>JALAZF010000363.1:6215000-6581583 GCA_022829125.1 Lathyrus tuberosus
GAAGCTGATTAAGGAAGGTAAATAGATGTCTCCAATTAACCCTGCTCGCATACTGAGTTTAAACAGATGACTGTTGATTTACAGATGCTATTAAGATTGTGGGTCTCTCTTAGGTTATTTTGTTAAAAAAAATAGTGTTTAGGCTAATGATAAGAGGTCAGGTTTGATGCTTTTTCGATTGATGTATGAAGGTATGGGATTTTGGGTTTTTGATTAGTATGCTCGCTAAGATTTTGCAATCTTATGCCTACGTATTCCCGAAACAGGGAAATCAGAGCAATCGTAGTTCCTCCTATTCTATGGGAGGAAAGATATGTTTTGGTGTCTTGTTCAAAGCCCAAGACGTGAAGATAAAGAGGTTTGTATCTTGTTCAAAGCCCAAGATGTGAAGCTGAAGGGTCTATTTGTATCTTGTTCAAAGCCCAAGATGCGAAGCTAAAGGGTTAGAGAGAATTTGTCATCTCTAAAGAGGAGTTGTTGATGTTTGTGTGCTGTGAGCAAGGCATGACTTTGATGCTAAAAGGTTGATTGACTCAACCGGGGTTTTCTTTATACAAAGCCTAAGAGGAGGCTATTGGCCCAACAAGAGGGTATTTATTATTTGTCTCGTACGACGCCCGAGATAGAGGCTAAAAGGGTTGTCTCAACAAGAGAGTACTAACAAGTGACTGACTCGACAAGAGAGTGTTTTTATCTGTCTTGTATATAGCCCAAGACGGACGCTAAAAAAGGGTTGACTCAACAAGAGAGTCTGAAGGGGATTGACTCAATGAGAGAGTCTTTTATACTCAACAAGAGAGTGTTTTATATGTGTCTTGTATGAAGCCCAAGACGAAGGCTAAAAGTGGTTGACTCAACAAGAGAGTCTTTTATACTCAATAAGAGAGTGATTTATATCTCGTATGAAGCCCGAGATGGAGGCTAAAAGTTGGTGACTCAACAAGAGAGTCTTTTATACTCAACAAGAGAGTGTTTTATATCTCGTACGAAGCCCAAGATGGAGGCTAAAAGTTTGTGACTCAACAAGAGAGTCTGAAAAGGTTAGCTCTGCTGGGGAGAATCATTTGTAAAAATCCCAAGAGGAGGCTGACAATGCTGGTGACTGTTTCAGTTGAGTGACAGGCCAAGTGTGTTGGATAAAAGAGAAAATCAGTTCTTATAAAGAGAAAGATTATAGGTAATATTTGCTTTGGAATTGATTAAAGGATCAGAGTTATTTCCTGTTCTTTAAGGAAATGGGAAATCCCACGGGTATTGAGACTGTCCAAGTCTACTGGTGTTTTGAGAAATAGATTCTCAGATAGTGAGTGATCTTTGTATGATGCCCAAGAGAATGCTGGTATGTTGAGGGATGAAGGTCAACCCATTAACTGGTCTAACACTTGACTTAGAAAGACAGCTCTAGCAAATTGATGACTAGGTTCTGTTCCTATACCTATAGAGGTCTCTGGGTCCTTGTACTAAGCCCAAGAGAAGGCATGAGAGCTTGTAAGAAGCCGAAGGGTCCCTGTACAACGCCCAAGAGGAGGCGGGGATGCTTTTAGGAAGCCTGTGGGTCCCTAAACCCCGAGAAGTTCAAGACATGCCATTCACCGAGAATAGATCAAGCCAGGAAAGTTCGAGAATTTGGAAGAAACTCAAGAGATGCCATTCACGGAGAAAATATCATCTCTGGGGAGTTAGAGTTTTTTTAACAATTTCTAAAGGTGACAGTCTGAGAAAGGGTTCATCGAGAATGCTGCCTTTCACGTCTCCATATTGTTTAACCCCAAGAGGAGGGAAGACTGTATCTGGAAATCCTATGAGGATCTAGTTTTATTTGTATTTAAGATTGACCAACATGGTTTTACCTAGTGCTAGACGTAGTTGCCGGGGAAAACTCTAAATAACTATACTAGTATTACACAGGGGATATTTGACAAGTATATAATGGTTTGTGAAAGAAGACTTATAGTGAATCAGACCCACAATACAGTTATACATATGAAAGCGGTAAATGAAAGCGGATAAACACTTACCCGTTGTAGAGCTTCTATGCTGTTCTGTTAGTTGTTCAACAAAGAAAGTTTTGATAACAACATATATTTGAATTCAAAATCAAAGGAAAGAGTTCTTTGAAAAGATTGTTGGGGCTTACAGCTCAAAGAGAGGCCCAAGTTTTATCAGTGATTGCACTGTTGTTTTGAATTTGTACAGGGACTTATACAAGTGACTTAGGCCCAAAAAGTTTTTATGTACAAGGGGATGGGTCTTACACTCTACTAGAGGCCCAAATCATTTTGGTTTCAAAAAAGGGTTGGGTCTTACACTCTATTAGAGGCCCAAGGTATAAAGACGGGTCTTATAGCTCAAGGAGAAGCCCAATTGATTTGTTTTTGAATAGGCGATTGCGCCGAGATCTTCCTTTTAATGCAGAGAGACTTATACAATGTATGAGGACCCAAAATGGTTTTGGTTAAAAGGAGGTTGGGTCTTACACTCTATTAGAGGCCCAAAGTGGTTATTTTTATACAAGTGGTGGGGCTTACAGCTCAAGGAGAGGCCTAAGGTTTTATCTAAAAAAGGCGACGATCGCGCCGAACTTTTTGTTGGTATCGGGACTTATACAATACACTGAGGCCCAAATTATTTTAGTTTCTAAGAGGGATTGGGTCTTACACTCTATTAGAGGCCCAAAGTGTTTGAAAATGATTTGTTTAGGGTGATTAAGATCAAAACCCTAAATTAATTTCAAAATGTATTTTAATTAAATAAAAACTTAATTAAAATGATCAAAATTATTAAACATGTATAAAAAACAAGTTGTGATCCTGGATCAATGTTTGAAAAGTCATGTTTATACCCACTAAATGATTGGAAATCAATTAAGTTTGGAAAATCAAGAAGGAACAAATATTTCAAATGTTAAAAACAAATAAAACATTAATTCTTTGCAAAAATACCAAATATAAGAAATAAATAATATTTTTGGGAATTTTTTGCAAAATAAAATATTTTAACATTTTTGTGAATTATTAAAAAAGGAATCAACTCAAAATCATTAAAATTCAGAGAAAAATTAATTTTTGAATCAATTAAATAAAATCACAAAATTCAAATATTCAAATATTCAAAAATGGCGCAAAGAACATGGCAAGAACACGCGCCACCCTCTGTTTCTGTAGATTTGCGTTTTCTATCCAATCTCACTGAATACTTGATGATATCATGCAATCTACATATCAATCTACTCGTTTTCACCTCACGATCATATCTATGGTCTTTAATTTCATTTATTTTAAGCATGGAATAAGAAATCAAAGAGAAACCTCAAGAACCCTAAAATTTGCATGAAGGCTCAGAAATTCCATACATGATTCAAACAAAGCAATTGATTGAGGGTAAACACTCTATGCATGATTATGAACATATGGCCAAATTATTGTGCAGCAAAAAATGTATGGATCATAGAGTTAAAAGAGCTCATACTTACCTCTTGCTGTTGGTGATCGTGTTTTGTGATAGAGGTGTTACAACTTGGTTCCAAGGATATGGGCAGCTTCCCTAGGTGCTATGGAGTGTGTCTGGATGCTTGGAGTGGATTGAATTGAGCTGGAACTTGATTTGGCACCTCAACTGCAAGTCTGCTAAAAGCTTGAGCAGTTGGCTGGTGATTTTGTGATTTTGGTGTTCCAGATGTTATGTGAGTGTTTGGATCACTTCTATATGATGTTTATGAGGTGTGTGTGTGGTTGTTTTGGTTGGAATAGCTCTCAAACTCAAAACCTGATAGTGACTTGCTTTGGAAGGCAAATTTGGAGTGAAGGAAGAGATTTTGAGGAAAGCATCTGTTTGATGGCTTTGGTGTACTCAAACTCATCACAAATGATGTCTATTTATAATGCAACAAGTTTGTTTTGCAAGCAATAGTGAATAGAAACTGCTACAGAGGTTTGGCCAATGTTGATCAATGGGAATCCAAGTCTCCTCTAGCCATTGACTAGAGGTTAGGGCATAGGCTGTTGGTTCCCTTGGTCTTGGATATGTCTTGACTGAATTCAGTTGGAAGAGGCTCATTCCATGCCACCTTGGTGCATCCATTAAATGCTCCAAACCAAAATTGGAGTCTTGTCCCTCTTTTAGGCATTTCTAGGTTTGGCATGCTACTTTTGGTTCCAAAGACTTGGGAGGCTTATGGATCATAATTTGTCCCTCCTTAGTCTCCCCCTGAGGTGTTCAGATGTATAGAGTTGTTTGTCATTTCCACAAATTGGGCAAATCGAGCAAAATGCACAAATCTTCCTTGCCATGACAGTTTGCAGCAAGGCACTTTGTCATTGTCATATCTCATGACTCAAGTGGAGTTTCATGGAGTTCTTAGCCATTTTGGAAAGCTCTTATATGATACAACATATGTGTGATCATAGTTTGTCTTGATACTTTTTGGATCTAAGTGAAAAATGCCCCTACATTTGGAAAAAAGGGAAGGTAGATTCTGACTTAGTGAAAATTTTACTAAGTGTTGGAAAAAAGTGACATTTTCACTTTTTGTGATTTTGGCCATTCCATAACTTGAAATCCATGAGGAATTGGAATGAGTGGTAGTTGAAGCTTTTGAAGAGGGCCATGAGAGCTACAAATCCAGCTTTGAATGAGGAAAAATGGCGTTGTGGTTTAGGAGTTATGATCCTCCAAAGTTGGTACCCTAGCCACTTTGTTCCATAACTTAGAAAATTGCTAAGTTTTTATGGTTACCCCTTTTACAAGTTATCCCACTTTTTTTTATTTTTCTTGATGAATGATGATTCCAATCACACATTAACATCATTTTAGGATCAAAGAACCAATAATTGTGAAAAATCTGAAAAAGTCAAAGTTGACTTTTGTGCACAGTTGACTTTTTATCCGATGAATTCCAAACTGTGCGATCCTCCATGAAATCAAGTCCTTGACCTAAATCAAACTTGATGTACATGTTCCATGGGTGTTATAGGGTGTATTGAATCATGTCCCAAGATTTGGGAGCTTGCCTGAGTCAAAAGTCAAAGGTACAGTTGACTTTTCTCGCAAAACCCTAACCGCGGTTCTGATGAACTTGAAACTTGTGCATCAAGCTTCTGGATCAAACCATTGTTGCAAATGGATCAATGTAATATGTTGGAGGTCCTCAAATCCTCTCTTGAGGTCTTGGCTCATGGTTTGTCCCAAAAGTCAACTTAGGGGTGAATTAGGTCAAGAAACCCTAATTCCTGATTTTTATTGTATGCATCCCCTGAGGCAAAATTGACATGATGATTGGGTTTATGAGGTCCCTTAGAGTATCTAGGGTTATGCTTTGAAGCATTGGCTCATACGCAGAGGAAAATTTCCATCTGGAGGCCTTGGTCGACCAAAACCCTAATTTGGTGACACTAGCGATCTTGAGCCTTGATCCACTTGGAATGTTGTAGCCTTGTGCTTGATTCTTGATGTGGGAGTCATCTTGATCCTTTATAGGTGTTTGAGAGGTTAAACAAGTTGAAGATCATGTCATTCCTTGATTGATCCTTTGTCTAAGAGCTCTAAGAGGGCTTGAAACCCTAAATTTGATTGTAGTGTATGCTCACCCATATTTGGGGAGACTAATGAGGTATGATGGTCCATCCATATTGCGATGATGATTTGCACAATGATGGGAATCTAGGTGGTCAAAATTTGGGGTATGACAGATGCCCTTATTTAATCTTCATGGACCCGAAGGTGTGAATGGCGAAGGTATTCGGGCATTCGGGGTGCAAGTCCATTAAATATCGGAATACCCAAAATTTTGATGGTGGTTAGGAATGGTAGTTCACGCATCCCTCTTCTTTTGCTAAGCAACGATGCTTAGAAAAGGTAAACTTCCCCTCGATCCTGGTTTCTTACCAAGGAACTGGTCTTAGTTTCCTTTATCAAAAAACTACCCCTCGATCCTGGTTTCCTACCAAGGAACTGGTCTCAGTTTTTGCAATAAACTTCCCCTCGATCCTGGTTTCCTACCGAGGAACTGGTCTTAGTTTTTGATGTAAACTTTCCCTCGATCCTGGTTTCCTACCGAGGAACTGGTCTCAGTTTCTGAAATAAACTTCCCCTTGATCCTGGTTTCCTACCAAGGAATTGGTCTCAGTTTCTTTTGACAATTAACTTCCTTAACAAGGGACGCTATTCGTAGCGGCTTTCCTCAAACTTCTCGCGGAATTTTCCTGGGGAGATGCCATTTGACGGAAAAAGATTTGATGTTAGACTTGCTGGGGGAACCCAGTCGTCTGAGTTGTAGAAGTGTACAAACTTCTCTTATGGAGACGCCATTTATTGGCTCTACTGGGGAAAGCAGGTCTCTTGAGAGACTGCTGTCACTTGGGGGTGTTACATCATACCTTTCTCGGGATCTTCTCGGAGAAATGCTGTATGATGTGATCCAATTTTGAGGTGTCGATGACCTTTTCATCAGCGGATCTTTCGGAGAAAAATGGTTGCATTGCCGAATCTCTGATCAAGAGGCTTTCTCTGGGGATTTTCCTTAATCCGTGAAAGCGAAAATATCATCTTCAATGGAGAAGAGTGACATTTGTCGAGGGTTCTCTAGTTCTTCAGAGGTTCAAGTTATCAAAGTGGTCATGGGCCGGCCTCAATCCCGAAATACACTGGAGAGAGATTGCTTAGATGATTCTCTTTCTGACGAGGAAAGACCGGATAACTTGATTGAGAGGACTCCTATCACCAGAGGGTAAGACCGACTAGAGTGATAGTGATGCAATATGAATGTGAATGTAAATCAATAATGCATGATGTATGTATGTATATGCTGACAAAACTGACGTGACATACAGACTAATAGATAAACATGACGGGATACTCGGCCACTGCGGGGGACGAAGAGGTATCACTGGTCCAAAAGTAGCAATTCTTCCTTGCCTAGGAGAGATTGTCCCTGTTGGGAGCTAACCGTTGGTCGGGCTTAGGAGGTGAGAACTCTGTCGGGGGGTGTCATATGAAAACATAGTCTCTAACACAGCTGATCCTTCATTCAGGCGTACTGGTTTAGAATTGGTACCTTGATTCTGTACTTTGAAGCTCGATTACTTTTGGAGAAGCGATCGAGTTTCTTTCGATGTTCAACAATCAAAAGAAATTGCCATCTTTATTTTAAAAGCAGAAAAAGTTTTAACAAGTAAATTCATTTTTGTTTTATTTCAAGAATCGTTAATCATTGTTAAAATTTCCTTCTGTAAAGCTAAAACAAATAAGAATTGCAAAAAAAAGCACTTGGGCTCAAATTTTATTGATAGGAGGGAGATCAGCCAAACGCGTGATTCCATAGAGTATTTACAAAGTTTAGAAAATGGTAATTTAAGGGAAAAGGGCTACATTAAAACATAACGACCGCTATCCTTCTACCAACTTTGAATTCGGGGCATCCTGAGCTTCTGTTGAAGATGACCTTGACTGGAGTTTTCCTGACGGATGGCATGACTTCCGCTGAGGGATTTGCCCTTGTTGAACGTAGTTACTTGCCATTATCCCTAATTTTTGCCTGGATTTTACTTTGAGATTTCCAATCTATCGGGATGATTTTGGATCATGTCCCTATTTTTTTCCTGGACCGCCCTTTCGGATTTTCAATCCACCGAGATGTTTTTTTTAGTTTAGGCGAAATATTTCTTGACTACATCAACATTTGTGGGGTAGGTGAATTCCTCTCCATCCATGGTTGCGAGTCTCAGGGTGCCGCCTGAGAAGGCTTTCTTGACCACATAGGGGCCGTCATAATTCGGAGTCCATTTGCCCCGAGAATCAGTGAGAAATGATTGTATCTTTTTTAGCACAAGGTCTCCTTTTCTGAAGACGCGAGGTCGGACCTTTTTGTCAAACTCCTTCTTCATTCTTTGTTGATACAAGTGACCGTGGCACAGAGTCGTTATTCGCTTCTCTTAGATCAGACTTAGCTCATCGTGTCGACTTTGACACCATTCAGCCTCTGTTAACTTAGCTTTCATCAATACTCGGATTGATGGGATCTCTACTTCTATGGGGAGCACTACTTCCATGCCATATACTAGAGAGAAAGGGGTTGCCCCTGTTGAAGTGCAGACGGATGTGCGATAACCTTGAAGAGCAAAGGGCAACATTTCGTGCCAATCTTTGTAGGCTACAACCATCTTTTGAACAATATTCTTGATGTTCTTGTTAGCCACTTCTACCGCTCCATTCATCTTGGGTCGGTAGGGAGATGAGTTATGGTGTTTGATCTTGAACTCAGCGCACAACTCTTTCATCATCTTGTTGTTCAAGTTGGATCCATTATCCGTAATGATCCAACTTGGAACACCATAACGGAAGATGATATTGTTTTTAATAAATCAGATCACCACTTGTCGGGTTACATTGGTGTACGACGCTGCTTTGACCCACTTGGTGAAGTAGTCAATGGCTACCAGGATGAAGTGATGTCCGTTCGAAGCCTTGGGTTCAATCATGCCGATCATGTCGATTCCCCATAAGGAAAAAGGCCATGGGGAAGAGAGAACTTTGAGATGCGTTGGCGGCACATGGATTTTGTCTGAGCATATCTGACACATGTGACACTTCCTCATGTACTTGTAGCAGTCGGATTCCATGGTACAATAGTAGTACCCTGCTCTTAGAATTTTTCTCGCCGTTGTGTGTCTGTTGGCATGAGTTCCAAAGGATCCTTCATGAATTTCTTTTATCAGCATGTTTGCTTCAAGTCTGTCTACACAACGGAGTAGGACCATGTAAAAATTTCTCTAATAGAGTGTATCGCCGCTCAGAAAGAAGCTGCCTGTCAGCCTTCTGAGGGTCTTTCGGTCCTTTCTGGATGCCCCAGGTGGGTACTCTTGTTTCTGAAGGAAGCATTTGATATCGTGATGTAATACCCCAAATTTTGACCACTTAGATTTCCCATCATTGTGAAAATCATCATCACAATATGGATGTACCTTTATGCTTCATTAGTCTCCCCAAGGATGGGTGAGCATCCACTACAATCAAAATTAGGGTTTCAAGCCCTCTCTGAGTGCTTAGACAAAGGATCAATCAAGAAATGACATGATCTTCAACTTGTCTAATCTCTCAAACATCCACAATGGATCAAAAAGGACTCCCACTTCAAGGATTAAGCACAAGGCTGCTCCCTTCTAGGTGGATCAAGTCTCAAGATCGACAGTGTCACCAAATTAGGGTTTTGGTCGACCAGGGCCTCCAGATGGAAATTTTCATCTGGGCACAAGGCAATGATCCAAAACATAACCTAATATACTTCATGGAACCTCATGAACCCATGCATCAAGTCAATTTTGCCTCAGGGGATGCATTCATCAAAAATCAGGAATTAGGGTTTCTTGACCTAATTCACCCCTAAGTTGACTTTTGGGACAAACCATGAGCCAAGACCTCAAGGGATGATTTGAGGGTCTCTAATATACCATATTGATCCATTTGGAACAATGGATTGATCCAAGAAGTTTGAGCAACAAGTCTCAATTTCATCTGCACCACAATTAGGGTTTTAAGGGAAAAGTCAACTGTAACTTTGACTTTTGACCAGGACATGCTCCCAAACCCTAATACATGATTGAATATACCCTATGACACCCATGGAACATGCCCATCAAGTTTGATTTAGGTCAAGGACATAATTTCCTGAAGAATTGCACAGTTTGGAATTCATCTGATAAAAAGTCAACTGTGCACAAAAGTCAACTTTGACTTTTTGAGATTTTTCACCAAAATGGATTTTTAACCCTAAAATGATGTTAATGTATGGTTTCAATCATCATTCATCAAGAAAAATCAAGAAAAGTGAGATAACTTGTAAAAGGGGTAACCATAAAACTTAGAAATTTTTCTAAGTTAAAAATAAAGTGGCAAAGGTACCAACTTTGAAGGACCATAACTCCTAAACCACAAGGCCATTTTTTCTCATCCAAAGATGGATTTGTAGCCCTCATTATCACCTACAAAAACTTCAACTACAAGTCATTCCAATTCATTAAGGATTTTGAGTTATGGAGTGATCAAAGTGGCTGAAAAGTGAAAATGTCACTTTTTCCAACACTTAGTGAAATTTTCACTAAGTCAGATTCTGCCTCACTTTTTGCCAAATGTAGGGGGATTTTTCACTTGGAATCAAAAGAGATCAAAACCAAACTTGTTCAAATAGTTGTTGTATCATGTAAGAGCTTTCCAAAATGGCCAAGAACATTGCCAAATTCAACCTACACCATGAGATACAACATTGCCAAGTTGCCTTGCTGAAATCTGTCAAAGCAAGGCAGAATTTGCATTTTGGCTCGATTTTCCAAAATCAGCCAATTTCAATAGTTCCTATCCACTTGGACACCTCTGAGGATTGAATCCAAAGGGGACAATCACTGAGCCAAGCCTCCAAGGTCCAAGGAACAAGAAATAGCATGTTGAACCTAGAGTTGCCAAAATAGGGACAAGACTTCAAATTTGGAATGAGGCATTCAATGGAACCATCAAGGTGGCATGGACTGAGCCATACTCATCTGAAATCAGTCAAGACTTATCCAAGACCAAGGGAACCAAAGCTCTGTGCCCTAACCTCTAGTCAATGGCTAGAGGAGACTTGGATTTTCATTTGCCAGCATTGGCCAAACCTACTTACCAGCTGCCATTCACTATTCCTTGCAAAACAAAATTGCTCTACTATAAATAGAGCTCAATTATGGTCAGTTTGAGTACACCAAATCCATCTAACAGATGCTTTCCTCAAAATCTAATCTTTCACTCCAATTTTGCCTTCTAAGGCAAGTCACTATCGGGTTTTGAGTTTGAGAGCAATTCCAATCAAACCAATCACTCACACACCTCACATACATCACATATGAGCTGATCAAACACTTAGATTACTTCTGAAACATCAATTTCACAAAATCACCAGCTGGTTGCTCAAGGTTTTAACCAAAGTGCAGCTGAGGTACCACAAAATGATCCAGCCAATTTCAATCAAGTCCAACCATCCAAACACAATCCATAGGTTGTAGGGAAGCTGTTCAGATCATCACCACTCATCTGTAACACCTCCAAATCAAAAATCACTTTGAACTTGCTGTCACGACTTGGAGGTAAGCACATACTTGGTCATCTCTCAATCTATGCATATTTCCTCGCACAATAATTTGGCCATATGTTCATAATCATGCATGGAATGTTTCCCCTCAATTAATTGCATTGTTTGAATCGTGTATCAAAAATCCTAGCCTTCATGCAGAAATTAGGGTTCTTGAGGTTTCTTCGTGATTTCTTGTTGTATGTTTAATTTAAATGAAATTAAAGTACATAAACATGATCGTGAGGTTGAGACGAGCATAATGATATGTGGATTGCATGATATGATTACGTATTCATGGAGATTGGATAGAAAACGCAAATCTAAGAAACCAAGAACACGCGCGTGTTCTTCAGCTGTTCTTGGCGCCATTTTTGAATAATTCAAATATTTGAATTTTGTGATTTTGTTTAATTGATTCAAAAATTAATTTCTCTCTGAGTTTTAATGATTTTGAGTTGATTCTTTTTTTAATAATTCACAAAAATGTCAAAATATTTTATTTTCACAAAAAATCCCAAAAATATTATTTATTTCATATAATTGATATTTTTGCAAAGAATTAATATTTTAATTGTTTTTGGCATTTTAAATATTTTTTCTACATTGATTTTGCAACTTTTAATGCTTTCTAATTATTTTGTAGGTCAATACTTAATTTTTGAAGCATTAATCCAAGATCACAATTTGTTTTCCATGTGTTAAACAATTTTTGATCATTTTAATTGAATTTTTATTCAATTAAATACATTTTGAAAACAAATTAGGGTTTTGGATTAATTCAACCCTCATAAATCATTTTTAAACCTTTTTTTGGGCCTCTTGAGAGAGTGTAAGACCTATCCCCCCTTGTACAAACTTTTTGGGCCTCATCCATTGTATAAGTCCCTCTGTACAAGTAAACGGCGCGATCGTCGCCCATTTAAAAAATAAAATAAACCTGGGCCTACCCTCGAGTAGTAAGACCCATTTCTTTTTTCTTAAAAAACTTTTTGGGCCTCTAATAGAGTGTAAGACCTAATCCTTTTTTTGACCAAATCATTTTTGGGCCTCAGTATATTGTATAAGTCCCGATACCGTAAAAAAAAAACGGCGCGATCGTCGCCTTTTCAAAATAACCCTTGGGCCTCTCCTTGAGCTATAAGACCCATTCAAAACACTTTGGGCCTCTATTAGAGTGTAAGACCCAATCCCCCTTTTAACCAAAACAATTTTGGGCCTCACTTATTGTATAAGTCCCTCCGCGTTAAAAGGAAAACCTCGGCGCAATCGCCATTTTTAAACGAAAAATCATTTGGGCCTACCCTCGTGTTATAAGCCCCACTTTTTCATTTTAAAACCTTTTTGGGCCTCTTGAGAGAGTGTAAGACCCATCCCTTTGTACAAAATAACCTTTTTGGGCCCCAGTCACTTGTATAAGTCCCTCTGTACAAATTCAAACAGTGCGCTCACTGATAAAACCCTGGGCCTCTCCTTGAGCTGTAAGCCCCAAATCTTTCTTTTTCAAAGCACTTTCTCCTTTGATTTTGAATATACTGTTGTTTTCAATCTTTCTTTGTTGAACAACTAACCAAACAGCATGGAAGCACTCCAACCGAGTAAGTGGTTATCGCTTTCATTTACTGCTTTCATATTATAAACTGTATTGTGGGGCTGCTCACTGTAAGTCTCCTTTCATAAACTCATATCTACTGTGTAATAATAGTATAGATATTTCGAGTTTCCCCGGCTACTACGTCTAGAACTAGGTGACGCCGTTTCACTTATTCGTAGAAATAGACGCCTAGATCCCCAATAGGAGCACCAGATACAGTCTTCTCTTCGGCTGTCCTCCTTAGGAATCGTCAAGAAGCTCTACTCCCCAAGATGAATGTATTCTCCGTGAATGGCATCTTTGAGTTTCTTCCAAATTCTCGAACTTTCCTGACTTGATCTATTCCTTGTGGATAGCTTGCCTTGAATGTCTCGGGGTTTGGGTACCCACTATGGTCATAATCTTGGACCTTAACTAAGGAACCCTCTTTAAAAGCTAAAAGTCGCTGGATAGTAAACCTCGCACGTTTACCAGTGGTTTTTATCTTTAAAAGAGTTATCTCTCCTAATGGAAAGGAGATGATAGACCCACGGGCTTCTTAAAAGCATCGGCCTCCTCTTGGGCATTATTCAAGGACCCTGCGGCTTCTTAGAAGTATTCACAGCCTCCTCTTAGGCTTCGTATAATGATCTCTTCCTCCAGGAATGATAGCCTCCTCTTGGGCTTCGTACAAGGACCCGTCGGCTTCTTAAAAGTTTCCAGCTTTCTCTTGGGCTTCGTACAAATTGTCCCGACGACCTCCTAGAGGTATAGGAACAGAACCTAGTCATCCTCATAGAACAGTCCTTTCATAGAGTCTACTACTGTTTCTCAAAGCATAGTACAAAAGATAAGACTTTGGACACGGACAGTCTAACTTCCTTGAGTCTCAAAGACATTCTCAAGCACCCTTCGTTAAATAGGAAGGAAACCCGCAGACTCGGACAGTCTCAATACCCTTTGGATTTCCCGTTTCCTCAAAGAGAAGGAAATATCCCTGATCCTCAAATCAAATCCCTGAGTACAGTGATGCTCATATAAGAACTGATTTTCTCTTTTAAAATCAGTATATTGGATCTGTCACTCAACTGAAACAGTTACAATAGCCTCCATCTCGGGCTTCGTACGAGATACCAAAATTCTCCCCAGTGGAGTCAAAACAACCTTTTCGCCTCTCTCTCGGGCTTCGTACGAGACACATAAGAGACTCCCCCGTTGAGTTAATTACCCCTTTCGCCTCCATCTCGGGCTTCATACGAGATACAAAATCACTCTCTTGTTGAGTATAAAAGATTCTCCTGTTGAGTCAACCCTTTTAGCCTCTCTCTCGGGCTTTGTAAGGGACACAAAATAGCCTCCTCTTAGGCTTCGTATAATGATCTCTTCCTCCGGGAATGATAGCCTCCTCTTAGGCGTTGTATAATGATTTTCCTAGCGGAAATTAGCCTCCTCTTAGGCTTCATATAAGAAAACCACTGGTTGATCCAATCAACCTTTTAGTATCAAAGGTGTGCCTTGTTCACAGTACACAAACATCAACAACTCCTTCCCCTTCATCTAAATCGCTGTAAGCGGCAAGCCTCTGGATCATCTACATCCATGCCACTGTCCCTCTTTTAGCATGAGAAATTCCTAAGGAAATATGGCATTGCTCTACACTGAGTTAAAGTCTTCTCCTTCAGGTTAAAACCCTTTCTTCGGAAATTATGGCATTGCTCGGATCCGCGTATCCCAGTTAAAGTAATTCTCCTTCTCCCCTCTTTAGAGATGACAAATTCTCTCTAAAGCCGAGGTCTTTTAGCTTCACATCTTGGGCTTTGAACAAGATACAAATCACCTTTTGCTTCACATCTTGGGCTTTGAACAAGACACCAAAAACACCCATTTCCTCCCATAGAATAGGAGGAACTACGAACGCTCTGATTTCCCTGTTTCGGTAAACGGGAATACGTAGGCATAAGATCGAAAGAAAAGATCTTAGCGAGCGCAATCAACAAAAAACCCAAATCCCATATCTCCATCAATCAAAAGCAGTAATTCAAAAGCATCAGTCCTAACATCCTAATCCTTGTTCCCCGCTAGAAAGTCCTAGAAAGAAAGAAAGCAGTATTGGCGAAAATACAAATAACCAGTACAAAGGCCCCCCACATTGATAGCATCCGTAACCTAACAAACCGCTGTTTAAACTCAGTATGCAAGCAGGGTTAATTGGAGACATCTATTTCTCTTCCTTATTCAGCTCACAATAGGATAAAAATGAATCGACCTGTAGTTTTAAGCTCAAACCGCAGAGAGCGACCAGCGCTTAAGAACCGCGTCCAAAATCGCTCGCTACAGAAAAGTGGCGCCCACCGTGGGGCCTATCTCTTCAGCTTCTTTCCTTTTTTCTCCTTTTCACCTCTTTGGTTGATACCACAGATTGGGGCTTCCGTCGGGGAACCCATTTCTGTCAGGAACTTAGGAATCATAGCTTTATAAGTCTAGGATGATTAGGGCAAATATATATACTGCTTTTCCTAATTGCTATACGTGTTTATTTTTCTGCTACTGGGAATGCGTGTGATGCCGCATGTGGTGAGAAGGAGTATACACTTAAGATAAGTGATGGCGACGGGGTCGACCATCAACCTCAGTGGAGGCTGACCAACGCAACCCATTCACTCTTCTAGCCAATGGGCCGGTTGTTAAGTCTGAGAAGCTGAGGAGCCAAACCCTTTTGTAGTTCGGAAACTATCGGAAATAGTTATTACGCGATACTACCCTCATTTGAGGCTGATGATCTATTCTCGGTGAATGGCACTTACTCTAAGATTGCTCTACAACTCGCTGGCGATCCGCTTGTTGTTTTGCTTTCCTGGGAGGAGCTGATGATAATGAGTACAGGTACAAAAATCACCCTAGTATAAACCTTTGGGGATGGGTAGAGCCTTGACTTCATGACAACGACCCTCTGACCCCATGTTTTTTCTATGTTTTTGTGTGCTGCATTCATGCATTCGTTTAATAAAACATTAAAACATTCAAAAAAACTTTCTCTTCTAGTCTCTCTATTTTTCAAATTAAACTAAGACTGTGATTGCAAATATCAGAGAAGAGGATTACGCTAATGGATTTTGGTAGAAGGAGAACTCACCAGTATACCTTCAAGGTTCCAAAACTAGGGGATTTGAGAAAGTTAGCGAGGATGATCGTTAACCCAGAGGCTTTCAGAGCCAAGCACGGTGGTTTGCTACCACTGTTAAGAGTCCATGTGATTAAGGGGATCATGGACGCGCTCATTCAGTTCTACGACCCGGTTTATCACTGTTTCACATTCTCGGATTACCAGCTATCACCAACGCTGGAGGAGTATTCTCATCTGACTGATTTACATATCACTGATCGAGCTCCATTTTCTGGACTGGAAGAAATTCCAAAGAATCAGACTATTGCAATAGCAATTCATTTGGACGAGTCTGAGGTCAGGACTCACATGACCACTAAGGGTGGCATCCAAGGTTTTCCAGCCCAGTTCTTGACAAAGAAAGCTCTGTACTTCGCTAGTATAGGGAACGGGACTGCTTTTGAAAGCATCTTTGTCTTGCTCACCTACGGGTTATTTTTGTTTCCCAACATCAATAACTTCGTCGATATCAACGCTATTAAGGTTTTTCTCATTGGAAACCCTGTGCCGACTTTGCTTGCAGATGCGTATCATTCTGTACACTTGGGAAATTCGTACAGCGGAGGGGAGATCACATGCTGTGTACCTTTGCTCTACAAATGGTTTATCTCTCACTTGCCCAAGTCTGCTGCTTTTTGGGATTGCAAGAGTGTCTTACGTTGGTCGCAGAAGATCATGTCTCTCACCAATTCCGATATAGATTGGTGTAATAGGATTTATGAGGGAACCAGAATCATTGACCGTTGCGGAAACTTCCCCAGCGTACCCCTCATAGGAACTAAAGGAGGAATCAACTATCATCCGACATTGGTTCTTCGTCAATTTGGATACCCGATGAGACACATCCCACTGGGTGTTCATCTGGAAGGTCTTTTCTTCAAAGAAGGAGAAAGTGACAGAGCACTAAAGATGAAAATAGTGCAAGCTTGGAAACATGTTCTTAAGAAAGGACGAGAGTCTCTGGGAAAACCGGACTGCGTCTCGGTGGAGCCTTATCTCCATTGGGTACAAACTAGAGCTCTCAAGCTTAAGATGCCTTATCCTCGTTACGAAATTCTTCCGCCGAGGGAATCTGTCATGTACTTCATGACGGAAACTGAAAAGCTTCAGGTTACTCTCAACAAAGTTCAAAAGGAAAGAAGATCTTAGAAGAACAAGTACCGCACCCTCGACGTAGAGTGTATCCAAATACAGCAACTACTAAAAGAGAAAGATGCTTTGATTGAAATTTTGGAGCAGCATGCTGTGGAGAATCAAGATGACCAAAGGAATTTACTCGCTCCTTTCACCTGGCAAAGGAATGACAACCCGACAACGGCCCAAGCGCCCCGGTCAAAGAAGAGGACTCGGGACCTATTAGTTTAGGTTTCTGTTTCCGCACTTTGTAATCTACTGTATTTCCATTTCGGTAATCCTTTGGAATTCAATAAAAAGGGGTTTCCCCACTGTTTGATATTTGCAATCTAATTGTCGAAGTTTATTTTGATTAAACCAAAAAATACAATTAATATAATCATTGCATTCATCATTCTCACATCGCGTATTCTCCTTACCTACGAATCTCACGTTTGTGTCTCGATTCTAGAGTCAAACTGTCTCATTCATATAATACTCGGGTCAATCGTCAGAAAAAGATGGATGATCTTGAGGAAGAAAACAGAGAGTTGAAAGAAGAGATCGACGCTCTGAGAGAGGATATGAGAAAGCTTCGTAACGACATGCAAGCCATGGCAGAAGCTCAGCTACAAAGAACTGTGATCTCAGAGATCACCTCAACGCCCATCATAGAAAAGTATGATCCTAGGTATCAGATGCCGAAAGATCGTCCTTGGGGCATGCCTGTTAACTATATCGCGGAAGGATATGTTCCGCCGATCACTGAAGATTAGGGAATCGCAACAGAAGCCGCTGGGCCTGAAGGTTACAAACTTCGGGAAAGCGAAGATGCCAGGGGCATACTCAAGACTCCTGAAGGTTACAAACTTCGGGAGGCGCCAAGACTTACTGCCGTAGTCACGGTACCACCCCCTGTGGTACACACTATCCCGGAAGGACAGATTCCACAGACATCTTCTGGTAAGAAGGAAACTATGTTTGACAGAATGGATGAATTCCAGGAGCAGTTCTTGGAAATGCAGAAAGAGCTGCAAGCCATTCGCGGTCAGGATCTATTTGGAAAGGACGCCGCAGATCTCTGCTTGGTCCCAAATGTGAAAGTCTCGCACAAGTTCCAAGTGCCTGACTTTGAAAAATACAAGGGTAACTCTTGCCCTCAGAGCCATCTGGTGATGTACGCTTGGCGGATGTCAGCTCAGACGGAGAATCAGGACCTGCTGATTCACTACTTCCAGGATAGTTTAACCGGTGCCGCACTCAAATGGTACATGGGTTTAAACCGTACTACGATCAGTACATTCAGAGATCTTGGTACTGCCTTCGTCCAACAATACAAGTACAATTTGGACATGGCACCCGACAGAGATCAACTCAGATTAATGTCGCAAAAGGAGAAAGAAACCTTTAAGGAGTATGCTCAAAGGTGGCGTGAAATTTCCGCTCAAATTTGTCCACCTCTTGAGGAAAAAGAGATGACAAAAATCTTCTTAAAGACCTTAAGCTCATTTTACTATGACCGAATGGTTGCCAGTGCGCCCAGTGATTTCACCGAGATGGTCGGCATGGGCGTACGTCTTGAGGAAGCCGTCCGAGAAGGACGTTTGGTAAAAGACACTGGATCGACGAGCGGTACTAAAAAATATGGTAGTGTTCTCCCTAAGAAAAAAGAGCAAGATATCGAGAATATCTCTCTTGGAAAGGAAAGACGACGTTATCAGCCAGTAGCAGCTGTTACTCCTGCTATCGGCCCCGCGCCTATTCCTATGTATCAACCTCAGGTTGCGCAGAGTCAACCTGATCAGCAAAGGACACAACAGCCTCTTCAACAGGCTCGTCCTCCATATAACAACAACCGTACAACACGACCATCAGGGTTTGATCCTATACCCATGTTGTACGCAGAATTATTTCCGTTACTGCTAGCTAAGGGGCACATTCAGACTAAGTCTCCCCTTTCAGTTCCGAAAAATCCGCCTTTCTGGTTTAAGGTGGACCAGACATGCCCTTATCATCAAGGAGGTTCAGGGCATAACATTGAGACTTGTCTCAATTTCAAATCCGACGTGCAAAAGCTTGTTAGGGGCGGGCTCTTATCTTTCAAAGATACGAATTCTAATGTTCTTACGAACCCGCTTCCTCAACATGAGAAAATTGCAGTCAATCTGATTGAGAAAGAGACTAGCAATGTCTATCAAATTCACGATGTACTCTTATTGGGGACCAATCTGGTCAAGATGCATTGTAGACAGAGTGGATATGGCCATGTGCCACCTCATAATTATCACCAGTGTGATATCTGCTCTAAAGACAACCAGGGATGTTCTGTGGTGCAAGCATCTCTACAGGAACAAATGGATCTTGGATGGATCCAAGAGCACCGAGTTCGTGGAGTTAACATGGTTTACACGAATTCCAACGTCATTCAAAACCACGA
This sequence comes from Lathyrus tuberosus, assembly GCA_022829125.1. Classification (NCBI taxonomy): domain Eukaryota; kingdom Viridiplantae; phylum Streptophyta; class Magnoliopsida; order Fabales; family Fabaceae; genus Lathyrus; species Lathyrus tuberosus. The sequence goes on from JALAZF010000363.1 coordinate 6,234,379, forward strand.
CATCCGTACGATGAATGTCAACTTGGTGGCGATGCACTCAAGGCAAAGCCAGTATCATAATCTGCCGCGGCACGATTACAGTTCCTGTCTGATTTGCTCGGTAAACAAACAAGGATGCTCTTTCATACAAGAGGCCCTCCAGCGTCAGATGGATCTTGGATGGATCCAAGACTACCATGATAGGAACTCCTATCAAATCAACATGGTTCAGATCTTTGACATTCGCGTGATGAATACCAACCTGGTAGAGTTACATGCTGAGCAGGTCCGACTTGGATTCTTAATATCACATGACTATCAAAATTGTAAAGCAGGTTGCGAAAACGATCGAGGTTGTACCCTTGTCCAGGAGGCACTTCAGCATTTGTTAAGTCACTGGTGGATGCCAATCTATATGGACGAAGATACTCAGTAGATTAGTATCAATCACAGGAATCCTACTCGTCGTCAAAGTCAGGATGTCCGATCAATGGAAGATAACCTAGTGAGGTTACATTGCATTCAAAGTGGGCGTGGCCAGGTGCCACCACACAACTATGACAGTTGCAGCGTCTGTTCGGAAAGTAACCAAGGGTGTTACCTTGTGAGAGCAGCTCTTCAGGGTCAGGTCGATCATGGAGAGATTCACCCATATCCAGGTTCAGGACCCATCATTTGGTCGTCGAACTACCTTGCCGAGCAAGTTGGGGATGTTGTCACCATCTCTGGTCATCACCAGATCAGGGATGTTTTTACCATCATCCCTCTACTTGACGAATCTAGAGTTCCCAACCGGGAACGGATTGAGGTTACTTATGATGGTCATAAAAATCAGAAGGTTCCCATAGTCATCTATCTACCGGGGCCACTACCGTATGAATCAGCTAAGGCAATCCCTTACAAATACGGTGCAACAATAATCGAGAATGGAAAGGAAATTCCATTAACCTCCGTCATGAATATTGCAGACATCAGTCGTGTAACACGGAGCGGTCGAATCTTCAACCGAGGGGTTGGAGAATCCAACAAAGAAAAGGAACTTCAGGCAGAAATTCCTGATCCACCAGTCGGTCAATCTAGTAATCCAGACTTTTCAAAAGACCAAGATGAGATGCTAAAGCTCATCCAAAGGAGTGAATATAACATTGTCGATCAGCTGTTACAGACTCCTTCAAAGATCTCAGTATTATCACTGTTACTTAGTTCAGAAGCACACAGAGAGGCTCTACAGAAAGTCTTGGAGCAAGCCTTTGTGGAACAGGATGTAACAATCAGACAGTTCGATAGCATTGTCTCTAACATCACTTCCTGCAATAATTTGGGATTTAGTGATGAAGAATTACCTGAAGAGGGTCACCGTCATAACATGGCGCTCAACATTACAGTTAACTGCCAGGGCGATGCTTTAGCCAACGTACTGGTAGACACAGGGTCAGCCCTGAATGTTATGCCGAAGTCCACTTTGATGCAATTATCATTCAAGGGCCCTCCGATGAGAGTCTGCGAGGTCGTCGTCAAGGCATTCGACGGATCCAGAAAAACAGTTATCAGCGAAGTTGATCTTCCCATAACTATTGGTCCTCACACTTTCCAAATCACTTTCCAGGTCATGGACATCCGGGTAACATACAGTTGTTTATTAGGAAGACCTTGGATACATCAGGCTGGAGCGGTTACTTCAACCCTCCACCAAAAGCTAAAGTTCGTCAAGAACGATCAACTTGTCACGGTTTATGGGGAACAAGCCTTGCTTGTGAGTAGCCTATCATCATCTACTTGTGTGGAACCCGAGGAGGTTATTGGAACTCAGTTCCAAGCACTATCGGTGTGCAAGGACAGTCAGTTCAAAGAAGGAACTTCAATTTCTTCATACAAAGATGCTATCAAAGCAGTCGAGAGTACCGATACGACAGGATGGGGACGGGTTGTCATTCCTATTGACAATAAAACAAAGAAGGATCTTGGTTTTTCTGCAACCTGTACCCAGACAGCTGCTAACGATGAAAGTCTTCATCCCCTTCAAAACTTCTTCCGCAATGGAGGTTTTCTTCACCCAGTGTCTCAGACAGTTCATGCTATCAATGAGGAAGATCCATCTGACACAGATGAAGAATGGAAGTCCTACCTTAACAAGGACGGCTATATGTCTCAGGAAAAGGTGCCTATGCCTTTTCGATTTCCTACAGAAAGTCTGAGATTTATACCAAGATCAGATGTCGAAATGATTTACGGAGATTGTGATCCGGAAGGATGCCGTGCTCCGCCAAATTCATTAGAGGAGGACACTCCAATGAAAGACAACTTTGACCACAATTACTATGGCCCGATGGATGGCCTGCCAATGTGGCAGCCTTACCCAGGAAACTTGGGGCAAGAAAGTCAGCCGAGTAATGAAACTCAGCTGAGCATCATTGAACAGAATACCTGTGTCCCCACCACGTCATGGGATCAACACTCAGGTCATTCGGAAATTACTCAACATGAAGATGAATTCACAACGTTCGCAGGACTTGAATTCATCAACTATGCTTTTCCTGAGGTCAACGTCATCGAGAGGGATGACTTCTCCAGTTCCAAAGAAGTTTGGGACACTTTGGGATAACCAAGTGGAAGATACGACTTTATGGTCAAGTACACCGCTCCCGAAAGCTCTCGTATCAGGCTCGAAGATACCCAGCCAACTGGATGGGGAGATACAGCTAAGAGCACCAATGCTATGCAAAATGCAACAGAGGAATCCTCCTACGACAATTCTGCTTGGGAGACAGATTCCAATGATCCTGCTCCACCAGAAATCAGCGTCATTTCTGAAGACAAATCAAGGAAGGTGCCAGACTTTGTGATTCACCGAGGAGTTCGCTGCCAATGGGTTACCGTCGAGGTTCCGAAGGTCGTTCGTCAGTCAAAGTAATTGCCATCTTTAACCTTTCACCCTGCCCAGGTGAAACAGATATTTTGATAGGGCTCGTTTTCTGTAAATTTCCCTCTTCGCTTTGCCCAGAGCGAGTGAGTTTTGTTTTATAGGGCTGTAGTTTCAAGATTCGACTTATTCATTAATAAAATAACGTCGTTCTGTAATTTCCGCATTAATTGCTGTTTTCTCTTTTTGCTTTTTCAGAAAATGGTAATCCTAAAAAACATTCAATAATAAAAACAAGCAGTAAAATCAAAACACTGCACACACTTACATTTTCTCTATCTCTTCTAAACACGAATCATCACGTCATGCAGATTGCTTGTTTTAAACCTAGTTGAAACATACGATCCGATGCCTTCTCCCAACTTTGAGTTCCCGGTATTCGGGGCTGAAGAAGAAGTTGACAACCAAATTCCAGAAGAGATCTCCCGACTACTCAGACAAGAGGAAAGGTCCATCGAACCTCACAAAGAGCCATTGGAAACGGTAAACTTGGGTTCAGAAAAAGAGAGAAAAGAAATCAGGATCGGAGCACTGCTCAGTCCAACTGCCAGAGAGGGTTTGATAAAGCTTCTTAGGGAATTTCCCGATGTATTTGCTTGGTCCTATCAGGATATGCCAGGGTTGGATACCAGCATTGTGGAACATCACTTACCGTTGAGATCAGAATGTCCGCCAGTAAAGTAAAGGTTGAGACGCACTCACCCGGACATGGCCATCAAAATCAAGGAGGAGGTACAAAAACAGATCGACGCGGGTTTCCTCGCTACATCTGAATATCCTCAATGGTTAGCCAACATCGTACCCATTCCCAAAAAGGACGGAAGGGTCAGAATGTGTGTTGATTACAGAGATCTGAACAAGGCAAGTCCAAATGACGACTTTCCTTTACCACACATTGACATGCTGGTTGACAGCACCGCAAAGTTCAAAGTTTTGTCCTTCATGGATGGATTCTCGGGCTATAACCAAATCAAAATGGCGCCGAAAGACATGGAGAAAACTTCGTTCATTACCCCATGGGGTACCTTTTGTTACAAGGTAATGCCGTTCGGTTTGAAGAATGCTGGGGCAACCTATCAAAGGGCCATGACTACTCTGTTTCATGACATGATACACAAAGAGATCGAGGTATATGTCGATGATTTGATTGCAAAATCAAGAACAGAGGATGAGCACGTTGAACATCTGTCAAAATTGTTCGAACGTCTAAGAAAATTCAAGCTCCGCTTGAATCCCAACAAGTGCACCTTCGGTGTCCGTTCGGGGAAATTACTAGGGTTCATCGTCAGCCAGAAAGGGATTGAGGTTGATCCTGACAAGGTCAAGGCCATTCAAGAAATGCCTTCTCCGAAAACTGAAAAACAAGTCAGAGGATTCCTGGGACGTTTGAACTACATCTCTAGATTCATATTCCTTATGACCGCGACGTGTGCGCCGATTTTCAAATTACTCAAAAAGAACCAGGATTGCGTTTGGTCAGAAGATTGCCAAACTGCCTTCGACAGTATTAAGGAATATCTGTTGAATCCTCCGATTCTATCACCTCCAGTGGAAGGAAGACCACTGATCATTTACCTCACAGTCCTAGAGGACTCAATGGGATGTGTACTTGGCCAACAAGACGAAACCAAACGGAAAGAGTCTGCCATTTACTATCTAAGCAAGAAATTCACCGACTGCGAAACTCGGTACACAATGCTTGAGAAAACTTGTTGCGCTTTGGCTTGGGCAGCCAAACGTCTTCGCCAGTACATGATTCGTCATACTACTTGGTTGGTCTCCGAAATGGATCCAATCAAGTACGTTTTCGAAAAACCTGCTCTCACGGGAAGGATTGCCCGTTGGCAGATGTTACTATCAGAATATGACATAGAGTACCATGCTCAGAAAGCTGTTAAAGGAAGTATTTTAGCCGATCATTTGGCTCATCAACCGATTGACGATCAAGAATCAATCGGGTTTGACTTCCCAGACGAAGATGTCATGTATCTAAAGATGAAAGATTGCGATGAACCGCTACCCAGTGAAGGGCCAGAACCAGGTTCCCAGTGGGGACTTATCTTTGACGGAGCAGTCAATCATTATGGAAACAGAATTGGGGCAATCATTGTTACCCCTCAGGGTTCCCACATTCCTTTCACTGCCAGACTTACGTTCAAATGTACGAACAACGAGGCCGAATACGAAGCATGTATCATGGGTCTCAAAGAAGCAATTGATTTAAGGATCAAAAACTTGGACGTATACGGCGATTCAACCTTGGTTATCAACCAGATAAAAGGAAATTGGAACACATACCAATCAGGATTGATTCCTTACAAAGACTATGCAAGAAGGTTGTTACCCTTCTTCAACAGAGTCGACTTTCATCACATTCCTCGTGATGAGAATCACATGGCTGACGCATTAGCCACTCTCTCTTCCATGATTAGTGTAGGTCGATGGAATGACATACCTAAGATCGACATAATGCGCCTTGAATGGCCCGCTTACATCTTCACGAGTGAAGCAGTCATAGACGACAGACCTTGGTATCACGATATCAAATGCTTCCTTCAGAAACAAGAGTACCCATTTGGGGCACTCAGAAAAGATAGAAAGACCCTCAGAAGATTGGCTGGAAACTTCTTCCTGAGTGGTGACACTCTCTATAAGAGAAATTTTGACATGGTCTTGCTCCGATGCGTCGATAGACCAGAAGCAGACATGCTCATGAAAGAAATTCATGAAGGATCCTTTGGCACTCATGCCAACGGACACACAATGGCGAGAAAAATTCTCAGGGCCGGGTATTATTGGTTGACAATGGAATCCGACTGCTACAAGTACATGAGGAGGTGTCACAAGTGTCAGATATACTCCGACAAAATTCATGTACCGCCATCACATCTCAAAGTTCTTTCTTCCCCGTGGCCTTTTTCCATATGGGGAATCGACATGATTAGTATGATTGAGCCCAAGGCTTCAAACGGACATCGGTTCATCCTGGTAGCCATTGACTATTTCACCAAGTGGGTCGAAGCAGCGTCATTCGCCAATTTAACCAGACAAGTGGTGGTCCGATTTATCAAAAACAATATCATCTGCCGTTATGGTGTTCCAAGCGAGATCGTTACTGATAATGGATCTAACTTGAACAATAAGATGATGAAAGAGTTGTGTGCAGAGTTCAAGATCGAACACCATAACTCATCTCCCTACCGACCCATGATGAACGGAGCGGTAGAAGCGGCTAACAAGAACATCAAGAAGATTGTTCAAAAGATGGTTGTAACCTATAAAGATTGGCACGAAATGCTACCCTTTGCTCTTAACGGTTATCACACATCCATCCGCACTTTAACAGGGGCAACCCCTTTCTCTCTAGTATATGGCATGGAGGCAGTGCTCCCCATAGAAGTAGAGATCCCATCAATCCGGGTATTGATGGAAGCGAAGCTCACCGAAGCTGAATGGTGTCAAAGTCGACACGACGACCTGAACCTGATCGAAGAGAAGCGAATCACGACACTATGCCATGGTCAGATGTATCAACGGAGAATGAAGAGGGCGTTCGACAAAAAGGTTCGACCTCATGTCTTCAGGAAAGGAGACTTTGTGCTCAAGAAGATACAATCATTTCTCACTGATTCTCGGGGCAAATGGACCCCAAATTATGATGGCCCTTATGTGGTCACGAAAGCTTTCTCAGGCGGCGCCTTGAGACTTGCAACCATGGACGGAGAGGAATTTGCCTACCCCACGAATGTTGATGTAGTCAAGAAATACTTCGCCTAAACTAAAAAAAAAAAAACGTCTCGGTGGATTGAAAACCCGAAAGGGCGGTCCAGGCAAAAGTTAGAGACATGAAAAAAAATCATCCCGATGGATTGGAAACATCATAGTACAATCCAGGCAAAAGTTAGGGATAATGGCAAGTAACTATGTTCAACAGAGGCAAGTCCCTCAGCAGCAGTTACATCATCTATCGGAGGAAATCTCCAGTCAAAGGTCATCTTCGACAGAAGCTCAGGATGTCCCGAATTCAAAGTTGATGGAAGGATAGTGGTCGTTATGTTTCAACGTAGCCCTTTTCCCTGTAAATTACCATTTTCTAACTTTGTATATACTCTTTGGAATCACGCGTTTGGCTGATCTCCATCTTATCAATAAAATTTGAGCCCTTGTGCTTTTGTTTGTAATTCTTTACTTGTTTTAGCTTTACAGAACGATGTTGTTTAAACTTAATCAGCGATTCTTGAAATAAAACAAAAATGAATTTACTTGTTAAACTGTTTCTGCTTTTAAATTAAAGATGGCATTTCTTTTGACTATTGAACATCAGAAGAACATCGATCGCTTCTCCCGAAGTAAGCGGACTTCAAAGTGCAGAATCAAAGTACTCTTTCTAGACCAGTACGCCTGAATGAAGGATCAATAATGTCAGAGACCTTGTTTCGTCTGACACGCCTCGGCCGAGTTCTCATCTCCTAAGCCCGATCAACATAGCTCCCAACGGGACTATCTCTCCTAAGCAAGGTGGAATTGCTATTTTGAATCAGCGGTACTTCTTCGCCCCGCGATGGCCGAGTATCCAATTGTGTTCATCCATTAGTCTGTATGTCGCGCCTGTTTTGTCAGCATATACATACATACATCATGCATTTTTGATTTGCATTCACATTTCATATTGCATCACTATCACTCTAGTCGGTCTTGTCCCCTAGTGGTAGAAGTCCTCTCAATCGAGTTTGTCAGTCCTTCCCTCGTCAGGAAGTGTTGCGTCTGCACAATCTCGCCACCAGTGTATCTTTAGATCAGAGTCGGCACGTGGCCACTTTGATAACTTGAACCTCTGAAAAGCCAGAGAAAACTTTCAATAAACATCACTCTTCGCCATTAAAGATGATATCCTTGCTTTCCTGGATTAAGGAAAATCCACAGAGAAAGCCTCATGATCAGAGATTCGGCGGCACGCCAGTTTTGCTCCGAAAAACCCTGCTGATGAAAAAGTCATCGGCACCTCAAAATTGGATCCCATCATATGGCATTTCTCCGGGAAGATCCCGAGAAAAGTATGATGAAAGATCCCAAACGAAAACAGTCTCTCAAGAGACTCGCTTTCCCCAGTAGAATCGACAAATGGCGTCTCAAACAGAGAAGTTTGTGCAACTCTACAACTCAGACGTTGGGTTCCCCAGCAAGTCTGACATCAAAACTTTTTTCACGCAAATCGCATCTCCCCAGGAAAATTCGGCGAGAAGTTTGAAGGAAAGCCACTACGAATAGAGTCCCTTGTCAGTAAAGTTTATTGACAAAAGAAACTAAGACCAGTTCCTTGGTAGGAAACCAGGATCGAGGGGAAGTTTAAATCAGAGACTGAGACCAGTTCTTGGTAGGAAACCAAGAACGAGGGGAAGTTCAAAAGAAACTGAGACCAGTCCTTGGTAGGAAACCAAGAACGAGGGGAAGTTCAAAAGAAACCAAGACCAGTTCCTTGGTAGGAAACCAGGATCGAGGGGAAGTTTATTTCAAAAGAGACTGAGACCAGTTCCTTGGTAGGAAACCAGGATCGAGGGGAAGTTTACATTTTCTAAGAATCATTGCTTAGCTAAAGAAGATGAATGTGTAAGCTACCATTCATAACCACCATCAAAATTTCGGGTATTCCGATATTTAATCCTCTTGCACCCCGAATGCCCGAATCCCTTCGTCATTCACACCTTCGGGTCCAAGAAGATTAAATAGGGGCATCTGTAATACCCCAAATTTTGACCACTTAGATTTCCCATCATTGTTAAAATCATCATCACAATATGGATGTACCTTTATGCTTCATTAGTCTCCCCAAGGATGGGTGAGCATCCACTACAATCAAAATTAGGGTTTCAAGCCCTCTCTGAGTGCTTAGACAAAGGATCAATCAAGAAATGACATGATCTTCAACTTGTCTAATCTCTCAAACATCCACAATGGATAAAAAAGGACTCCCACTTCAAGGATTAAGCACAAGGCTGCTCCCTTCTAGGTGGATCAAGTCTCAAGATCGGCAGTGTCACCAAATTAGGGTTTTGGTCGACCAGGGCCTCCAGATGGAAATTTTCATCTGGGCACAAGGCAATGATCCAAAACATAACCTAATATACTTCATGGAACCTCATGAACCCATGCATCAAGTCAATTTTTCCTCAGGGGATGCATTCATCAAAAATCAGGAATTAGGGTTTCTTGACCTATTTCACCCCTAAGTTGACTTTTGGGACAAACCATGAGCCAAGACCTCAAGGGATGATTTGAGGGTCTCTAATATACCATATTGATCCATTTGGAACAATGGATTGATCCAAGAAGTTTGAGCAACAAGTCTCAATTTCATCTGCACCACAATTAGGGTTTTAAGGGAAAAGTCAACTGTAACTTTGACTTTTGACCAGGACATGCTCCCAAACCCTAATACATGATTGAATATACCCTATGACACCGATGGAACATGCCCATCAAGTTTGATTTAGGTCAAGGACATGATTTCCTGAAGAATTGCACAGTTTGGAATTCATCTGATAAAAAGTCAACTGTGCACAAAAGTCAACTTTGACTTTTTGAGATTTTTCACCAAAATGGATTTTTAACCCTAAAATTATGTTAATGTATGGTTTCAATCATCATTCATCAAGAAAAATCAAGAAAAGTGAGATAACTTGTAAAAGGGGTAACCATAAAACTTAGAAATTTTTCTAAGTTAAAAATAAAGTGGCAAAGGTACCAACTTTGAAGGACCATAACTCCTAAACCACAAGGCCATTTTTTCTCATCCAAAGATGGATTTGTAGCCCTCATTATCACCTACAAAAACTTCAACTACAAGTCATTCCAATTCATTAAGGATTTTGAGTTATGGAGTGATCAAAGTGGCTGAAAAGTGAAAATGTCACTTTTTCCAACACTTAGTGAAATTTTCACTAAGTCAGATTCTGCCTCACTTTTTGCCAAATGTAGGGGGATTTTTCACTTGGAATCAAAAGAGATCAAAACCAAACTTGTTCAACAGTTGTTGTATCATGTAAGAGCTTTCCAAAATGGCCAAGAACATTGCCAAATTCAACCTACACCATGAGATACAACATTGCCAAGTTGCCTTGCTGAAATCTGTCAAAGCAAGGCAGAATTTGCATTTTGGCTCGATTTACCAAAATCAGCCAATTTCAATAGTTCCTATCCACTTGGACACCTCTGAGGATTGAATCCAAAGGGGACAATCACTGAGCCAAGCCTCCAAGGTCCAAGGAACAAGAAATAGCATGTTGAACCTAGAGTTGCCAAAATAGGAACAAGACTTCAAATTTGGAATGAGGCATTCAATGGAACCATCAAGGTGGCATGGACTGAGCCATTCTCATCTGAAATCAGTCAAGACTTATCCAAGACCAAGGGGACCAAAGCTCTGTGCCCTAACCTCTAGTCAATGGCTAGAGGAGACTTGGATTTTCATTTGCCAACATTGGCCAAACCTACTTACCAACTGCCATTCACTATTCCTTGCAAAACAAACTTGCTCTACTATAAATAGAGCTCAATTATGGTCAGTTTGAGTACACCAAAGCCATCTAACAGATGCTTTCCTCAAAATCTAATCTTTCACTCCAATTTTGCCTTTTAAGGCAAGTCACTATCGGGTTTTGAGTTTGAGAGCAATTTCAATCAAACCAATCACTCACACACCTCACATACATCACATATGAGGTGATCAAACACTTAGATTACTTCTGAAACATCAATTTCACAAAATCACCAGCTGGTTGCTCAAGGTTTTAACCAAAGTGCAGCTGAGGTACCACAAAATGATCCAGCCAATTTCAATCAAGTCCAACCATCCAAACACAATCCATAGGGTGTAGCGAAGCTGTTCAGATCATCACCACTCATCTGTAACACCTCCAAATCAAAAATCACTTTGAACTTGCTGTCACGACTTGGAGGTAAGCACATACTTGGTCATCTCTCAATCTATGCATATTTCCTCGCATAATAATTTGGCCATATGTTCATAATCATGCATGGAATGTTTTCCCTCAATTAATTGCATTGTTTGAATCGTGTATCAAAAATCCTAGCCTTCATGCAGAAATTAGGGTTCTTGAGGTTTCTTCGTGATTTCTTGTTGTATGTTTAATTTAAATGAAATTAAAGTACATAAACATGATCGTGAGGTTGAGACGAGCATAATGATATGTGGATTGCATGATATGATTACGTATTCATGGAGATTGGATAGAAAATGCAAATCTGAGAAACCAAGAACACGCGCGTGTTCTTCAGCTGTTCTTGGCGCCATTTTTGAATAATTCAATTATTTGAATTTTCTGATTTTGTTTAATTGATTCAAAAATTAATTTCTCTCTGAGTTTTAATGATTTTGAGTTGATTCTTTTTTTAATAATTCACAAAAATGTCAAAATATATTTTATTTTCACAAAAAATCCCAAAAATATTATTTATTTCATATAATTGATATTTTTGCAAAGAATTAATATTTTAATTGTTTTTGGCATTTTAAATATTTTTTCTACATTGATTTTGCAACTTTTAATGCTTTCTAATTATTTTGTAGGTCAATACTTAATTTTTGAAGCATTAATCCAAGATCACAATTTGTTTTCCATGTGTTAAACAATTTTTGATCATTTTAATTGAATTTTTATTCAATTAAATACATTTTGAAAACAAATTAGGGTTTTGGATTAATTCAACCCTCATAAATCATTTTTAAACCTTTTTAGGGCCTCTTGAGAGAGTGTAAGACCCATCCCCCATTGTACAAACTTTTTGGGCCTCATCCATTGTATAAGTCCCTCTGTACAAGTAAACGGCGCGATCGTCGCCCGTTTAAAAAATAAAATAAACCTGGGCCTACCCTCGAGTAGTAAGGCCCATTTCTTTTTTCTTAAAAAACTTTTTGGGCATCTAATAGAGTGTAAGACCCAATCCTTTTTTTGACCAAATCATTTTTGGGCCTCAGTATATTGTATAAGTCCCGATACCGTAAAAAACAAACGGCGCGATCGTCGCCTTTTCAAAATAACCCTTGGGCCTCTCCTTGAGCTATAAGACCCATTCAAAACACTTTGGGCCTCTATTAGAGTGTAAGACCCAATCCCCCTTTTAACCAGAACATTTTGGGCCTCACTTATTGTATAAGTCCCTCTGCGTTAAAAGAAAACCTCGGCGCGATCGCCATTTTTAAACGAAAAATCATTTGGGCCTACCCTCGTGTTATAAGCCCCACTCTTTCATTTTTAAACCTTTTTGGGCCTCTTGAGAGAGTGTAAGACCCATCCCTTTGTACAAAAAAACCTTTTTGGGCCCCAGTCACTTGTATAAGTCCCTCTGTACAAATTCAAACAGTGTGCTCACTGATAAAAGCCTGGGCCTCTCCTTGAGCTGTAAGCCCCAAATCTTTCTTTTTCAAAGCACTTTCTCCTTTGATTTTGAATATACTGTTGTTTTCAATCTTTCTTTGTTGAACAACTAACCAAACAGCATGGAAGCACTCCAACCGAGTAAGTGGTTATCGCTTTCATTTACTGCTTTCATATTATAAACTGTATTGTGGGGCTGCTCACTGTAAGTCTCCTTTCATAAACTCATATCTACTGTGTAATAATAGTATAGATATTTTGAGTTTCCCCGGCTACTATGTCTAGAACTAGGTGACGCCGTTTCACTTATTCGTAGAAATAGACGCCTAGATCCCCAATAGGAGCACCAGATACAGTCTTCTCTTCGGCTGTCCTCCTTAGGAATCGTCAAGAAGCTCTACTCCCCAAGATGAATGTATTCTCCGTGAATGGCATCTTTGAGTTTCTTCCAAATTCTCGAACTTTCCTGACTTGATCTATTCCTTGTGGATAGCTTGCCTTGAATGTCTCGGGGTTTGGGTACCCACTACGGTCATAATCTTGGACCTTAACTAAGGAACCCTCTTTAAAAGCTAAAAGTCGCTGGATAGTAAACCTCGCACGTTTACCAGTGGTTTTTATCTTTAAAAGAGTTATCTCTCCTAATGGAAAGGAGATGATAGACCCACGGGCTTCTTAAAAGCATCGGCCTCCTCTTGGGCATTATTCAAGGACCCTGCGGCTTCTTAGAAGTATTCACAGCCTCCTCTTAGGCTTCGTATAATGATCTCTTCCTCCGGGAATGATAGCCTCCTCTTGGGCGTCGTACAAGGACCCGTCGGCTTCTTAAAAGTTTCCAGCCTCCTCTTGGGCTTCGTACAAATTGTCCCGACGACCTCCTAGAGGAATAGGAACAAAACCTAGTCATCCTCATAGAACAGTCCTTTCATAGAGTCTACTACTGTTTCTCAAAGCATAGTACAAAAGATAAGACTCTGGACACGGACAGTCTAACTTCCTTGAGTCTCAAAGACATTCTCAAGCACCCTTCGTTAAATAGGAAGGAAACCCGCAGACTCGGACAGTCTCAATACCCTTTGGATTTCCCGTTTCCTCAAAGAGAAGGAAACATCCCTGATCCTCAAATTAAATCCCTGAGTACAGTGATGCTCATATAAGAACTGATTTTCTCTTTTAAAATCAGTATATTGGATCTGTCACTCAACTGAAACAGTTACAATAGCCTCCATCTCGGGCTTCGTACGAGATACCAAAATTCTCCCCAGTGGAGTCAAAACAACCTTTTCGCCTCTCTCTCGGGCTTCGTACGAGACACATAAGAGACTCCCCCGTTGAGTCAATTACCCTTTTCGCCTCTCTCTCGGGCTTCGTACGAGACACATAAGAGACTCCCCCGTTGAGTCAATTACCCCTTTCGCCTCCATCTCGGGCTTCATACGAGATACAAAATCACTCTCTTGTTGAGTATAAAAGATTCTCCTATTGAGTCAACTCTTTTAGCCTCTCTCTCGGGCTTTGTATCGGACACAAAATAGCCTCGTCTTAGGCTTCGTATAATGATCTCTTCCTCCGGGAATGATAGCCTCCTCTTAGGCTTTGTATAATGATTTTCCTAGCGGAAATTAGCCTCCTCTTAGGCTTCGTATAAGAAAACCACTGGTTGATCCAATCAACCTTTTAGTATCAAAGCTGTGCCTTGTTCACAGTACACAAACATCAACAACTCCTTCCCCTTCATCTAAATCGCTGTAAGCGGCAAGCCTCTGGATCATCTACATCCATGCCACTGTCCCTCTTTTAGCATGAGAAATTCCTAAGGAAAGATGGCATTGCTCTACACTGAGTTAAAGTCTCCTCCTTCAGGTTAAAACCCTTTCTTCGGAAATTATGGCATTGCTCAGATCCGCGTATCCCAGTTAAAGTAATTCTCCTTCTCCCCTCTTTAGAGATGACAAATTCTCTCTAAAGCCGAGGTCTTTTAGCTTCACATCTTGGGCTTTGAACAAGATGCAAATCACCTTTCGCTTCACGTCTTGGGCTTTGAACAAGACACCAAAAACACCCATTTCCTCCCATAGAATAGGAGGAACTACGAACGCTCTGATTTCCCTGTTTCGGTAAACGAGAATACGTAGGTATAAGATCGAAAGAAAAGATCTTAGCGAGCGCAATCAACAAAAAACCCAAATCCCATATCTCCATCAATCAAAAGCAGTAATTCAAAAGCATCAGTCCTAACATCCTAATCCTTGTTCCCCGCTAGAAAGTCCTAGAAAGAAAGAAAGCAGTATTGGCGAAAATACAAATAACCAGTACAAAGGCCCCCCACATTGATAGCATCCGTAACCTAACAGACCGCTGTTTAAACTCAGTATGCAAGCAGAGTTAATTGGAGACATCTATTTCCCTTCCTTATTCAGCTCACAATAGGATAAAAAATGAAACGACCTGTAGTTTTAAGCTCAAACCGCAGAGAGTGACCAGCGCTTAAGAACCGCGTCCAAAATCGCTCGCTACACGTGATACCAAGGTTTGTCGTGTATGACTGCTTCAATCGTGAAGATGTGAGTGGGCAATTCAAGGCGCATTATGTCGATCTTAGGTAAGTTTCTCCATTGACCTACACTAATCTTTGTAAGGAATCAATCCTGATTGGTATGTATTCTAATCTCCTTTGATCTGATTGATAACCAAGGCTGAGTCACCATATACATCCAAGTTTTTTATCCCTAAATTAATCGCTTCTTCGAGACCCATGATACAAGCTTCGTATTCGGCCTCGTTGTTTGTACACTTGAATGTCAGTCTGGCAGTGAAAGGAATGTGGGTACCCTGAGGGGTTATGATGATTGCCCCAATTCCATTTCCATAATGATTAATAGCTCTGTCAAAGATAAGTCCCCATTGGGAACCTGGATCTGGCCCTTCACTGGGTAGCGGTTCATCGCGATCTTTCATTTTTAGATACATGACATCTTTGTTCGGGAAATCAAATCTGACTGATTATTGATTGTCAATCAGTTGGTGAGCCAAATGATCGGCTAAAATACTTCCCTTGACGGCTTTCTGAGCGTTGTATTCGATGTCATATTCGGATAACAACATCTGCCAACGGGTAATCCTCCCTGTGAGAGCAGGTTTTTCAAAGACGTACTTGATTAGATCCATTTTGGATATTAACCAAGTAGTGTAACGAATCATATACTGGCAAAGACGTTTGGCTGCCCAAGCCTGAGCACAACAAGTTTTCTCAAGCATACTGTACCGAGTTTCACAATCGGTAAATTTCTTGCTCAGATAGTAGATGGCAGACTCTTTCCTTTTCGTTTCATCTTGTTGGCCAAGTACACAACCCATTGAGTCTTCCAAGACTGTTAAGTAAATGATCAGTGGTCTTCCTTCCACTGGATGTGACATAATAGGTGGGTTCGACATGTATTCCTTGATACTGTCGAAGGCAGTTTGGCAGTCTTTCGTCCAAACGCAGTCCTGATTCTTTTTGAGTAATTTGAAGATCGGTGCGCATGTCCCGGTCATGAGGAATATAAGTCTGGAAATGTAGTTCAAACGTCCCAGGAATCCCATGACTTGGTTTTCAGTCCTCGGAGAAGGCATTTCTTGAATAGCCTTGACCTTGTCAGGATCAACTTCAATTCCTTTCTGGCTGACGATGAACCCTAATAGTTTCCCTGAACGGACACCAAATGTGCACTTATTGGGATTCAAGCAGAGTTTGTAATTTCTCAGACTCTCGAATAATTTTAACAGGTGGGTCACATACTCCTGTTCTGTTTTAGATTTGGCAATCATGTCATCGACATACACCTCAATTTCTTTGTGTATCATGTCATGAAACAGAGTAGTCATGGCCCTTTTATAGGTTTCCCCGGCGTTCTTTAAACCGAACGACATTACCTTGTAACAAAACGTGCCCCATGGGGTGATGAAGGAGGTTTTCTCCATGTCTTTCGGCGCCATTTTGATCTAATTATAGCCTGAGAATCCATCCATGAAGGAGAAAACTTTGAATTTTGCTGTACTGTCTACTAGCATGTCAATGTGTGGTAAAGGAAAGTTGTCCTTTGGACTAGCCTTGTTTAGATCCCTGTAATCTACACACATTTTGACCTTTCCGTCCTTTTTCGGAACTGGTACGATGTTGGCTAACCATTGAGGATATTCTGATGTGGCGAGGAAACCCGCGTCAATCTGCTTCTGTACTTCCTCTTTGATTTTGATGGCCATGTCCGGGTGAGTCCGTCTCAACCTCTGTTTTATTGGCGGAAATTCTGATCTTAACGGTAGATGATGTTCCACGATGCTGGTATCCAACCATGGCATGTCCTGATAGGACCAAGCAAATACATCGGGAAACTCTTTGAGAAGCTTTGTCAAACTTTCTTTGACAGTTGGACTAAGCAGTGCCCCAATCTTGACTTCTTTTCTCTCTTCCTCTGAGCCCAAGTTGACTGTTTCCAACGGCTCTTTGTCAGGTTTAATGGACCTTTCCTCTTGTCTGAGTGATCGGGAGATCTCCTCTGGAATTTCTTCGTCATCTTCTTCTTTAGCCTCAAATACCGGGAATTCAAAGTTGGGAGAAAGCATTAGATCGTATGTTTCAACGGGGTTTAAATTAAGCAATCTGCATGACGTGATGATTTGTGTTTAGAAGACATAGAGAGAATGCAAGAGTGTGTGCAACATATTTTTTTTTACTGCTTGTTTTTATTATCTGTATTGTTTTTTAGGATTACCATTTTCTGAAAAAACGAAAAGAGAAAACAACAATTAATGCGGAAATTATAGAACGACGTTTATTTATTTATGATCTTGTCGATTCTTGAAACTACAGCCCTATAAAACAAAACTCTGTTGCTTTGGGCGAAGCGAAGAGGGATATTTACAGAAAGTGAGCCCTATCAAAACATCCATTTCACCTGGGCAGGGTGAAAGGTTAAAGACGGCAATTACTTTGACTTATGAACAATTTTCGGAACATCGACTGCAAGCCATTAGCGGCGAACTCCTCAGTGAATCACAAAGTCCGGTACTTTCCTTGATTTGTCTTCAGAAATAACGCTGATTTCTGGTGGAGCAGGATCATTGGAATCTGTCTCCCGGGCAGAGTTGTCGTAGGAGGATTCCTCAGTTGTATTTTGTATAGTGCTTGTAGTAACACCCCATTTAAAATAATTAAACCGTCATGTGTATTTTTGTGTGTATTGGCTTGAGTAGGAGTATTTAGGATCGGGTGAGCGGAGAGTAGTGTCGTTATTTGAATAATGGGAATTAAGACCTTAGTTTAGTAATAATATTATAGTAATAATAAGGGATAAAAATAATAATAGTAACATGGTTAGTAGCATTATTATTATTATTATTATTATTATTATTATTATTATTATTATTATTATTATTATTTTAATCTTATAATTAATTAAATAAAATCTGATTTTTATTAGAATGTGGTTAGTGGGAGGAAAATAGGGAAAATACACATTAACCAGAATTAGGGGCAGTTTAGCCATAATTCTAATTTTTCAAAAATAAAGAAGGGCTAGGGAGTGGAAGAACAAGGAAGAACTAGGGCAAGAATTCTTTACCAAATTCGCAGGAATTTTTTGAGCGATTTCGAGGTAAGGGGGGAGAATGTATTTCAATATGGGTGGTAATAACATGAGAGGGTAGTGAGGAGTCCTTATCCTCGTAGGAATTTCGCATGTATGTTCTATGTGTGAATTTTGAATTTGATATGGGTGTATTTTTGTTGATCTGATCTGTATCGGTTGTTGATTTTATGAATTTCATGTTATACTGTGATGATCGGTGAAATTCCTTGTTGCTGTTGTTGCTCTGTGGGGATGCAGTTGAAGAACTGGTTTCGATGCAGGATGAGAGGACGAATTAGAACTAAGACCTGTAAAATTTGATTAGTAATGATAGGTGAAAGATGTAAGATGAATGTTAGGGCCTAAAATTGATGTAGAACCAATTTTAGGACTGAATTGGAGTGAAAAGTGAGGATCCCGTAGCATAATTTGAACTGGTGTGGAAAACTGGAAATTCTGGGTTTCACTGCCCATACGCGTAGCAGGCTAGTCATTACGCGTATGGCAGGGCAATATGTGGGGATACGCGTACAAAGCTCACTTCTGCACGGCCATCTGCCCGTACGCGTAACAGTACGCGTATGGGGACTTGGCACTACGCGTACGGAGAGTGTTTACGCGTAACTAGATCTGGAGGTGGAATTTTGAGGGAATAATGTCTCTGCCCATACACGTAAGGGGTAGGGCAATACGCGTATGGCAGGGCGGAAGGAGAGGCATTACACGTACGATACGCAGCAGGATGGGCGAGAGAGCTGGGAAATACGTGTACGGCCCAGGGCAATACGCGTATGACCAGCGAGAGTGCAGAATTTTGCCTTTTTTGCGATTTCTTTCTCGTTTTCGCATCCGAGACGGTTTCTTTTGGTTTGAGAGGTTGGGAATAGATGTCAGACCCTGAGAAATGTGTAATTGGTGATGAAAATAATTAATTTAGTAATTTTAGTGAATTAATTAGATATTTGACTAAATGACGTCAAGTGAGGGATGCCCGGTTGTGGGGTGTGTTGTGGTGAATGATTATTTCTTGTGTGATTAGGAGGATCGTGAGAATGTGTAATTTTATTATACATGTGTGTTGTATGCATATTTTTTGTCATGCATTTCATGGTGTCGGTGGTGATGAATCATTGCTCAGGAGGAGTGTATGTGATTCATCCAAACTCCATTGTGGAGTGTGGTGGGGATAAATCATTGCCAAGTAAGGGTGTATGTGATTTATCCGGGTTCGATTGAATGAACCATGGTGTGTTGGTACCACATGCATTGTGTTGATGTCTTTGAGTTGCATTGCATTATTATGTGTTTGGTGAATTCTGAATGGAAAATGACAAGTGTGTCGTGATGGTGTGTTATTGATATATGCTTGTGTGAGTACTACCTTTAACATGTATTATACACTGTTATTTATTGAATGTAGTTGAGTGTGCATGGAGTGCGTGTTGCTTGATCGAGTCTTAGGAGTTGCTCTGATACGTAACACTGGATTTTGGGAGTTTTTCGTCATTTGTTATTCGTTATTCTTTATTGTTTTGTTACGTATCATTCTTTTATTGAACTTATGGTGGACCACGTTTAATGTGGAGTTTGTACATTGTTGGCATGTGGCCGTGAACTGAATAAACTTATATTTTCCGCTATTTTATTTCATTTAATAAAAAGAAGTTTTGTTGTTGGTTTTATTGGTGTAGCATCCTACTTGTAAAGTTGAAACTCTAATTATTTTCGTAATATTCGTTTATTTTATTTAAATGGAGAAGTGGGGTGTTACAATTGGTATCAGAGCAGGTCGGTCCGTCCGGCCAGGTGTTGTAGTAGAGTCTGTCCTTAGAATAGGAGTAAGTTGTGTGTTCTGACCGTATGTTGATTGTTGAACAGTATGGCAGGAAGGAATGATGCTGCTCTTGCTGCTGCTATGCAAGCTATGGCACAGGCGGTAGAGAACACTAATGAGGCTAGGGGTGCGCAGTTCCGCGACTTAGCACAGATTCAGAGCAATAAGCCGCCTACATATGAGGGAGGTATTTCGGATCCAGAGGCTGTATAGAAATGGCTGAAGCCTATTGAGAAGATCTTCAGGACCATGGGATGCAGTGATGCTCAGAAGGTACGGTTTGGCACTCATATGCTGGAGGGAGAGGCTGAAGCCTGGTGGGACAATAGTCGTCAAAGGTTGGAAGCTACGGGTACTGAGATTTCTTGGACGGTGTTTCAAGCTGAGTTTCTGGAAAAGTACTTTCCGGAAGATATTCGTAGTGTAAAGGAGATTGAATTCCTGCAGCTGAAACAGGACACCATGGCCGTTACTGAATATGCTGCTCGGTTTGAAGAGTTAGTGCAATATTGTGCTCATTATAATACGGAAGAAGCTATGAATTCGAAATGCTTGAAGTTGGAGAATGGGCTGCGTCCCGAGATCAAACAGGGCATTGCTTGTCAAAAGATAAGGAATTATCCAGAGTTGGTTAGTAGAAGCAGGATTTATGATAATGATAACAGGGCTCAGATTGCTCATTATAAGGTTGTGAGTGACCAGAAGGGTAGGCAGAGGTTTGGGGGTACTCCTTATAGTGCCCCAGTTGATAAAGGGAAACAGAAAGCTGTTGTAGGGAAGAAACCAAAGGAGGGAGGAGTGGTTCCTGGTGATCTCAAGTGTTTCAGATGTGGTGGTGCGGGTCACCGTGCTAATAATTGTCCGAATGAAGTGAAGAAATGTTTCAAGTGTGGGAGACCAGGTCATGTTATAACAGATTGTAAGGCCACTATGCCTACCTGTTATAACTGTGGTGAAAAGGGTCATATCAGCACTGACTATGAGAAGCCGAAGAAATCTCAGGCCAGTGGAAAAGTGTTTGCCTTGGTGGGAGCGCAATCCACCAACGAGGAGCATTCCTTTAAAGGTACTTATTTTATTAATGATATTCCTTTGATTGCTATCATTGACATGGTTGCAACCCACTCGTTCATTTCTGTTGATTGTGTGAAGAGACTAGGAATAGTATCGTCTACTCTAGATCAGAGGATGACGATTAAAACTCAGTCTATTGGTTCTGTAGTTACTTCCTTAGTGTGTTTGAAGTGTCCGTTGACTATGTTTGGTAGATATTTCAGAGTGGACTTGATTTTTTTTCCACTCGGTAATCTCGATGTTATTTGGGGGATGAACTGGTTGGAGTTCAATCGGGTCTACATCAATTGCTTTAGGAAGACGTTATTGTTTCTTACCCCTAAATAAGAAGCATTAGCGGATTCTTTGTCTAACAGGGAGTTGAGAACGTTGTTGGAGGATGAAGCTAAGATGTTTACAGTGTTTGCCTCGTTATCTGTCGAAAGCAAAACTTCAATTAATGAGTTACCAGTGGTGAGTGAATTTCTTGAAGTATTCCCAAATGATATTACAGAGTTGCCTCCGACGAGAGAAGTTGAATTTACTATTGATCTTGTACCGGGTACCAGACCTATCTCTATGGCACCGTACAGGATGTCTGCATCAGAATTGGCAGAGTTGAAATCTCAGATTGGAGAATTACTTGATAAGAAGTTTATTAGACTGAGTGTGTCGCCGTGGGGAGCTTCAGTGTTGTTGGTGAAGAAGAAGGATGGTAGTATGCGTTTGTGCATTGATTACTGTCAGTTGAATAAAGTGACCATTAAGAATAAGTATCCACTTCTGAGGATTGATGATTAATGGATCAGCTTGTGGGAGCTCGTGTTTTCAGTAAAATTGATTTGAGGTTGGGTTACCATCATATTAGAGTAAAGGAAGGTGATATTCAGAAGACTGCGTTCAGGACTCGCTATGGACATTACGAATATGCAGTGATGCCATTCGGAGTGTCTAATGCGCCATGTGTGTTTATGGAGTATATGAATCGTATCTTTCATTCTTATCTGGATTCGTTTATTGTGGTATTCATTGATGATATACTGATTTATTCTAAGGCTGATGAGGATCACGCAGAACATTTGAGGATTGCATTGCAGGTGTTGAAAGATAATAAATTGTTTGCAAAGTTCTCGAAATGTGAATTCTGGTTGAAGACTGTGAGTTTCTTGGGTCATGTTATTTCTGGTGATGGCATAGCGGTGGATCCATCTAAAGTAAGCGCGATACTTCAGTGGGAGCCACCGAAGACAGCGACGAAAATTAGAAGTTTGTTGGGTTTGGTAGGTTATTATCGAAGATTTATTGAGGGGTTTTCTAATTTGGCATTACCATTGACGCAGTTAACTAGAAAGAATCAAGCTTTTGTTTAGGATGCGACTTGTGAGGAAAGTTTTGAGGAATTGAAGAATAAATTGACTACGGCGCCAGTATTAATTGTACCAAGTCCAAGTGAACCTTTTGTGGTGTATTGTGATGCATCTAAGATGGGATTAGGCGGAGTGTTGATGCAAGATGGCAAGGTGGTGGCATATGCTTCACGGCAATTGAGGGTACATGAGAGGAATTATCCTACTCATGATCTTGAATTAGCTGCGGTGGTTTTTGTATTAAAAATTTGGAGACATTATTTGTATAGAGCGAGATTCAAAGTATTCAGTGATCACAAAAGTCTGAAGTATTTGTTCAATTAGAAGGAATTGATTATGAGGCAGAGGAGATGGTTAGAGTTCTTGAAGGACTATGATTTTAATCTGAGTTATCATCCGGGGAAAGCTAATGTTGTAGCAGATGCGTTAAGTCGGAAGACAATTCATATGTCAGTATTAATGGTAAAAGAAATGGAGTTGATTGAGCAGTTTAGAGACTTGAGTATGGTTTGTGAGACTACACCGGAGCGTGTTAGGCTGAGTATGCTTAAGGTGAATAACGAATTTTTGGATGTGATTAAGGAAAACCAGAGACTTGATGTGAAGCTAGTAGACTTGATGCCTACAGAAGGAGGTGATCCTGACAATCATTTTAAAGTGGATAATGTTGGTGTATTGAAATTCCGAGGCAGGATTTGTATACCAAATAATGTGGAATTGAAAAAGTAAATCTTAGAGGAAAGTCACCGGAGTAGCTTGAGTATCCATCCGGGACCTACAAAGATGTATCATGACTTAAAGAAGTTATTTTGGTGGTCTGGTATGAAGAGGGACATAGCTCAGTTTGTTTATGCTTGTTTGACATGTCAGAAGTCAAAGGTGGAACACCAGAAACCGTCGGGGTTAATGCAACCGTTAGAGATTCCGGAATGGAAATGCAACAATATTACTATGGATTTTGTTACTGGGTTTCCAAATACGGCGAGAGGCTTTGATGATATTTGGGTAGTGGTGGATCGACTTACGAAATCGGCTCATTTTATACCAATTAATATCAGTTTTCCGTTGTCAAAGCTGGCGGAGATTTATATCAAAATAATTGTGAAGTTGCATGGTGTTCCTGCGAGCATAGTTTCGGATAGACATCTGAGGTTTACTTCATAATTCTGGAAGAGTCTGTAGGAAGCTTTGGGTTCTTAATTGAAGTTGAACTCGGCTTATCATCCACAGACTGATGGTCAGTCAGAGAGGACTATTCAGTCATTGGAAGATTTGCTGAGAGCCTGTATGTTGGAGAGAGGTGGTGCATGGGATACTCATTTGCCATTGATCGAGTTCACGTATAACAATAGTTACCATTCTAGCATTGGGATGGCACCTTTTGAAGCTTTGTATGGTAGGAGGTGTAGGACGCCTCTGTGTTGGTATGAGACCGGTGAAAATGTGGTGCTTGGACCTGAAATTGTGCAACAGACTACCGAGACAATTCAGATGATTTGCGAGAAGATGAAAACGTCTCAGAGTAGACAGAAAAGTTATCATGATAATCGGAGGAAAGACTTGGAATTCAGTGAACGTGACCATGTGTTCCTGAGAGTCAACCCAATGACCGGTGTTAGGCGTGCATTGAAATCAAAGAAGCTGGATCCTAAGTTTATTGGGTCGTATCAGATCCTGTAGAGAGTGGTGTTGCCGCCTGAACTTTCGAACTTGCATGATGTGTTTCATGTGTCGCAACTTCGGAAGTATGTATTTGATCCATCTCATGTTATCCATAGATTAGGTACAGATAAGAGATAATCTTACTGTGGAGGCGATGCCGATAAGGATCGAGGATAGCAAGATGAAACAACTCCGGGGAAACGAGATTCCTTTGGTGAGAGTAGATTGGGGAGGAGTTGCTGGAAGAAGTGTGACCCGGGAGCTGGAGAGCAGGATGCGAGGGTCGTATCAGGAGCTATTTCCATCAGGTACATTTTCGAGGACGAAATTATTTTAAGTGGGGGAGAGTTGTAACATCCCATTTAAAATAATTAAATCGTCATTTGTATTTTTGTGTGTATTAGCTTGAATAGGGGTATTTAGGATTGGGTGAGCGGAGAGTAGTGTCGTTATTTGAATAATGGGAATTAAGACCTTAGTTTAATAATAATATTATAGTAATAATAAGGGATAAAAATAATAATAGTAACATGGTTAGTAGCATTATTATTATTATTATTATTATTATTATTATTATTATTATTATTAATCTTATAATTAATTAAATAAAATCTGTTTTATATTAGAATGTGGTTAGTGGGAGGAAAATAGGGAAAATACACATTAACCAGAATTAGGGGCAGTTTAGCCATAATTCTAATTTTTCAAGAAGAAAGAAGGGCTAGGGAGAGGAAGAACAAGGAAGAACTAGGGAAAGAATTATTCACTAAATTCGCAGGTATTTTCTGAGCAATTTCGAGGTAAGGGGGGAGAATGTATTTCAATATGGGTGGTAATAACATGAGAGGGTAGTGAGGAGTCCTTATCCTCGTAGGAATTTCGTATGTATGTTCTATGTGTGAATTTTGAATTTGATATGGGTGTGTTGTTGTTGATCTGGTATGTATCGGTTGCTGATTTTATGAATTTCATGTTATACTGTGATGATCGGTGAAATTCCTTGTTGTTGTTGTTGTTGTTGTTGCTCTGTGGGGATGCAGTTGGAGAACTGGTTTTGATGCAGGTTGGAGGACGACTTAGAACTAAGACTTGTAATATTTGATTAGTAATGATAGGTGAAACATGTAAGATGAATGTTAGGGCCTAAAATTGATGTAGAACCAATTTTAGGACTGAATTAGAGTGAGAAAGTGAGGATCCCATAGCAGAATTCGAACTGGTGTGGAAAACTGGAAATTCTGGGTTTCACTGCCCATACACGTAACATGCAAGTCATTACGCGTATGACAAGGCAATACGTGGGGATAAACATACGAAGCTCACTTCTGAGACGACCATCTGCCCGTACGCATAACAGTACGCGTATGGGAACTTGACATTGCGCGTACGGAGAGTGTTTACGTGTAACTAGATCTGGAAGTGGAATTTTGAGGGAATAACGTCTCTGCCCATACGCGTAAGGGGTAGGGAAATACGCGTACGGCAGGGCGGGAGGAGAGACATTACGCGTATGATACGCAGCAGGGTTTGCGAGAGAGCTGGGCAATACATGTACGGCCCAGGGCAATGCGCGTATGACCAACGAGAGTGCAGAATTTTGCCGCTTTCACGATTTCTTTCCCGTTTTTGCGTTCGAGGCGGTTTCTTTTAGTTTGAGAGGTTGGGAATAGATGTCAGACCCTGAGAAATGTGTAATTGGTGGTGAAAATAATTAATTTAGTAATTTTAGTGAATTAATTAGATATTTGACTAAATGACGTCAAGTGAGGGATGCCCGGTTGTGGGGTGTGTTGTGGTGAATGATTATTTTGATGTGTGATCAGGAGGATCGTGAGAATGTGTAATTTTATTATACATGTGTGTTGTATGCATATTTGTTGTCATGCATTTCATGGCGTCGGTGGTGATGAATCATTGCTTAGGAGGAGTGTATGTGATTCATCCGAACTCCATAGTGGAGTGTGGTGGGGATAAATCATTGCCAAGTAGGGGTGTATGTGATTTATCCGGGTTCGATTGAATGAACCATGGTGTGTTGGTACCACATGCATTGTGTTGATGTCTTTGAGTCGCATTGCATTATTATGTGTTTGGTGAGTTCTGAATGGAAAATGACAAGTGTGTCGTGATGGTGTGTTATTGATATATGCTTGTGTGAGTACTACCTTTAACATGTATTATACACCGTTATATGTTGAATGTAGTTCTCACCCCTTTGTTGTTTGTTGCGTATGTGCTTCTTCAGAAGTACATATAATCCAGGTTCTTGAGTGTGCATGGAGTGCGTGTTGCTTGATCGAGTGTTAGGAGTTGCTCCGATACGTAACACGGGATTTTGGGAGTTTTTCGTCATTTTTTATTCATTATTCTTTATTGTTTTGTTACGTATCATTCTTTTATTGAACTTATGGTGGACCACGTTTAATGTGGAGTTTGGACATTGTTGGCATGTGGCCGTGAACTGAATAAACTTATATTTTCCGATGTTTTATTTCATTTAATAAAAATAAGTTTTGTTGTTGGTTTTATTGGTGTAGCATCCTACTTGTAAAGTTGAAACTCTGATTATTTTTGTAATATTCGTATATTTTATTTAAATGGGGAAGTGGGGTGTTACACTTGTGCTCTCAGGTGGATCTTCCCATCCAGTTGGCTGAATGTCTTCGAGCCTGATGCGAGAGCTTCCGGGAGCGGTGTATTTGACCATGAAGTCGTATTTACCACTCGGTTGTCCCATGGTGTCCCATACCTCTTTGGGTCTGGAGGAGTCATCCCTCTCGATGACGTTGACCTCAGGAAAAGCATAGTTGATGAACTATAGTCCTGCAAACTTTGCAAATTCATCGTCATGCCGGATATTTTCTAAATGCCCTGAGTGTTGATCCCATGATTCAGAGGGGACGCAAGTATTTGTTTCAATGACGCTCAGCTGATTTTCATTGTCCGGCTGATTTTCTTGCCCCAAGTCTCCTGGGTACTACTGCCAGATTGGTAGTCCATCCATCAGGCCATAATAGTCATGGTCAAAGTTGTATTTCATCGGAGTGTCTTCCTCTAATGAATTTGGTGGAGCACGGCATCCATCCAGATCACAATCTCCGTATATCATTTCGACATCTAACCTTGGTATAAATCTCAGACTCTGTGCAAGATAGCAAAATGGAGTAGGCACCTCTTCCTGAGACATATAACCGTCCTCGTTAAGATAGGATTTCCACTCTTCATCTGTGTCTGAGGTATCTCCTTCGTTGATGGTATGTACTTATTAAGACACTGGGTGAAGGAAACCTCCACTATGGAAGAAGTTCTGAATGGGATGAAGATTTTTATCGTTAATAGTAGTTTGTGTACAGGTTGTAGAAAAACCAAGCTATTGTTACTTTCAATTGTTACTTTCGTATTGCTTCGAGGGCATCCTTGTACGAGGAAATCGAGGTTCCTCTTTCTGCATGCTTATCACTGCTCACCTAAAGCGCTTGGAACTGGGTTTCAATTATCTCCTCTGGTTCCACATAGGTGGATGATGATAAGTTACTCACGATCAAGGCCTGTTCTTCGCAGACGGTGACGAGTTGGTCGTTCTTGACAAACTTCAGCTTCTGGTGAAGTGTCGAAGTGACTGCCCCAGCCTGGTGTATCCAAGGTCTTCCTAATAAGCAATTGTATGTTGCCCGGATGTTCATGACCTGGAAAGTGACTAGCAAAGTGTGAGGACCGATAGTTATGGGAAGGTCCACTTCGCGATAACTGTTTTTCTGGATCCGTCAAATGCTTTGACGACGACCTCACTACCTCTCATCGGAGGTCCTTTGAATGATAGTTGCATCAGAGTGGACTTCGGCATGACATTGAGAGCCGATCCGGTGTCTACCAGTACGCTGGCTAAAGCATCGTCCCAGCAGTTGACTGTGATATTGCCATGTTGTGACTTTTGCCTTCTTCTGGCAATTCCTCATCACTAAACCCCAAGTTGTTGCAGGAAGTGATGTTAGAGATGATGCTATCGAACTGTCGTATTGACACATCCTATTCCACAAAGGCCTGCTCTAAGACTTTCTGTAGAGCCTCTCTGTGGGCTTTGAAACTGAGCAAAAGTGATAGCACTGAGATTTTTGAAGTAGTTTGTAACAGTTGATCAACAATGTTGTATTCACTCCTTTGGTTGAGCTTCAACATCTCATCATCGTTCTTTGAAAGGTTGGGATTGTAACGCCCCGTTTTGCCAATTTTATTTTACTGAGTCGTTTTTGATTATTTTATTGTAATTTCAACTTTTGTGTGAAAATATGTTATTTTTAGTCGTGAATTTATTTTATCGGGTTTTGGGATCGTTTGCGAGATATTTGAGTGTGGGGGTATTTTGGTCATTTCATAGATATTTTTCATTAAGTTAGTAAGATAGAATTGGAAAGAGAGAAAATAGAGAGAAAGAAAGAAGAAAGAAGGGAAAAGAGAAGAAAAGAGGAGAAGAGAGAAATTGAAGAAAAGAGTGGAAAAATCATCAAGAGCAAGTTGTAAAGTCGATTTAATCGGGTAAGGGTGCGAAACTCGATTATATTATACTTGTGTATGGTTATGTATGTGTGTGTATGTGTTTTGGTGGTGTTTTATAGCTTTTGATTTTAGGTCGGATTGTGGTAATCGATGGTTTAACGGTTGGAAATCGATGTAAAGGTGGTAGTTTGCTTATTGACATGATTAGAATAGGTTCTGATTGAAATATGTTGATTTGGAAATGGTTTGGGTTGGAAAATATCATTTTTGGCTTTTCAACAGCGCTGAAGGATTCTGAGATTTCGCAGGTTCGCCTAGCGAACCATTCAGCGAAGGGTAGCGAAGGTTCGCTACGGGTATTCGCCTAGCGAAGGCATGAGCGAAGGTTCGCTAGAGTGTTCGCCTAGCGAACTTTGGGTGTTTTTGGTTCTGTTTGGTTCTGACTTGGTTCGCCAAGTGCTCGCCTAGCGAACTTTGTGTCTGTTTTTAGCTAACAGTTGGTTCGCTGGAACATTCGCCTAGCGAAGTAGCTAGCGAATGCTCGCGAGGGGGTTCGCCTAGCGAAGCAGCTAGCGAATGCTCGCGAGGGAGGTTCGCCCAGCGAACAGTGCTGTTCGTGTAATTTTGTTTTCTGCATAACTTTTGATCTGTGATTCGGTTTGAGGCGTGGTTTGATGCGTTGGAAAGCCATTGAGTTGTACTTTCTTATTATGATGGTTTAGAATTTGTTAGTCGATTTTATTTTGTCGGTGAATGTTAATAGTGTCAATGGTCGACTTTTGTCGTTTTAATGATGCATAATGGTCATGTATTATGCTATATGTTGTGCTTTGGATATGTATGCCTTATATGCTATTGTGGCCGAAAGGCAAGAAATGCTAAGTGTTGTATTTGATGATTTATGCATGATTATGAATGTGTGCATGGATGCAATGTGAGTGTCATGAGTCATTGTATGCCAAGCATCATAATGTGCATTGTGGAAACGTCCTGAGTGACGGTTTGATTCCTGAGGGAATATGCTATACCATCGTGTGCCTCGAAAATATGATGCGATGCCTGAGGACTTAAAGCGATGGGTATAGACGATTGTGGGCTCCTTTGGAGACATAAAGCAATCCTTAACGTCGTGTGCCTCGAAAATATGAGGCGATGCCTGAGGACCTAAAGCGACGGGTGAACATCGTAGGCCCGACGGGGAGTTACTTGAGATTCTCAGTAACGAGCGATGGTTCCAATAGTTCCTGAGTGGACTAATGACGTGACATGACGTGACAATGGAAGTCGGTACCCGCATGGCATGTGCATAGAGTCGTTGTGTCGGTCTATGTGCATTGCATAAGTCATGAATTAATTATGTGTGAATTTGTGAATGTGATTAATGAAATGGAACATGTGTGATTGTATTGTGAATAATTGATGTGCAGTGGTAATTGATACGTGTGAATTGTACTGTGTGTTGTTATAATTTATCTGGGTGCTTCGGTGGTGAGAATATGTTATTTGTGCATTTTTGCGTTAATATATAATTTTATGCAATTATATTATGGTTGTTTTTCTCACCCTTCTGCTGTTTTAGAACGCTCTATGAGGCGTTACAGAGTAGAGCTGCTGGAGGTATTCCTTTTTGTGAAGCGTTGCGTCTTCATTATTTTGGTCGGTCGGCTCTGATATGTGACTCCGGGTAGCATAGGGTGGCCGTTTGTGATTGTTTTGTATATCTGATGATATATTTTGGTTGTACATATGATACCTGATGTATGACAAACTGTTTATATGTATATATGTTATTCAGATTTTAGATCTTTCCGCTTTAATTCTAATTTCTGAAAAGTGGGTGTAAGGAACAAAGTTTCCTCTGTATAATTGCCACCCCACAGTTGCATATCATTATGGGCAGGTGTTGCATGTTATGTGTATGTTTGGTTACTTTGATGTGATTCTCCCTTTCTATGCCATGATGTTTCAAATATACTCTGATCAATTTTTGAATTTTCTTTTTACCGCTTTAATTGCGTGTTAATTGGGGGTATAGATTGGGGGCGTCACAGGGATTACTGGATTGACCGGCTGGTGGATTGGGAACTTCCGTTTGAGCTTCCTTTTCTTTGGTAGGTTCTCCAACTCCTCGGTTAAAGATTCAACCGCTCCGTGTTACTCGACAGATGTCTGCAATATTCACGATAGAGGGTAATGGAATTTCCTTTCCATTCTCAACTGTTGTTGCACCGTATTTGTAAGGGATATCCTTAGTTGATTCATACAGTAGTGCTCCTGGTAAATAGATAACTACAGGAGCCTTCTGATTTTTGTGACTGTCGTAAGTAACTTCAATCAATTCCTTGTTAGGGACTTTCGATTCGTCAAGTAGAGGGATGATGGTATAAACATCCTTGGTTCTTTCCTGATCATAGATCACAATAACATCCTTAATCTGATCAGCGAAATAGTCTGGTGTCTAATTGATAGACCCCGAAACTGAGTATTGTTGAATCTCTTTGCGGTCCAACTGACTCTAAAGAGCTGCTCGCACGAGGTAGCATCCTTGATTATTTTCCGAGCAGACCCTACATCATTCGTAATTGTGTGGTGGCACCTGGCCAAGTCCTCTTTGAATGCAGTGTAACTTCACTAGATCTGTTTCCGTAGATCGGACATCCTGACTTTGATGCCAAGTAGGGTTTCTGTCAACCACACTGATTTGTTGCTGTAATACCCTAATTTTTACCCCTAAGATTCCACATGTCATTTGCATTTTTGCATACCACAAACAAGATCACATATTGGTTCCCTCTTTGATAGGATTGTGCCTTGCAGGGATCTTTGAGTTTGTGTGCGTTTGATTTGTTTAATTTGTTTATATTGTACTAACCATTAATTAAAAGCCAAAAAATATTTTGTTTTCTTTCACTAACATTTTCAAGGGAAGAACTTGTTAAAAAAGCCAAAATAATAGTCCCTCAGCTCGAATGATTTCATTTGAATAAAGTCAAAGTTGATCTGCAATTAATTCAAAAATTATCTGATCAAGAGTTTCCAAGATTTAATTGATTATCATTCAAGGGACTCCAAGGTTCATGTGTTTATTTCCATGCCTTCTTTAACAAGCAAGAAAATCGAGCCAGAGCCAGGACATCACATCAGAAAGCCATTTTTTTCCCATTTTTCACTTTGTTAATCGATTAACCTAATTGCACTATGAAGTGGTTAATTGATTAACACGTGTAATTTTTGAAAAAATGTGCCAAATTCAAATTCTGCAGTAATTGGCACCAATTTTCACCATTTTGATCACATGTGGAATATTCTAGACCATCCCATTTTATTTCCCTACATCACTTTGATCATTCCCCACCATGTACCATCACTAATCACCACTCTTTTGTGATTTCCCTCCAAATTTGAATTCCGATCCTAATTTTGATCACCTAAGCCTAATTCCAAACCACCAAATTTCCCAAGCCTAAATTCTATAAATAGAGGCTTCATTTCATTCATTCTTCAAGCTTTTGATAGCCAACAAATCCCTTGCAATTTCTCTCCCCAAACCACAAATTCACCAAAAGCTCAATTTCTTCTTTCATAAGTTAGTAAGAATTCACATTGATTCTTACTAATTTAGAGCCTAACCTTCATCATTTCTTGTTTTTGTTCATAGATCAAGGTTTTGGAGTGTAGATCTTGCTGCAATTTGGAAGGATTTTCTGATTTGGATTGGTAATTCACTTTTCACCATTGTTGAAGCTTCATCTTCATCTTCCATAATGTATATCCTTTGTTGATCTTGTTTGCTTGATCTTTGGATCTTGTAATTTGTGTTGATTGCTGGTTTTTGCTGCTGTTTTACTCCAAAATTCGTGCACAATTGAATCCTTGATCCTAAGATGTTTGAAGAAATGAGTGATCAAGGATTTGCCAATTTTCAAACTAATTTTCTGCTGTTTTCACAGTGTTAATAGATTAACCAAAACATGTACATTTAGGTTAATCGATTAACAGCTGGTTTTTGCGCAAAAAACTTGAAATTTGCACTGGTTAATCGATTAACATAATTACACTGTGAGTTGGTTAATCGATTAACCAACCTCCATAATGTGAGAAATGCTTGCTTTTGGGGCTGTTTTGGTTCCTTTTCCATTTTCTTCCCCTTTCCTTTGTTCTTAGCCTTAGATCACATATTTGTGTGGTTTAATTTGGCTTTCTCTTCATCTATTTCTCTTTTCTTTTGATCGATGAAAGTCTAAAAGATCTTGGAATTCCGTTGTTGAATTTCGATCGAGACGAGATCGCTACCACTTTTCTTTTCGTGCGGTATTGCTTTCGGATGACTATCTATATATCATTCATATAGCATACATTAGCACAAAGAGCTATTGACCGGCCTCATTGTAGGGTAATTACTCCGTAAATTACTCGGCGATTGCTTAACATAGCGCAATATTTGTCCCGTATCGGAAAACTATCAAGAATGGTTGATTATTTGTCTTATGGTTCACAACTCATGAAACTTGTTGTTAGGAGGCTTTGGTCTTATCAATCCTCCAATGAGTTTCATCAACCTTGACCTAAGTGCAATTATTCAATTGTTATTGATCACTAACACTAACAACTTATCACTAACTTACTAACAATATTTTGTATTAATTTTGTTTATGTTTCTTTCTCGCTC
Source organism: Lathyrus tuberosus (assembly GCA_022829125.1). Taxonomy (NCBI): domain Eukaryota; kingdom Viridiplantae; phylum Streptophyta; class Magnoliopsida; order Fabales; family Fabaceae; genus Lathyrus; species Lathyrus tuberosus. The sequence continues at coordinate 6,267,361 of JALAZF010000363.1, forward strand.
CCTATCTCTTTTATTTTTTTTATGCTTCATTTCATATCATGTTTATGTTTCCGCGATTTTTTCTTTGTCCGTTGGACACATGTTTATGCTTCCGCAATTTTTCCTTTGTCCGTTGGACACATGTTTATGCTTCCGTAATTTTTCCTTTGTCCGTTGGACACATGTTTATGCTTATGCCATTTTTCTTTTGTCCATTCGGACTTAAAATATTAATAAAGGCCAAAACCATAAAAAACTTAATTCTCCTCATCTTGGACTATTAGTTACTATCCTATGCTTTGGAGTGATCTCTTTATGGACCTCTTTTGAAGTAATATTGGACTTATGGACCTAGAATTAGGACTTCTTATCCCTTTTCTTGGAGTATTGATTGAAGACTTGCCTTTATTGGCCAATTTTCTTAAGGATGGAATTCTTTTAATATTGCTTTGAAGTGGCTCCATTTTGGTTAGATCCTTCTTTTCCCTAGCTTTTACTTTATGCACTAGGATAGTCACTTCTTCTCCTCCCCATTCTTAAATTTTCAAAATCTCCTCTCTCTTTTTCAAAACCTTCTTGTTTTCAACTTAAAACCGCTTTCATAATAAAACCTTGACTTTTGTCAAGTGACTTTTAAAGCTTTGTTTTCTTTAATAAATGTCAATCTATCTTAACCATACTTTGACCATTTAATGAAAACATTAAAAAAATATAAAACTCACTCAAATCTTTTGTGCTTTTATGCACCCTTTTTTCTTTTAAACTCTTTTTCATAAGTTTAGACATGATTCATTTCTTTAAGCGGAATTATTCGCTTAGAAATGACGACTTGTCTTTACATTAAAAATCAATCATAACAAACAAATTTTTTGTTCTTTGTACCACGAACTACAGGGTTTTGATCCTACATTGCACATCGTGGGTACGTAGGCATGAGGCGATAAGTCTCTCTAAACACAAAAATATTAAAAAATAATTCTCCTCTCACCTCCTCAATCTCTTTACAAGCAAACCATTTTCAAACCAAAAAGCGGTAGATATTTCAAAGGGTTCCTATAGAGTACAATAGACGTTTTGGGTGCTAACACCTTCCCATTGCGTAACCAACCCCCCCCCCCCCCCCCCTTACCCATTCTTTGTTTGTTCTTGTGTTTTTAGAACTCTTTAGGTTTTGTTCGCTATTTTTACTTTCCCTTTGTGGATAAAATAAAAGTGCGGTGGCAACTCTTGTTTATTTTTGAGTTAAGTTAATTAATAACTTACACTCACAAATTTCCCCGCTACAGAAAAATGGCGACTCTGCTGGGGACATATCATCTCCCTTGAGGGGTTTAGCCTACTTTGATTTATTTACAGCTTTTTGTTTGATTTGCTTGTTACTTGTTTGTTCTGTTTGAGAGTTCCTCTGTGTGTGAGATAGGTCCTATACCCGGATCAGAGTGCACTTTGAGATAGGAGGATAGTATAGTCAAGGGAACTTTGAAGGAGTCGAATCCTGAAAAAGAAGAACTTGAGAATCTATCCGCTCGGTGGTTGCCTCTTTGGACACTACGCCAAAAATAGGAATAGATAGCACTAAAAAGACAGCGCTTTTATTAAAAAGCGCTGCTAAAAAGAATAAAAAAATTTCGCTAAAAAAAAGCCCTGTAAAAGACAGCCTTTAGAAAGCGCTTTTTAAAAGCGCTGTTAAATGCCATAAATGGAAGCCACCTTAGAAGGCGCTTTTTGCACAAAGCGCTGCTAAAAAGAATAAAAAATTTTCGCTAAAAAAAGCCCAGTAAAAGACAGACTTTAGAAAACGCTTTTTAAAAGCGCTGTTAAATGGAAGCCACCTTAGAAAGCGCTTTTTGGAAAAGCGCTGCTATAGGTATTAACCTTAGAAAGCGCTTTCAGAAAAGCGCTCTTATATGTAGCACTTAAGAAAGCGCTTTATTAAAAAGCGCTCTCTAAGGTCAATTATGAATTAAATTATAAAACAATTTCTATTCATTTTCAGAAACCTCTTTTCATTTTCTTCTCTCGACCGTTGCTTTCATGCGTTCTGGAACCCTTGCTTTCAATCGTTCTTGCATGCGTTCTGAAACCTTGCCATTGCCGTCGTTCTGAAACCTTTGCCGTCACGGTTGCCGTCGTTCTGAAACCCTTGCCGTCGTTCTAAAACCCTTGCCGTCACCGTCGCCGTCATTCATTCTCGCATTCGTGAAGGAGAAGACGAAAACGAAGAAGAGGTACGTTGTTGTTGTTGTTCTTACGTCTTACATTGTTCTTGTCATCGTTGTTGTTGTTGTTGTCGTTCATTCATGTCGTCACCATTGAAACCGTTCTATTGTTGTTGCCCTCATTGTGTTGTGGTTGTTGTCGTTCTGTTTCTATTGTTGTTGCTTCTGTTATTTTTTGTAACAGAATGAATGTTTGGCATCAATGTATCAGGATGAATGTTGTTGTTGCTTCTGTTATTAACATTGTTTGGCATAGAAATGGATATACATTAACATTGTTTGGCATAATTTTATTCTTTCATGGATTTATCATATACATAGAAATGGAGACTCATACTTAGAAATGGAGAGATTTATCATATATTGGAAATAAAAGAAGCAACATTGCTATCATGGATTACTATCATATATTGTGTAGTTTACTATCATATATTGGATATAAAAGAAAGACATAATTTTGAGATTAATTAAAAGAAAATGTTGTGTAGTTTGTTAATGATCCATCCTTATGGTGCAACGAATGCTCTTTCCTTGTTGGAGATAATCAAAAGCCTTGTTAATATTAATTGAATTCCAATCACACATTGCTATTATATAGTGACTATATATATTGAGAAAGAGTACTTACTTTTGAGGCCACTATGTAGGTGTTTACCTCTAATTGTTGCTTGTTTGTGATTACATGTTGCCACTTATCAAGTTATGACTCATAATTGGTCAATTAATGATATTTCATTTTATGATACGTGTACAGGGGGATCTTGGTAATTCTAACCTATCTGGACACTGTGTGGGTCTAGAATTTGTTTACATCTCTACAGGTAAATATTTTTTTTTTGTTTTTGTTTAGTTTAATTAGTATAACTATGGATAAGAAATGGATGTCTTCAAGTCGATTGTCGAAAGAGTACGAGAATGGGGTATCGGAATTCGTTAAGTTTGCTGTTGCGCATGCCAAAGACCCCAGTCAAATGAGATGTCCTTGCTTGGGTTGTTGTTTTGGGAGTCGAGTTGATGCGGTTCAGTTGGCATCGCATTTAATGAGGAGTGGAATTGATAGAAGTTATACATGTTGGAATTTGCATGGTGAGAAAATTAACGGGAATGTTGAACCGGGGGATAATACGACCTATGCTTCCAATGACAATGGCACAGATACATACGATTCTGATCGAGTTGAAGAGATTGAAAAAGCACTTGAAGAAGATCTTAAGGATTGTACCAAAATGTTTGAGAGGTTGGTAAACGATGCAGAGAAACCGTTATATAATGGTTGCACTAAATTCATAAGATTGTCTGCGGTGTTAAAGTTGTACAACTTAAAGGCGGGCAATGGATGGTCGGATAAAAGTTTCACAGAGTTATTGGCCCTTAGGAAATATATGCTTCCAGAGGATAATGTTCTTCCCAATCAAACATATGAGGCTAAAAAGATGTTGTGCTCTATTGGAATGAGCTATGATAAGATACATGTCTGCCCAAACGATTACGTTTTGTTTCAAAATGAGTATGCATCATTAAATGAGTGTCCTAAATGCGGTGTCTCTCGATATAAGGAAAAGTTGTCTCCAGCAAAAGTCTTATGGTATTTTCCTATAATTCCGAGATTTAGACGCATGTTTCGTAGTAAGACCGATTCAAGACACTTGACTTGGCATGCAGATGAAAGAATTATTGATGGAAAGTTTTGACATCCGGCAGATTCACCACAGTGGATGAAAATTGATGATGATTATCCTGAATTTGGAAAAGAAGCAAGAAACCTTCGCTTGGAGTTATCTCCTGATGGAATGAACCCACACGGTCTTCAAAGTATCTCACATAGCACTTGGCCTGTGATCATAATGATTTATAACCTACCTCCATGGCTATGTATGAAGCGTAAGTACATGATGTTATCTATGTTAATTTTTGGGCCTAGACAACCAGGGAATGACATAGACGTATACTTGGCACCCTTAATCGAAGATTTAAAGTTTTTGTGGGAGAACGGTGTGGAGGTTTATGATGGGTATAGGAAAGAAAGTTTCAACTTGAGGGATATGTTGTTTGGCACAATTTATGATTTTCCAGCATACGGAAATCTATCAGGGTACAACATAAAAGGTCAATGTGCGTGTCCTATTTGTGAAGATAAAACAGATTGGACGCGATTGGAGTTTTTTCAGAAGAATGTATTTCTCGGTCATCATAGATTCTTAAATTCTAATCATCACTATCGTGGGTGGAGAAAAGCATTCAATGGAGAGGCAGAACATGGTAGAGCTCCAACTATATTGACAAGTGATCAAATTTTTGAAAAGGTGAAAGATGTGAGTACTCAGTTTGGAAAGCCTTTTGCACATACACTTGTCAAGAGTGGGTGGAAGAAGAGGTCAATTTTTTTTGAACTGCCATATTGGAAGTCGTTGTATGTAAGACATTTTCTTGATGTTATGCATATTGAAAAAAATGTATTTGACAGTGTTATTGGTACATTACTCAATATACAAGGAAAGTCTAAGGATGGCCTTAAAGCAAGAAAGGACCTGGTAGCGATGGGAATAAGAAATGAATTAGGACCCATGAAGAAAGGAACACGAACATATCTACCACTTGCTGCTTATACTCTCTCTAGAAAAGAGAAAAAGGTATTGTGTAAGTTTCTAAGTGAAGTTAAAGTTCCAGAAGTATACTCTTCCGATATTAGAAGACTTGTGTCTATGAAAGACCTCAAGTTAAAGAGTTTAAAGACGCATGACTGCCATGTTATAATGGAACATTTTCCACCAATAGGTATACGTTCTATTCTGCCAGAAAAAGTAAGAAGCGCAATAACTAAATTGTGTTTTTTCTTCAAGTCAATTTGCAGTAAGGTGATCGATCCTGCGATCTTACCAACATTGCAAAAAGAAATAGTTATTACTTTGTGTGATCTTGAAATGATTTTTCCTCCCTCGTTTTTTGACATAATGGTTCATCTAGTTGTTCATTTGGTGAAAGAGACACAATTGTGTGGACCGGCTTATATGAGATGGATGTACCCTGCTGAACGTTATATGAAAATATTAAAAGGGTATGTGAAAAACCGAAGTCGACCAGAGGGTTGTATTGTCGAATGATACATTGTTGAAGAAGCAATTGAGTTTTGTACTGAATATCTGTCCAATGTACAATCAATTGGACTCCCCAAATATCATATTGTCAAAAAAAAAAGAAGGAAAAAGGTTAATTGGAAATGAAGTTGTGACATTATCAAGGGTCGAACGGGATCAAGTGCATTTGTATGTTCTGCACAATGAGAATGAGGTTGAGCCGTATGTTGAAATGCACAAGGATATTCTCCAAGGTTTAAATTTGAATAGAAATGAGAATTGGATAGTATGAGAGCACAATCGAAGTTTCATACCTTGGTTTAAGGATCATATATTCACAGTATTATTCAGATCCCGCTTCAATAACAGAAAGGTTGAGATGTTTAGCATATGGTCCAAGTTTGGTTGTGTTTTCTTATAGCGCATACGCAATTAATGGATACACATTTTATACCAAAGAACAAGATGATAAAAGTACTATGCAAAATAGTGGTGTCACCGTGGTAGCTGAAGCAATGCACATTTCAAGTGTGAAAGATTTAAACCCCAAATTTGCAAATCTGTCATATTTTGGGGTTAGCGAGCGCATTTGGGTGTTTGATTATGAGAAGTTTCAGATTCTTATATTTCGGTGCAAGTGGGTTGAAAATAATAATGGCGTACGAATGGATAAGTCAGGATTTTTGCAAGTGGATCTTAATAGGGTGGGGTACAAAGATGAGCCTTTTATTCTAGCCTCTCAAGCTAAACAAGTGTTATATGTCACTGATCCGACAAGTAAAAAATAGTCTTATTTGTTTGTCTATGTGTAGTGCCCTCGTCAGCGTAATGGCATAGACTGCGGGTATTTCGTTTTGAGGTTTATGAGAGAAATCCGTCAAATGGATCGATTAGAGATTCCTATTACGGTATGCATGGATTTATAACTTAGGATTTATTTTAATATTTATAGGACATGTCATATAATTTATTTTTTTTAACTAAATCATGCATATTTTGTTTTGTTATGTAGTACTTTGATGAATACGCGTGTTCTCATTACATGAAGGATAAATTGCAAGAAATTAAGGAGGAATTGTGCGAATACCTTATTGAAAAAAGAATCCTATATAAGGTATAGGATTATGGGATTATGTGAATGTATAGTTTTGTGAATGGTTTATTTTATGGGATTGTATAGTTTTTTGAATGGTTTATGCCCTTTATGTGTTTTTGGATTGTAATTGTAGAGTTTTGTGAATAGTTAATGTAAATAACTTGAATTATAATGGAAATGGTTTATGGGGTTTATGTGATTTATGGGATTAGTGGAAATGGTTAATGAACCATATTAGAAATTGTTAATGGAAATGTGAAATATACATGTTTATTGAAATGGCTTGAATTATACAGGTTTCTGCATAAAAAATGGTTAAAATGGGATTTTTTAAAAAAATCATTAAAATTATACGTAGAGAAAAGAAAGCGCTTTCTAGAAAAAGCGTTGTCTATAGTTCACAAAAGAAAGCGTTTTTCCTAAAAAGCGCCCTCTAAAGGTATAGAAAAATTGATAACTAAAATTATAGGCATACATTAGACAGTGCTTTAAAAAACGCTGTCTAAAGAGGGCCTTTAGACAACGCTTTTTCTTGAAAAAGCGCTCTCTAAAGGTATATAAAAAAATTCATTAAAATTTTATACGTATACATTAGACAGCGGTTTTGAAAATGCGTTGTCTAAAGGCCCACTTTAGAGAGCGCTTTTTACGGAAAAAGCGTTGCCTAATGTATACTTTAGAGAGCGCTTTTTCTTAAATCAAAAGCGTTGTCTTTACCTATGACAGCGTAACCTTAGGCAGCGCTTTTAAGCGCTGTCTAAGGCCTAAAAAGCGCTGTCTAATGTCTTGTTTGGCATAGTGGGAATTACTGATGCCGATCGAGCGATCGAGAAGGCATTACTTTTTCCATAGAAGCCTATAACACTGAGGACCGTAGTAACCCTTAACCCATCCTAGCCTTCTTAGGATCATAGCGCGGAAGCTATGAAGATGCAAATCTGACTTAGCTGTCACGCGATGCTACACTCAGGTTAGATTCTCTTGAGGATAACTACCAACCTCCAAGCAAATCGGTGTGCTGGTGTGTCTGATAGTGGATTATGGACCCTGGGCAATTTGTTAGAACCACTATTTTCTGCAGGTACAATGAAGACAAAACCTTAGTACATAACTTTGTGGGATTGGTTTTTACCCTTGGCTTCATGCTCGTGACTTGAACCTTGACCCGTGTGCTTTGTGTGATCTTGTTTGTGGTTGTTGCATCCGTGCACTCATGCATTCATGAGCATTCTTTTGGGAGGTTTCAAGGAACTTAAAGGTGTTATTGCAAACATTGCAGATACTTTTGTTATGGATTTTGGATGGAGAAGTACAAAGAAGTACACTTTCAAGAGTCCTAAATTAGAGGGTTTGAGAGAGCTAGTATCTTTGGTTGCTGATACCAAGAAGTTTGAGTCCGGATATGGAAGGCTTTTGTCTTTCTTGAAGTATAATATGGCTGAAGGATTGCTTGCTACTTTGGTTCAGTTCTATGACCCTTTGCTTCATTGTTTCACCTTTCCTAATTATCAGTTGGTACCTACGCTAGAGGAGTATTCTGTCCTGCTTGGTTTACCTGTTTATGGTCGGATTTTCTCTGGTTTGGACCCCGCTCCTGAGCATGATGTTGTTACGAAGGCTACTCACTTGAAGGTTTCCGAGATTAAGTCTCGCATGGATACCAAAGGAAAGATTCTGGGGTTACCCGCTAAGTTCTTGATGGATAGAGCTCATCACTTTGCTAGTGTGAAGAACACAGTTGCTTTTGAGGCTATTCTTGCCTTGCTTATTTATGGACTGTTCCTCTTCTCGAATGTTGAGAACTTTGTCGACATCAACGCTATTCAGATCTTCTTGATTGGGAATCCAATTCCAACTTTGCTTGTCGATGCTTACCATTCTATTCACCTCAGGAATTTCTATGGTGAAGGGATGATTATCTGTTGTGCACCTTTGCTTTACAAGTGGTTTATTTCTCACTTACCGAAGTTTGCGGCTTTCTGGAATCTCAAGGATGGTTTATATTGGTCGCGGAAGATCATGTCTCTCACTCATTCTGATATTGATTGGTGTAGCCGTTTTCCTTCTGGAGCGATGATTATTGATAGTTGTGGTGATTTTCCCAACGTGCCTCTTCTTGGTACAAAGGGGGGAATCAGCTACAATCCGGTGTTGGCTCGTCGTCAGTTGGGATATCCTTTGCGAGAGGTACCGTAGAACATTCATTTGGCTGGTCTCTTTTTCAAGAATGAAGAATCTCAGGTTGCTCTCAAGAAAGAAATTGTGGAAGCTTGGTGCAACATTCATAGAAAAGGAAAGGAAAGTTTGGGAAATCCGAATTGTGTCTCTTCGGAACCTTACCTCCAGTGGGTTAAAAATAGAGCTATTACTTTGAAGATGCCTTATAAGCATCAGGAGCCTTTATCTCTAACTGATAATAAGCCTATTCTCTACTTTATGGAAGACAGAAAGAAGCTTCAGATCGCTTTGGCCGAGATGCAACAAGAGAGAGATGCTTGGAAGAACAAGTATCAGATTATTGAGTTAGAGAATGCAAGACTTCAAGAGTACTTCAAGAAGAAGAATGAAGATGAAGTTGCCAACAAGAAGAGAAAGGCGCAAGAGGATTTATTTTCCTCTCGCATTCAGCCAGTTTCCGATATTCCGAAGAGTTCAGAATCTCCTTGGAAGTTGATAGTCGATAAGTTGCTGATTGAGAAGACTCAAATGCAGGCCCAGATCAAGAAGCTGGAAGATAGAGCTAGGACTTCTTCTCATAGGATTCTCTAGGGATCTAGTTTTCTTCATTCTCTATTTGTTTTAGGATTCTTGAATTTGTACTTCTGAGATGTAATCTTTTCCATCATTAATGAATGAGATTTTGGTATTTCAGATAAAAATGTTTGCAATATGCCTTATATTTCCTTGAAACTTTGCATTTGCATCTTGCATATTAAGCATCATCTTTTGCATTTGTTTCTTGCCTTTTCTAGGTGTCTTATTGTTTCCCTTTGGTCTTCATTCAGCCAAGCTGTCGCACCAATATAATACTCGAGCTAATCTGAAGAAAAAGATGGACCAATTGCTACAAGAGAACCGTGAGCTTCGTATAGAAGTATCAACTCTGAAGGATGGTTTGGAAAGACTCACTGCTATGATGGAACCTCTGGTGGCTGCTCAGAATCAGCCACCACCTACTCCTCCTCTGCTTTCAACTCCTGTGCAAAGGACAGTCATTTCTGAGATTGTCTCAACGCCCATCTCGGTCGCCTGCTAGTGTTCCTCAATTCTCCATGCCTCCTGGTTTCCCCTGGGGCATGCCTCATAACTTTGTTCCTGAAGGTTATCAACCACCACCACCACTTCCTGAGATTCTAGTTGTTCCTACCGTTCAACCTGTGATGACTGTGCCACCGCATGTGGTTCACACTGTTCCTTTTGGTGAAGAGCAAATTTTCCATACTGCTCCAAGTAAGAATGCTAGTGCTTATGATAGAATAAAAGAGATTCAAGACCAGTTTGCTGAAATGCAGAAAGAGATCAAAGCTCTGAGAGGTAAAGAGCTGTTTAGAAAGAATGCTCATGAGTTATGCTTGGTTCTAAATGTAAAGATCCTGCATAAGTTCAAGGCCCCTGACTTTGAAAAGTATAAGGGTAACTCTTGTCCGTTGAGTCACTTGACTATGTATGCTCATAAGATGTCGGCTCAGAAGGATAATGATTAGCTTCTCATTCACTACTTTCAAAATAGTTTGTCTGGTGCTGCTTTGAAATGGTATATGGGACTCGATAGTGCTCGAATTCACACTTTCGAAGATTTGGGTGAGGTGTTTGTGAAACAGATATAAGTATAATATGGATATGGCTCCTGATCGTGACCAGCTTCGGGCAATGGCTCAGAAAGATAAGGAGACATTCAAAGAATACGGGCAAAGGTGGCGCGAGATTGCTGCTCAGATCAACCCTCCTTTGGAAGAGAAGGAGATGACCGAAATTTTTCTGAAAACTCTGAGTCCTTTCTATTATGAGTGTATGATTGCTAGTGCCCCAAGTGGTTTCACCGATATGGTTAATATAGGGATGAGATTGGAAGAGGGTGTCCATGAGGGACGTTTGTTGAAAGATGGCAATTCTACTGGAAGTTCCAAAAAATATAGTGGAGGGTTCGCCAAAAAGAAAGAAGGAGAGACCAATGTCGTTTCTCGAGAAAGGTATAGAGGACCTCGTGATAGAAACAATCAGTGTCAGAAACATGTTGCATCTGTCACTCCTGTTATCAGTTCAGCTCCTGTTGTTCAGGAAGCTCCTGCTCAGCAACAACGTTCTGATCAGCTAAATAATCAACGGGGCCGTTTTCAGAAAAAATTTGATCCGATTCCGATGGCCTACACAGAATTACTTCCTTGTTTAATTAAGAAGAATCTTGTTCAGACCCGTCCACCGCCTGTTGTTCCAAAAGATTCACCATGGTGGTATAAGCCTGAAGCTCATTATGCTTTCCATCAGGGAGGAGCTGGGCATGATACTGAGAACTGTTATCCATTGAAGATGGAAGTTCAGAGATTGGCTAGGAGTGGTATTTTGTCTTTTAAAGATTCCAATCCTAATGTCCAATCGAATCCGCTGCCTAATCATGGCAAGGTGTCTGTCAATATGGTTCAAGATTGCCCTAGTGAAGATCTTTCTACGGCTGCAATTATTGAAGATGACTCTGTAGGTTACATCCCATTTGGTTCTGAAGATGATGTCATTCCTACTGAAGACTGGGAGCCTTATTTGGAAGACCCCGGTATATGTCCCCGGAGGATATTGAGGAGATTCCAGATGAAATTTCTCGGTTGCTTGAGCACGAGGAAAAAGCCATTCAGCCTCATGAAGAGCCATTGGAATTGGTTAATTTGGGTTCGGATGATGATATAAAAGAAGTCAAGATTGGGGCACTGCTTCAGTCAGATGTTAAGAAGAGGATTGTGGAGCTTCTTAGAGAATATGTTGATGTGTTTGCTTGGTCTTATCAAGACATGCCTGGCCTTGATACTGATATTGTGGAGCATAGATTGCCGTTGAAGCCTGAATGTCCGTCGGTGAAGCAGAAATTGAGAAGAACTCATCCTAACATGGCTGTGAAGATCAAAGAGGAGGTTCAAAAGCAGATTAATGCTGGTTTTCTTGTGACTTATGAGTATCCTCAATGGGTGGCCAAAATTGTTCCTGTTCCAAAGAAAGACAGAAAAGTCCGAATGTGCGTTGACTATAGAGATTTGAATAAAGCGAGTCCAAAAGATGATTTTCCATTACCACACATTGACATGTTGGTAGATAATACTGCTAAATTCAGTATCTTTTCTTTTATGGATGGATTTTCCGGTTATAATCAAGTAAAGATGGCACCCGAGGATGTGGAAAAAACAACATTCATTACACCCTGGGGAACATTCTGTTACAAAGTGATGCCCTTCGGTTTGAAAAATGCTGGTGCTACGTACCAGAGAGCTATGACCACTTTGTTCCATGATATGATGCATAAAGAAATTGAGGTCTATGTGGATGATATGATTTGTAAGTCGAAGACTGAAGAAGATCATATTGAGTACTTATTGAAGCTGTTTCAACGTTTGAGAAAGTTTAAGCTCCGTTTGAATCCTAATAAATACACTTTTGGTGTCCGTTCTGGAAAGTTGTTGGGCTTTATTGTCAGCCAAAAAGGCATTGAAGTTGATCCTGGTAAAGTTAAATCCATTCAGGAAATGCCTGCGTCCAAAACAGAAAAACAAGTAAGAGGATTCTTGGGACGTTTGAATTACATCTCCCGGTTTATATCCAATATGACTGCCACATGTGTGCCGATCTTCAAGCTTCTTCGCAAAGATCTGGGTTGTGTCTGGACAGAGGATTATCAGAATGCTTTTGAAAGAATTAAAGAGTATCTGCTTGAACCTCCGATTTTGTCTCCTCCCGTGGAAGGAATACCTTTGATCATGTATTTGTCTGTGCTGGAAGAGTCTATGGGTTGTGTCCTGGGTCAACAAGATGAATCTGGTCGAAAAGAGTTTTCCATTTATTATTTGAGCAAGAAGTTCAATGATTGTGAGTCTCGGTATTCAATGCTTGAAAAGACATGTTATGCTTTAGCTTGGGCTGCAAAGCGCCTCCGCTAGTATATGTTGAATCATACAACTTGGTTGATATCCAAAATGGATCTAATCAAATATATCTTTGAAAAGCCTGCTTTAACTGGGAGGATTGCTCGTTGGCAAATGTTGTTTTCAGAATATGATATTGAGTACCGAACTCAAAAAGCGATAAAAGGAAGTGTTTTGGCTGACCATTTTGCACACCAGCCCATTGATGATTACCAACCTATCAGGTTTGATTTTCCTGATGAGGATGTGATGCATCTAAAGGTAAAAGATTATGAAGAACCATTACTTGATGAAGGGCCTGAGCCTAGATCCCATTGGGGTTTGATTTTTGACGGAGCTGTCAATGAGTATGGCAATGGTATTGGGGCAATAATTGTTACTCCTCATGGTTCTCACATTCCTTTCACTGCAAGGTTGATGTTCACTTGCACAAATAATGCGGCTGAGTATGAAGCGTGTATTATGGGCTTGGAAGAAGCTATTGATTTAAGAATCAAGATTCTTGATGTATACAGAGATTCAGCCCTGGTGATTAATCAGATTAAAGGAGAATGGGAGACACGTCAACCTGATTTGATTCCTTATTGAGATTATGCAAGAAGGTTGTTAACTTTCTTAAATAAGGTTGAGTTTCACCATGTACCCAGAGCAGCAAATCGAATGGCATATGCCTTAGCAACTATATCCTCCATGATTGTGGTGAATCAGTGGAATGATGTGCCTAAAATCGATGTTATGCGTCTTGACAGACCAACTCATGTGTTTGCGGTTGAAGAGGTCGTTGATGATAAACCGTGGTATTATGATATTAAATGCTTTCTTCAAAATCAAGAGTACCCGCTTGGGGCATCTAAGAAAGATAAGAAGACTATGAGAAGATTGACTGGTAATTTCTTCTTGAACGATGATGTGTTGTATAAAAGAAATTATGACATGGTCTTGCTCAGATGCGTGGATAGACACGAAGCAGACATGTTGATGAAAGAGATTCATGAAGGGTCTTTTGCTACTCATGCCAATGGGCATGCAATGGCTAAGAAGATGTTGAGAGTAGGTTACTATTGGCTGACAATGGAATCTGACTATTCCAAATTCGTGAAGAAGTGCCATAAGTGCCAGGTTTATGTTGACAAAATTCATGTATCACCAACTCCTCTCAATGTTATCTCCTCTCCATGGCCTTTCTCCATGTGGGGCATTGAAATGATTGGAATGATTGAGCCTAAAGCGTCGAACGGACACTGTTTCATATTGGTGGCTATTGACTATTTTACCAAATGGGTTGAAGCGACATCATATGCCAATGTGACCAAGCAAGTAGTGGTCCGGTTTATCAAGAACCAAATCATTTGTCGGTATGGTGTTCCGAGCAAGATTATCACTAATAATGGGTCAAATTTGAATAACAAAATGATGAAGGAATTATGTGATGAGTTTAAGATTGAGCATCATAATTCTTCTCCTTACAGACCTAAGATGAATGGGGCTGTTGAAGTTGCTAACAAGAATATTAAGAAGATTGTTCAGAAGATGGTTGTTACTTGCAAAGATTGGCATGAGATGCTCCCTTTTGCTTTGCATGGGTATCGTACATCCGTCCGTACTTCAATAGGGGCAACCCCTTTCTCTCTTGTTTATAGTATGGAAGCAGTGCTCCCGGTAGAGGTTGAAATCCCTTCTATGAGAGTTTTGATGGAAGCTGAATTGTCTGAGGCTGAATGGTGCCAAAGCAGATATGACCAGTTGAATTTGATTGAAGAGAAAAGAATGACGACCTTGTGTCATGGCCAATTGTATCAACAGAGAATGAAGAAAGCTTTTGATAAGAAGGTCCAACCTCGTATGTCCAGATCTCGACTTCTACCAATGATTCTAGGGGCAAGTGGACTCCTAATTATGAAAGCCCATATGTTGTTAAGAGATCCTTCTCTAGCGGTGCATTACTTCTTACAACTATGGATGGTGAAGAGTTCACTCGTCCTGTGAATGCCGATGCAGTCAAGAAATACTTCGCCTAAAAAAATAAAAGAACAGCTCGCTAAGTTGAAAACCCGAAAGGGCGGCTTAGGAAAAAATGAGTGTCTCGGTGGGCTGAAAACCCGAAAGGGCGGTCCAGGCAAAAATTAGAGACAAAAACAGAAATAATCATCCCGGTAGATTGAAAAACCCGAAAGGGCAATCTAGGAAAAAGTTAGGGATTCTGGAAAGTAACTGCATATGGCCAGTCTTGATTATTTGAAAGCAACATTGTCTATCAAGAATTCTGCTTCAATCATCCTCGGCTGAAGTTTTGAGCACAACGGAATTCAAAGTTGTTAGGGAGAATAGTGGTCATTGTATTTCAATGTAACCCTTTCCATGTATTTACCATTTTTCAAACTTTGTAATAATCCATGGAATTACGCCATTTGCAGACTTCCATTCTATTAATAAAATTTGGGCATGTGTCCCTTTGTTTGCAATTCTTATTTTGTTTCTGTTTGCAAAATTTCATTTATTGCTGATGATGATTTTTGAAACAAAATGTGAATAAATGATTTAAATGCTTGAAAATTATAAAAACATTTTCCTTTGATTTATGAATATAAAATAGGAATGTCAACGGTTATTCCAAGAATGGTAGGATCATTGTCTTCTTCAACAGGGTTCGTTCTCACCCCTTTGGTGGAATTTATTAATAGATCCCCAGTAGAGTTTGTTGATATTTCCTTAGCAGAGTTTGTTCCTATGAATATGATTAGTTGTTGACAAGATGATGGGTTTATTATGATGTGTTGAATTCATAAGGTCCAGTGCTGTTTGGTTTCTCCCCAGCTAGTGTCGCTCCCGGGATTTTCATCCAAGTACAAAGGCGAAAGTGGCACCGAAACAGAGTCTCAAGCAATGTGTATTTATCCCAAGAGAGGGAAAGGAAACACCGCATAAACCTGAAGGAAAAGGAAAAGAGCATGGTCTTGCGACCAAAAGAACTGGGTTCGAGAGTCGGTTACGCGCGAGGAAGGTATTAGCACCCCCACACGTCCATCGTACCCGATGGGATCCACGCTTGCTTGTCTCAATCTAAGGGTGACGTCATCTGGAGCTTCGCTGCTACTGGAAAAGAAAGGAACAAGAATGGAAAAGAAAGGAGAGACAAATGTAGGGAAAATAAAAGAAGTGCTCGAATGGGCCCTACCCCACTGCCTACGTATCTCATCGGGAACATGAGAATCAGAGCGACGTAGTTCCCCTCACTAGGGATGGACTGTTTGTGTTTTTTATAAGGAACAACTAACGTTCTAGCTCGGGTGTTGCAGGCTCGCTGGTCCGAGTGCGTTACCATCTTGCAAGAGAACGAGAAGAAGCACGTTCGTACGTTGAGAATGAATGAGGTGCGAAAAGAACTCCTGAAGGAAAGACGTTATTGTTTGTTTTTGTCTTTTAAGAGCAAAGTGTTTTGATTGTTTTTTGGGTTTGGTAACATGTATTGTATTTAAGTCCCTCATGTAGGATCGAATGTCTCGCATATCGACCCAAGACGGGACGTATACTAAACATTCCAAGAAAGTGAGAGAAGACCCCACACCCCCTTGTTTCCACATGAAAGGCCTAAATACAATAGGTGTTATGCCTTTATTAAGTGTTTTTTTTACTCTTATTTTGAGATGAGAAGAAGAGACTCAAAAGAGGAGAAAGGTAAAATCTAATGGGAGACTAAGACACACCTTAGTGTTAGCATGCTTGGAGATCCTATGGTTAATGTGGTTTAACAAACCTACTTCTAAAAGGAAGAAGAAAAAGAGCAAAAGAAACAACTTACTTCCAAAATGGAAGTTAAGTTGATCTTAAAGAGGGATGAAGAAAAGTTATTCAAAGAAAGCATGTAAATGCTTAACAAACACAAGTAGAAAGTTTTAAAAGAAATAAGAGAATATAAGAGAAAGAAATGTATGTGGAACCAAGTCCACACACTTACTTACCTTTAGCACCTACATGAAAATGTTAGTTCAAAAAAATTTACAAGTAGGAATTAATGAGAGAAACAACAAGTAATGATCAAATCAATTAAAGACTAAGGAACAAAGATCTTAAGAGATAAAAACTAACCAAAGTCAGAATCTACACCATAAGAATGATCTCTAAGGTTAAGATACCAAACGCTAATGAATTATGCACACAGAAAACACTAATCATCAAAGAAGTGCATCATGGAAGAAATAGAGAAAGAATGAGTGAACATGTAAAGTGATCATGCAATTATGCTTCAAATAATATCAAGGTCAGAATGTGGATAACCTAAACCTGTGCCAAACATGATATATAAATGTCATATAAGGCAAACAAACAAGTATCCAAGCATTAAGAGTAATAAGGAGAAGAAGTGAGAAGATATGAACATGAATTTAACATGAAAAGAAGTTACTTAAAGTAAAAGTAAAACCTAAAAAAACAAGATGAAACTTAAATTCCCATGGTCAGAAGTGGTATGACATGTTGAAGATGCACAAATTCTTATGATATAAACACATGTCAATCAAATCCATACAACTTAGCAAACATGCAAGAAGAAGTCACATAAAAGAATGAATGCTTCACACTTGAAAAGAAATGCAAAAGATGCAAAATGGCATACAAATATGAATGATTATGGATAGGTCAGTATCAAATCATGGATTAAAATGCAAATGAGATGATAATATGATCATATTAGAAACACACAACCAAACATGACAAACATAAGATGAAGACATAATAGAAATTTGGTCAAAAAGTCCCATAAGATGCATCATATAAAACAAAGGATCAACACATGCCAAATGGACTTAACAATGATCAAACACAACTTCTAAAAGCCTAAAAATGTTACCTAAACCCACACAAAAGACCTCAAATAATGGCATAAATGCCTCATGCAATGAAGGTTAAGGAAAGGCACATAAAGTTCAAGCAAAACTTCCTTCAAACACAAGCACACCAACATAGATCAAAGTGCATTAAAAAATTATGAAATTAGAATGTAAATGACCTCAACCAGTGACCAATCACACATCAAAATACCAAACAAAAATTCAGAGAGTAAGGACCTCAAACAATCAAGCAATAGCCACTTATGAATCATGAGCCAAAGTGCAAAGATGGAGGACCTATATGCAATAAAAGAAAGTTATAAAAATGAAATAAAAATACTTTTATTAAGTTTTGGATGTTATTGAAAGTATGCAAAAAGATTGATGCAAAAATGTTTAAGGAGCTATGAGAAATAAATCTTTTAAATGCACATATGAAAATAGAAACAAATTTCAAAAGAAATAAAAGAAAAAAAATGGAATAATGTGCAAATATTCACAAAATCAAAAATAAAAATAATAGAAAATTATTTAAACATGTTAAGACATCACATGAATTTTTATATAATTTTCTATGAGGTTTTGGTATTTTTAAAAGTCAATTATGAAATAAATATAAAAAAAAAAAGAAATTAAAATAAGGAAAAAGAAAGTAGGGGTGCAGAGAAGTAATTTTCACGTTCAAAAATGAAAATGGGTTAAGTATGGGGGTTCAAACATCAATCTAAGTCCAAGTCCATTTAACGTGTGGTTGTGTGTGACGCGTGTACATGCAATCAACATACTGATGCAATCACAACTATACATCTAAGTCAACCCACACCAATCATTAAAGTACGCACATCCAACAGTCCACGAGGAAGGTGTAGCGAGCGATTTTGGACGCGGTTCTTAAGCGCTGGTCGCTCTCTGCGGTTTGAGCTTTAAACTATAGGTCGATTCATTTTTTATCCTATTGTGAGCTGAATAAGGAAGGGAAATAGATGTCTCCAATTAACCCTGCTTGCATATTGAGTTTAAACAGCGGTCTGT
Organism: Lathyrus tuberosus; assembly: GCA_022829125.1. Classification (NCBI taxonomy): domain Eukaryota; kingdom Viridiplantae; phylum Streptophyta; class Magnoliopsida; order Fabales; family Fabaceae; genus Lathyrus; species Lathyrus tuberosus. The sequence goes on from JALAZF010000363.1 coordinate 6,285,709, forward strand.
TAGGTTACGAATGCTATCAATGTGGGGGGGCCTTGTACTGGTTATTTGTATTTTCGCCAATACTGATTTCTTTCTTTTTTTACCTGGGCAGAAGGTTTCTGGCGGGGAACAAGGATTAGGATGTTAGGACTGATGTTTTTGAATTACTGCTTTTGATTGATGGAGATATGGGATTTGGGTTTTTTTGTTGATTGCGCTCGCTAAGATCTTTTCTTTTGATCTTATGCCTACGTATTCCCGTTTACCGAAACAGGGAAATCAGAGCGTTCGTAGTTCCTCCTATTCTATGGGAGGAAATGGGTGTTTTGGTGTCTTGTTCAAAGCCCAAGACGTGAAGCGAAATGTGGTTTGTATCTTGTTCAAAGCCCAAGATATGAAGCAGAAAGGTCTATTTGTGTCTTGTTCAAAGCCCAAGACGTGAAGCTGAAAGACCTCGACTTTAGAGAGAATTTGTCATCTCTAAAGAGGGGAGAAGGAGAATTACTTTAACTGGGATACGCGGATCCGAGCAATGCCATAATTTCCGAAGAAAGGGTTTTAACCTGAAGGAGAAGACTTTAACTCAGTGTAGAGCAATGCTATCTTTCCTTAGGAATTCCTCATGCTAAAAGAGGGACAGTGGCATGGATGTAGATGATCCAGAGGCTTGCCGCTTACAGCGATTAGATGAAGGGAAAGGAGTTATTGATGTTTGTGTACTGTGAACAAGGCACAGCTTTGATGCTAAAAGGTTAATTGGATTAACCAGTGGTTTTCTTATACAAAGCCTAAGAGGAGGCTAATTTCCGCTAGGAAAATCATTATACAAAGCCTAAGAGGAGGCTATTTTGTGTCCCGTACAAAGCCCAAGGGAGAGGCTAAAAGATTTTGACCCGACGATGGAGTCTTTGGGTCTCTCACGAAGCCTGAGAAGGAGGCTAAAAGTTTTTGACCCGACGATGGAGTCTTTGTATCTCGTACGAAGCCCGAGATGGAGGCTAAAAGTTTTTGACCCGACGATGGAGTCTTTGTATCTCGTACGAAGCTCGAGATGGAGGCTATTGTTTATTTGACTCAACGAGGGAGTCTTTATGTGTCTCGTACGAAGCCCGAGAGAGAGGCTAAAACGTTGTTTGACTCCGCTGGGGAGGATCATTGTACAAAGCCCAAGAGAAGGCTAAGGTTACTGTGTCAGCTAAGTGACGGGTCCAGTATACTGATTTTGAAAGAGAAAATCAGTTCTTATATGAGCATCACTGTACTCATGGGTTAGATCTGAGGATCCGGGTTATTCCTGTTCTTTGAGGAAACGGGAAATTCAAAGGGTATTGAGACTGTCCGAGTCTGCGGGTTTCCTTCCTATTTAACGAAGGGGGTCACTTGAGAATGTCTTTGAGACTCAAGGAAGTTAGACTGTCCGTGTCTAGAGTTTTATCTTTTGTACTATGCTTTGAGAAACAGTAGTAGACTCTACGACAGGACTGTTCTATGCAAATGACTAAGTTCTGTTCCTATACCTCTAGGAGGTCGTCGGGACAATTTGTACGAAGCCCAAGAGGAGGCTGGAAACTTTTAAGAAGCCGACGGGTCCTTGTACTAAGCCCAAGAGGAGGCTATCATTCCCGGAGGAAGAGATCATTATACGAAGCCTAAGAGGAGGCTGTGAATACTTCTAAGAAGCCGTAGGGTCCTTGAATAATGCCCAAGAGGAGGCGGGGTTGCTTTTAGGAAGCCCGTGGGTCCTTGAACAATGCCCAAGAGGAGGCTGACGCTTTTAAGAAGCCCGTGGGTCTATCACCTCCTTTCCATTAGGAGAGATAACTCTTTTAAAGATAAAAACCACTGGTAAACGTGCGAGGTTTACTATCCAGCGACTTTTAGCTTTTAAAGAGGGTTCCTTAGTTAAGGTCCAAGGTTATGACCGTAGTGGGTACCCAAACCCCGAGACATTCAAGGCAAGCTATCCATAAGGAATAGATCAAGTCAGGAAAGTTTGAGAATTTGGAAGAAACTCAAAGATGCCATTCACGGAGAATACATTCATCTTGGGGAGTAGAGCTTCTTGACGATTCCTACGGAGGACAGCCGAAGAGAAGACTGTATCTGGTGCTCCTATTGGGGATCTAGGCGTCTATTTCCACGAAGAAATGAAACGGCGTCACCTAGTTCTAGACGTAGTTGCCGGGGAAACTTGAAATATCTATACTATTATTACACAGTAGATATGAGTTTATGAAAGGAGACTTACAGTGAGCAGCCCCACAATACAGTTTATAATATGAAAGCGGTAAATGAAAGCGATAACCACTTACTCGGTTGTAGTGCTTCCATGCTGTTTGGTTAGTTGTTCAACAAAGAAAGATTGAAAACAACATTATATTCAAAATCAAAGGAGAAAGTGCTTTGAAAAAGAAAGATTTGGGGCTTACAGCTCAAGGAGAGGCCCAGGGTTTTATCAGTGAGCGCACTGTTTGACTTTGTACAACGGGACTTATACAAGTGACTGGGGCCCAAAATGGTTTCTGTACAAAGGGATGGGTCTTACACTCTCTCAAGAGGCCCAAAAGGTTTAAAGAAAAAGAATGGGGCTTATAACACGAGGGTAGGCCCAGATGATTTTTCCGTTTAAAAATGGCGATCGCGCCGAGGTTTTATTTTAACGCAAAGGGACTTATACAATAAGTGAGGCCCAAGATGTTTGGTTAAAAGGGGGATTGGGTCTTACACTCTAATAGAGGCCCAAAGTGTTTTGAACGGGTCTTATAGCTCAAGGAAAGGCCCAGATGATTTTTTATTTTTTAAACGGGCGACGATCGCGCCGTTTACTTGTACAGAGGGACTTATACAATGAGTGAGGCCCAAAAAGTTTTTGTACAAGGGGGAATGGGTCTTACACTCTCTCAAGAGCCCAAAGTGTTTTGAAAATGATTTATGAGGGTTGAATTAATCCAAAACCCTAATTTGTTTTCAAAATGTATTTAATTGAATAAAAATTCAATTAAAATGATCAAAAATTGTTTAACACATGGAAAACAAATTGTGATCTTGGATTAATGCTTCAAAAATTAAGTATTGACCTACAAAATAATTAGAAAGCATTAAAAGTTGCAAAATCAATGTAGAAAAAATATTTAAAATGCCAAAAACAATCAAAATATTAATTCTTAACAAAAATATCAATTCTATGAAATAAATAATATTTTTGGGATTTTTTGGGAAAATAAAATATTTTAACATTTTTGTGAATTATTAAAAAAAGAATCAACTCAAAATCATTAAAACTCAGAGAGAAATTAATTCTTGAATCAATTAAACAAAATCACAAAATTCAAATATTCAAATATATGAAAAATGGCGCCAAGAACAGCTGAAGAACACGCGCGTGTTCTCGGTTTCTCAGATTTGCATTTTCTATCCAATCTCACTGAATACGTAATCATATCATGCAATCCACATATCATTATGCTCGTCTCAACCTCACGATCATGTCTATGTACTTTAATTTCATTTAAATTAAACATACAACAAGAAATCACGAAGAGACCTCAAGAACCCTAATTTCTGCATGAAGGCTAGGATTTTTGATACACGATTCAAACAATGCAATTAATTGAGGGAAAACATTCCATGCATGATTATGAACATATGGCCAAATTATTGTGCGAGGAAATATGCATAGATTGAGAGATGCCCAAGCATGTGCTTACCTCTAGGCCGTGACAGCAAGTTCAAAGTGATTTTTGATCTGGAGGTGTTACAGATGAGTTGTGATGATCTGAACAGCTTCCCTACACCCTATGGATTGTGTTTGGATGGTTGGACTTGATTGAAATTGGCTGGATCATTTTGTGGCACCTCAGCTGCACTTTGGTTAAAACCTTGAGCAACCAGCTGGTGATTTTGTGAAATTGATGTTTCAGAAGTAATCTAAGTGTTTGATCAGCTCATATGTGATGTATGTGAGGTGTGTGAGTGATTGGTTTGATTGGAATTGCTCTCAAACTCAAAACCTGATAGTGACTTGCTTTAGAAGGCAAAATTGGAGTGAAAGAAGAGATTTTGAGGAAAGCATCTGTTAGATGGCTTTGGTGTACTCAAACTGACCACAATTGAGCTCTATTTATAGTAGAGCAAGTTTGTTTTGGGATCCACAGTGAATGGCAACTGCAGCAGGTGTTTCCTCAATGTTGGCCAATGGAAATGCAAGTCTCCTCTAGCCATTGACTAGAGGTTAGGGCACAGAGCTATGGTACCCTTAGTCTTGGATAAGTCTTGAATGATTTTAGATGAGAATGGCTCAGTCCATGCCACCTTGATGGTTCCATTGAATGCCTCATGCCAAATTTGAAGTCTTGTCCCTATTTTGGCCATTCTAGGTTCAACATGCTATTTCTTGTTCCATGGACTTTGGAGGCTTGGCTCAGTGATTGTCCCCTTTAGATTCAATCCTCTGAGGTGTCCAAGTGGATAGGAGCAATTGAATTTGGATGATTTTGGCAAATCGACCAAAGTTGCAAATTCTGCCTTGCCTTGACAGATTTCAGCAAGGTAACTTACCAATGTCATATCTCATGGTGTAAGTTGAATTTGGCAATGTTCTTGGCCATTTTGGAAAGCTATTACATGATACAACAACTGTTTGAACAAGTTTGGTTTTGATCTTTTTTGATTCCAAGTGAAAAATCCCCCTACATTTGGCAAAAAGTGAGGCAGAATCTGACTTAGTGAAAATTTCACTAAGTGTTGGAAAAAGTAACATTTTCACTTTTCAGCCACTTTGATCACTCCATAACTCAAAATCCTTAATGAATTGGAATGACTTGTAGTTGAAGTTTTTGTAGGTGATAATGAGGGCTACAAATCCATCTTTGGATGAGAAAAAATGGCCTTGTGGTTTAGGAGTTATGGTCCTTCAAAGTTAGTACCCTTGCCACTTTATTTTTAACTTAGAAAAATTTCTAAGTTTTATGGTTACCCCTTTTACAAGTTATCTCACTTTTATTGATTTTTCTTGATGAATGATGATTCAAATCATACATTAACATCATTTTAGGGTTAAAAATCCATTTTGGTGAAAAATCTCAAAAAGTTAAAGTTGACTTTTGTGCACAGTTGACTTTTTATCAGATGAATTCCAAACTGTGCAATTCTTCAGGAAATCATGTCCTTGACCTAAATCAAACTTGATGGACATGTTCCATGGGTGTCATAGGGTATATTCAATAATGTATTAGGGTTTGGGAGCATGTCTTGGTCAAAAGTCAAAGTTATAGTTGACTTTTCCCTTAAAACCCTAATTGTGGTGCAGATGGAATTGAGACTTGTTGCTCAAACTTCTTGGATCAATCCATTGTCCCAAATGGATAAATATGGTATATTAGAGACCCTCAAATCATCTCTTGAGGTCTTGGCTCATGATTTGTCCCAAAAGTCAACTTAGGGGTGAATTCGGTCAAGAAACCCTAATTCCTGATTTTTGATGAATGCATCCCTTGAGACAAAATTGACTTGATGCATGGGTTCATGAGGTTCCATGAAGTATATTAGGTTATGTTTTGGATCAATGGCTTGTGCCCAGATGAAACTTTTCACCTGGAGGCCCTGGGTGATCAAAACCCTAATTTGGTGACACTGGCGATCTTGAGGCTTGATCCACCTAGAAGGGAGCAACCTTGTGCTTAATCCTTGAAGTGGGAGTCCTTTTGATCCTTTGAGGATGTTTGAGAGATTAGACAAGTTGAAAATCAAGTCATTTCTTGATTGAGCCTTTGTCTAAAGCTCAGAGAGGGCTTGAAACCCTAATTTTGATTGCAGTCAATGCTCACCCATCTTTGGGGAGACTGATGAAGCATAAAGGCACATCCATATTGTGGTGATGATTTGCACAATGATGGGAAACTTTAAGTGGTCAAAATTTTTGGTATGACAGAAGGCACATGATAGTTCCCTTACACGCACACACACACAATCATCAGAATTCAAAAAGAAGAACACGTGAGGTGCACAGGTTTTCATTAATGCGTTGGCAACGTTATGGATGTTAGATCAATCATACGGTCAAGATCAACAAAATCACAGCAATCACGTGGATACCAATGCAGGCACATGTTAACTATCATACAATCACACGCATGCAATAACTTCATTAATTCGTTGGCATCTTATTGACCACACGATGAAAACAAATCAACGGCCATGTTTAAAACTCAGAAACCCTAGCAATTAAAACCACCGGCCGGAGAAGGACCTCCGGTCATCTTCTCCGGCGAGCAACCACCACCTGTAAATCTCAAAATCTCCAGAAATGCACAAACATGATATCAAAATGAAGCTGGCGTTGCGTACATCATGAATCCACCATTATTTTCACATAACAAGCACGTGCATAGAGAACAGAGGAAATTAAAACATGCCCTAGGTTTTGAAACTATGTCTCTAAGAGGCCTATCAACTAGTCGGATACTTCAGAGCTCCTAATGAGCTAAAATCAACAAGAAACAAGTAAATATGAAGAGAAAACGTGCGATCAAAGTTGGAGAAATCAAACCTGAAACTGATGCAGCTTCGGATGTACAAGAATACCAGAGAAATGCACTTCTTCCTTGAGCTTTGATTGGCCAAATAAAGGCTGAGAAAAGCTTTGAATTAGTGAGAAATTGATTGAAACAAGATGAAGATCTATGCAACCTCAATGTATTATGGATGAAGATGGAGAATCTTTATACAAAACTCTGAAGAAAACTGAAGAATAGTGAGTGAGTTCTTGAAGAATTCAAAGAGAAAATCAGAGAGTTTGGTGTAGGTGAATTGTGAGAAATAAGAGAGATTGAAAAAATGAAGTTAGAGTCCCATTTCTGAAGTGAAATTCTGATTTATATGTTGGGTTTAAAAATTTAACTCAAGGTCAAGTGAGTGAGTTAGAGTGAGTTAACATGGTTAAGGTGAGTGCACCCTAACTAACTGAGTCAAGTTAGTTAGGGGCGAGTCAACTTGGCTGTGATGTAGTGAGGTGAAGGCTTATGGTGTTATGGTGAGGATGAAGAGAAATAATGGTGATGATGAGATCACGGCTGCCACAGAAACTTGTCCCACAAGTTTGGTTAATTTCTTCTCTTATGTATGAAGCAGCATGGGAGTCCATAGTATGCAAAAGATGTTTGGATTAAAGTGGAAATGAACAAAGGGTGCATGCGTGTGAACACCAATAACATTTAATTTTTTTGATTTTGTGACAACTTGGTTCTAATGTAAACATGGTGGTTTGGTGGTGAGTTTCTCCATGTTCAGTGGATAATTTGGTGAGTTTTTGGTATCAAATGAAAGATATAACATCATAGAACAATATTGATGTTGAAAAGAAATCAAATGGAAGTGTGTAAGATGGTGAAAAATTGCTTGAAACAATGGGAATCAAAACTGGTGTATGGCGTGGCAAATTGAGTTGGGCATGGCCATGTAACTTGGGGAATTTTCTGTGTGAAGCAACCATCTTTGGACCACCATAACCATCTCATAACTTGCTCAAATGAAATTTTGTCCAACATCAACATTGAAGAGGGCATGGCAAGGAACAACTTTGATGTTGAAAAGTTTTTCATTTGAAGCTCTTATCTTGAGAAAAATGGGTGAACATTTGGCACACCAAGTGTTTGACAAAATGATGGCCGGTGGGCTTGGGCATGCTTGGTCATGACTTGATTTTGGACCTACTTTTCTCAAACTTTGATCAACCATAGCTCACTCAATTTTTATCCAATGGAGATGTTCTTTATATGGATTTGAAGCTTAGAACATGAAATTTAATTGGATAAACTTGGGCCTGAGGTTTGAAGCTTTTATCTTGGAGAAAGAGAGCCTCAAAGTAGGGTGCAAAATGGTCCAAACTTACTATTTTTGGCAACCCTAAAGTTTCTATTTTTGGCAGTTTTGTGATTTCTTGATTTTTCATTATTCCTCCATCATTTCTTGATAAAATTTTGTCCATTGAACATATGTAACATGAATTTCATGAATTTGACTTCAAAAAGTCAGGAGTTGACTTTTTTCACTGCATAGTTGACTTTTTCCCCAATTTCTTGAGTATCAAGTAACTGATCAATTGAGACCCTTCTGAAACCAATTGATGAGCAATTTTCCATCCATATGCACTTAAGAACATGAGGAATATCATGAAATCAAGTTTTGTCCAAAAAATCAGAGATAAACTGATTTTAAGTCAAACCCTAATTTTGGCACCCTCTGGTTAGGAGGAAATAACATATCCTCCAAATCCAAATTCCTCTGAATATGATGTACATCCTCTCAAACAATGATGAGATATACCATTTAGTGGTGATAAAAACTCAAAGAGCTTGCCCATTTGTGGGTCAGATCCCAATTTTTGACTGCCTTGTGTAGGAGATAATGCACTGCCCAATCTTTTTGATGAATTCTCCTCTTCACATGCCTTGTGGATCAAAGTGAGATGATACATGGCTTAAAAGAGCCTTGAGACTTGTGAGAAACACTTGTCTCTTATTCTTTAGCTTTGGATGATCAACACCTTTGAGAAACAACTGATCACATGCCCTTATGCAAGATGCAATGCAATGCTTGATGCTTTGTTTTTTTCTATGCTTGAATGCAATGCAATGAAATGAAAGCTCATGCTAAATGATATGAAAAAAATGAGAGGGCAAATTTTGGGGTATTATAGCTAGGTCTTGATCTGAATCCTCTCCAGCTGATTATGTTATGGTCAGGCAGTTGAGTAGTTTTGAGGTCCACTTCTCCTTAATGGTGGTCCCCACGCAAAGATTCATTTTTGCCATCCCCGACCGAAATCATATGAGGAATCTTCACTCAGAGTTTTACCCTCTAGATGTGTTGTTGTTGCTTTGGATATCCCCAAATAGAGAGCAATGTTATTCTCTTCTAAGATACATTGACGTGGTGATCGCTTGTCGTGTTTCATCTTCTCTTGTGGGTGTTTTTCTCTCCAGGTTGTTCTACCCAGGGATTTATCCTTGATGATTCTCCAACGGAGGCAGTGTATTATCATTTCCAATTATAAAGTAGTGAGGTTAATTTATCATTTCCCCCGGCAAGTCCAGGATGTACTTCTCTCCGGATTATTTTTTCAGAGATTTATCCTCCTAGTGAAGATTATGCATCACTATTGTGGCTATTCCTCAGTGAAGTTTGTCATACCCCAAATTTTGACCACTAAGATTTCCCATCATTGTGCAAATCATCATCACAATATGGATGAACCATTAGTCTCCCCAAAGATGGGTGAGCATCCATTATAATCAAACTTAGGGTTTCAAGCCCTCTCAGAGCTCTTAGATAAAGGATCAGTCAAGGGATGACATGATCTTCAACTTGTCTAAACCTCTCAAACATCCACAATGGATCAAGAGGACTCCCACAGCAAGGATTAAGCACAAGGTTGCTCCCTTCTAGGTGGATCAAGCCTCCAGATCGCCAGTGCCACAAAATTAGGGTTTTGGTCGACCAGGGCCTCCAGTTGGGAATTTTGCTCTGGGCATGAGCCAATTCTTCAAAGCATAACCTAATATACTCCATGGAACCTCATGGACACAAGTATCAAGTCAATTTGACCTCAGGGGATGCATACATCAAAAATCAAGAATTAGGGTTTCTTGACCTAATTCACCCCTAAGTTGACTTTTGGGATAAATCATGAGCCAAGACCTTAAGGCATGATTTTAGGGTCTCTAATACCCCACATTGATCCATTTGCAACAATGGATTGATCCAGGAATCTTGAGTAACAAGTCTCAGTTTCATCAGTACCACAGTTAGGGTTTCGCGGGAAAAGTCAACTGTAACTTTGACTTTTAACCAGGACATGCTCCCAAGCCCTAAGACATGATTCAATATACCCTATAACACCCATGGAACCTGTCCATCAAGGTTGATTTAGGTCAAGGACATGATTTCCTAAAGGATTGCACAGTTTGGAATTCATCGGATAAAAAGTCAATTGTGCACAAAAGTCAACTTTGACTATTTGAGATTTTTCACAAAAATGGTTTTTTAACCCTAAAATGATGTTAATGTATGATTTGAATCATCATTCATCAATAAAAATCAAAGAAATTAGGATAACTTGTAAAAGGGGTAACCATAAAAACTTAAAAAATTTTCTAAGTTATAAAACAAAGTGGCAAGGGTACCAACTTTGGAGGATCATAACTCCTAAACCACAAAGCCATTTCTCTTCATCCAAAGCTTGATTTTTATATCTCATGGCCCTCTACAAAAACTTCAACTAGACCTCATTCCAATTCTTCATGGATTTTGAGTTATGGATTGATCAAAATCACAAAAAGTGAAAATGTCACTTTTTTCCAACACTTTTTCCAAATGTAGGGGCATTTTTCACTTGGATCCAAAAGGTATCAAAACTAAATATGATAAAACAGTTATTGTATCATATAAGGGCTTTCCAAAATGGCCAAGAACATCACCAAATTCAATTTGAGCTAAGAGTTATGGTAGTGGCAAAATGCCTTGCTAAAAACTGCCAAGGCAAGGCAGAATTTTGCATTTTTGGTCGATTTGCCAAAATCAGCCAATTTCATGCCTTGTCATCATCTTGGACACATCTGAGGATCAAATCTAAAGGGGACAAACACTGAGCCAAGCTTCCAAAGTCCTTGGAACAAGAAGTAGCATGCCAAACCTAAAATTGCCTAAAAGAGGGACAAGACTCCAATTTTGGATTGGAGCATTTAATAGATGCTTAGAGGTGGCATGGACAGACACATTTGCAACTGAATTCAGTCAAGATTCCTGCAACAAGTAGGGAACCAAAGCTTTATGCTCTAACCTCTACTCAATGGCTAGAGGAGACTTGGATTTTCATTTGCCAACATTGGCCAAACTCTGCTGCAGTTGCCATTCACTATTGATCCCAAAACAAACTTGCTCTACTATAAATAGAGCTCATGTGTGCTCAGTTTAAGTACACCAAAGCCATCAAACAGATGCTTTCCTCAAAATCCCTTTCTCTTGGCAAAAATGCCTTCTTTAGCAAGGTAACTCTGAGTTTTTGAGTTTGAGAGCTTTTTCAATCAAACCAATCACACACACCTCATAAACATCATATGTAGGTGATCCAAACTCTCACAAGTGACCTGTAATCACAAAATCACAAAGTCACATCTCAAAACCTCAAAATAGCCTTTTTATGCATTTTTCAAGCCATGTCTTGATTCAGTCACTTTCCAAACCAGATAAAACCTCAAACACACTCCAATTATCATCCTTGAACTGTCCCAAATGGTTCCCCCCATCTGGAACACCATTTGAGAGAGTTGCTATTTTGGTCACTTTTACCCCCTTTTGCAAGAAAGGGCCAGTTTGTGTTTTTGCAGGTACCAGCTGATTCCACTCATCCTAAAAGCTTTTAAGGATCATTTGAGTGTATCTAAAGCATCAAATCATTTATGGAACAAGAGGCTTGACAGATTGCACAAAAACTCCAAAAAGCTCAAAAAGAGGTAAGCCTCATGACTTGAACTTTCCAAAATATGCAATGCTTTGAAGTCCACTGATCATGCATACCTCATACATGTTATATATGTTGTGTTTGAACCAATTGATCATGTAATTCATGCCTGTATCAAAGTGTAGCATAGAAAATACAATTATAGGCCTTTTTCAAAACCACTATCGGGTTTTGAGGAGGGAGTGTGATCTGAAAAAACTACTACCACCATTGGTTTCCTTGTGAAATTCTGGTCCAGATGCATATAAATTTTGTCTCAAACCATTAAGAATTGAGAAATTTATGACCTTCACGTTTCTGAGCCAAAACTTGCCTTGCCTTGCCTTGGGTCAGGCCTAAAACGAAGGCATGACTTGTATATTTGTGTTTTCACTCAAAACAATGGATGTATCACCACCCCAGTGGTAAGGCGCGCGCCTTGTGACCTTGAGGTCGTGGGTTGAAACCCCACCCATGCCATTTTGTGTTTTTTCACATTTTGCCATTTTTTCCAATATTTTTATGCTTTATTAATTAATTGGAAAATTAATAACTCGCTCAATTTTAATTATTTTTTACTGGTTCTTTTTGCAAAAAATCACAAAAATGTTGAAATATTTTATTCCACAATAAATTAAGTGTGATGTCACAACAACACAATCTGCTATATGAACAAGGTAAAAACAACAGTAAATAACACGAAGAGTTGTTCACCCAGTTCGGTCTAACTACCTACGTCTGGGGGCTACCAAGCCAGGGAGGAAATTCACAATTAGTAGTATTAAATTATAGACTCAACAATCCCAGTTGACATCTACCTAACTTAATCACTACCCAATGACACTTCTACCTAAGAAACCACTTAGGTATGAGAAACCACTCACTCCCTAAATCACCTCAGTGATACAATCTAATGATTACACACTAATCACCCAACTTGATTCTGCTTAACAGCTTTGATCAAGAACACCACACTCTTGCTTAAAAGCTCTAGAGTGAATACACTTACAACTCAAAATAGTAACACCAATTCCAACATGAATGGTTTACAAAAACACACACGAAAACTCAAATTGACTCTCAGTCTATGCTCTCTGTCTTCGTTAATTTCCAACAAGGGTTGAGGCTGCTTTTATATAATTCTGACTTAGGCTTGGATCTCTTCCAAAAATATCTGATTTGATTTGTTTTAAAACCAGAATTTAAAACAAATTTGATCTTCAAATCTTTTTAAATCTCTCCAAATCAGCCCCAATGTTGGTTACAGAATCTGCTCCATAATCTGCAAATAATATGATTGGAAATATCTTCTCCAAGAAATTCGCATCCAATCTCTCTAACAGATCTCCTCAAAACACACTAGCACGCGCAGCCCTAAAACATCACAATCTGATGTTCTGATATAGTTATGTCAAGACATCACTTATAACTTCAGCATATAAAACTTCAACCCTGCAACAGCTAATGTTAGGAACCAATATTATGACATCAGACATATGACATCAACATTGTTCAACTTTGTTTTACCAAAATTCCATCCAATACTAGAACTAACAATCTCCCCCTTTGGCTAATTTTGGCTAAAACAAACTCTGCCATCATCAGAGGTGCCTGCAGCGGAAAAAAATTCAAACCAACAGTAATCACAATCAAACTGCACAATGATAAACTCCCCCTCAAACCAAGAACCAGCACCAGCTGCACACTCCCCCTCAAGCCTAGAGCCACAAAGGCAACTCTCCCCCTTTTTAGCCGCAATTGGCCAACTATCAACAAGTTATACTCTACTTACAGTTAGTTCTACTAGCTCTCCTTGTCAGTCTAAAGTCAGCACCACAAGACAAGACAAATCATAGAACAAAACCATGATAAGCATAAAAGTACTATTATCCAAGTTACACACCATGCACACAATGTGCAGAAACAAAAAAACTATAAACTACAAAAGCAATAAACAGCAAAAGCAGGACTTTAATCTTCATTAGCATCAGAACCATCTGCATCATTCTCCTCACCTTCCTTTGAACTTGAGTCTTCAGTATTGTCATTCACATCATCTTCACCCTGTTCCAAGGATTTGATCATCTGCTCAATTTTCAACTTCCTAGCAGTGCTAGTACTGATAACCATATCAAGATCCTTGCAGGTTTCCTTCAATTCTTCAATCAACTCAACTTTAGTACTGACCTTCTTAACACCAGAACTTGATGTTACAACAATGTCTGGAACATGATTCCCAACAAACAGCTTGGGATGCAAGGATAAAGCTGACTCCCTCTTACATGCTACATCTGAACTGGTTAGAATTCCAGGATGTTGGTCTAAGATCATTCCACAAACAAGGGAAGGGAATGCTATAGGCATCTTGATAGCATTAGTGGCACCATGCTTCACAACTTGATCAAATATGTAATTTCCATAATTGAACTTGACCTTTTTCCTAACAGCATAAATAAACCTTCCCAATCCCACAGCTATGGTGGTTTTGTGATTAGTAGGTACTCAGTTAGCAGCTCCAATTCTGTGCAAAATAGCATACTTGATACTGAGTTTGCTAGCTGTCAATTTACCTTTCAGTGGCCAGACCTTCACCTGAGTGGATGTGATCTCTTTACACACATCATTATCAGTCACTTCCAGTTCACAACCCTCTTGATCATCTCTTCCCAGATACTTATTGATGGTACTAGGAGAGAAACTAATGCATTTACCCCTAACAAACACCTTCATGAAGTTCACACTTCTTTTATCAGAAATGTCTATGGGAATGTTAACAACAAATTCCTTAACAAGTCCACCATAGCACTTAGAGAATTTTGTCACAGTCTTCAACAGTCCAGCAACATGAATAAGCTCCATAATTTCTTTCATCTCCAATGCATCTTTGCCCAGCTCTCTTTCCAGAGCTTATCTCCTTTGGCACACAAATTTCCACAATGGAGCACTGCTAGCATAATGAAAGGATATGTTATCCACTGGCACTTCAGGAACCTTATCAGAAGTTCTCTTTAAAATGGACTTTCTGACAGGGATGATGTCTTGAACATCTTCCTCAACATCATACTCAAATTCAGATTCTTCTCTAACCTTTCTCTTTTTGGAGGTCACAGCAACCTTGCTCCAAGATTTAGTTGGACCAACAACAGATGTCTTTTTCTTCTTGCCTTCAGCTGTCATCTTAGGAGAAGATTCCACAGTCTTTCCTTTTCTAGTCTTCAATCTATTGGCAATCCCAGGAACAGCATTACCAATTACTTCATTATCAGACAAGTCAACAACATCCACCACATCAGCATTCTTCTTCCCTCTGGGACTAGGAGTAACATCCCTAGCAGGTGATGTTTCAACATCATGTTCAACATCAACCTTATCTTCAACATGAGTATCCCTTTCTCTTTCAGCTTCAGCTTCAGCTTCATCTTCAATCTCAGCATCTTCAATGACTGAAACAGCTAATCTATGAAGATTTGTTTCAGAAGTTTCAATGTCACCCTCCTCTCTAACAGATTGATCAGTAGGCCTTTGACTCAGAGGTCTAGATATTCCCTTCACAGGAATCCCTTTCTCAAATATTTTTGTGATAATCTGATCAATGCTCTTGTCCACATCTACCCTTTCTTCAACAGCTTGAGGAAGAGGGGTGGTAGTCCTAGGAGTAGGTTTGTCTCCAAACAACACACTAGTGACAATGGCCCTACTTTCGCTATCATCAAATTTACTGCTCACAGATTGATTAGAAGTATTACCTTTTGATGGTCTCTTGGGTTGATACTTCTCAGGTCTTGTCTTTACTAAAGCTGGAATCATAGAGATAGGAGCAATGTCCATAGCTTCATCCACAGATACCTCTTCTATCGAAACCCTAGAATTTGCATGAGTGGAACTTTTGGACGCAGCCTTCTTGGATGGAGATGTTTAGACATCGTTTCTGTGCAACAACTGAAGGCCAAAAGTGTTTTGTAATTTCTGTTCTTAGGGGGGAAGATGAACGAACTTGGAGTGTTGAGATTGAAGAAGCGTGTGAGAGTGATAATAGGGAATGATAGCCTAAGGTAAGGGGACTGCTTTTGTTGGTCACTTAAAGGCCAATAAATGTATTTTCCCCACCAAAACAAATTTCCTTTTAAATTTTTGAAATTTAATAAATGCACACCATAATTTACTAACCTTTGAATCCTTTTCCAATTGCCCAAATTTCTACTTAACACTTCACAAATTTCAGCACACATATCTTTAGGGAAATCGTCATTACCCTTCATACCTGAATGATCAACCTCTACTACCTTGGTTTCTTCAATATTTCCTCTGAATAATTGCATAACACTAGGTTGTTTGGTGATCCTTCTAATGTCACATTCAGAAGTCATAACATCATCCTTGACATTACATGATAAGCTGGACTCTTGAGGAACACATAAATAACAGTTATCTATGGATCTAACTCCCCTCATAACGACTTCACTCTTCTCATTAGTCACTAAACAATCATCGGTAGTGTAGCTAACCTTGAATCCTTCATCACATAACTGACTAATGCTAATCAAATTAGCAGTCAATCCTTTGACCAGAATAACACTTTCAAGGTTAGGTCCAGCCTCACAATTCAATTTTTCAATTCCTTTAACTTCCCCTTTTTCTCCATTACCAAAAGTTACATCCTTTTTGGAGTAAGTCCTGATATCTACCAACTGATACTTGAAACCAGTCATATGCATTGAGCAACCACTGTCAAAATACCAACCATCCATAACTGGGGTTCTAACTGATGAGTGAGCCAATAAACATGTGACAGTAGCTTTAGGAATCCATTGTTTAACAGTCTGAGGCATGTCCTGCTTCTGTCTAGGTTGAGGAACATGCTTGGGATAACCATGCAGTTTAAAGCAAGAAGATTGTATATGGCAAAATCTCCCACAATAGTAACATCTTACTCTTTGAATCTCTTCTCTGAAGTGATTGAAATGTCTCCCACCTTGATGATGATTTCTGTCATAATGCTGAGGCTGCCATCTGTCAAAATATTGATCCTGTCTTCTCCCATAACTAGGTTATCTTCTATAGTGCTTAGGCTGTCTTTTACCATGATGATGTGGCCTTCTTCTGCCATAACCATGAGGCACATCATTGTTAGGTCCAAACCCATACATTTTCCCTTGATGTTGAGACATTGGATGGAACATGTTATGTTTGAAATTATAAGCCTGCATGCTCCTATGGTATTGGGGAGGCATATACTGTCTAGCTCCAGAAAACTTAGGCTTTCCTTGAGGTTGAGACAACAACTTCTTAGGAGCATGACCATAGCCCTTTCCATTATTTTGTTGCCTAGGGTGAGGGACATCCTTCTTGATTCCAGAACCATGTCCTTTTTCATGCTGATGAGGAATATTTTGTTTAACCCCACAAGAACTAGCCTCTACAGATATCTTCTTCTCACCCTCATATCCTAAACCAGTCTTATCACTTGCACCTTTTCAAGCTTCAAGTATTTTATCCAGAGTGTCAGTTCCACTATTTAACATTCTGATGGATTTTGACATTTGATCAAGCTGGGATTTTAACAACAAAACTTCATTCTTAAGTTCAACTTTCTCAGTCTCAATTTGTACAATAATCTTCTTCTGCTTCTCCCCTTCTTGAAGGACCTGTTCACTTTTCAGACACAGCTCTTGATAAGACGATGCCAGCTCTTCAAAGGTCAATTCACCATCACTAGACTCTCCATCAGAGGCACATAGTCCAGTCAATGCCTTAACATGCTTGGCATTCTCTTCTTCACTTTCACTATCTGTATTAGACCAGGAAACAGAAAACCCCTTTTTTTGCTTTTTGAGGTATGTAGGGCATTCTTTCTTGACATGACCATAACCTTCACACTCATAGCATTGAAATCCTTTGTCATGATTGGATTTTTCTTCATCTCTTGTTTTCTTCACTTGATCACTCGACCTGTTGTTGTCAGATGTGATGTTCTTAACATTAGGTCTATAGTTTCTATCCATTCTCTTTAACACCTTATTAAACTGTCTCCCAAGCATCACAACAACATTTGACAGTTCCTCCTGAGTTTCAAAATTACACTCCTTCTTACCATCTTAAGTATTGGACACCAAAGCTATGCTTTTGTTCTTCTTTTCAGGCTCCTCATTCAATCCCAACTCAAAGGTTTGAAGAGAACCAATCAACTCATCAACCCTCATCTTGTTGATGTCTTGAGCTTCTTCAATGGCAGTCACCTTCATTTTATATCTCTTGGGAAGGGATCTGAGAATCTTCCTTACCAGCATCTCTTCAGTCATTCTTTCTCCTAAAGCACTAGAGGCATTGGGCAGCTCAAGAATATTCATGTGAAAATCATGAATGGTTTCATCCTCCTTCATCTTCAGATTTTCAAACTTTGTGGTCAGCAGTTGAAGTCTTGACATCTTGACCTTGGAGGTTCCTTCATGAGTAGTTTTCAAGACATCCCAAGCTTCCTTAGCTACTTCACAAGTGTTTACCAGCCTAAAGATGTTCTTGTCAATACCATTAAAGATGGCATTCAAGGCTTTTGAATTTCCAAGTGCAAGCTCATCTTCTTCCTTTGTCCAATCTTCCTCAGGTTTTAGCTTTGTTGTCCCATCCTTTTCAACAATAACAGGTGCTTTCCATTCTTTTAAGACAACCTTCCAAGCCCTACTGTCTAATGACTTCAAGAAGGTAACCATCTGTGGTTTCCAATAGTCATAATTAGAGCCATCTAGAATAGGGGGTCTATTCACAAATCCACAGTCTCCTTGTGCATTGTACCAGAAAGTATCAGCCCTAGATCTCACCCCGATGCAGAGCAAGATGCTTGCTCTGATACCAATTGAAATTCTGGTATCAGATGTGTGATGTTAAGTGTGATGTCATAACAACACAATCTGCTATATGAACAAGGTAAAAACAACAGTAAATAACACAAAGAATTGTTCACCCAGTTCGGTCTAACTACCTACGTCTGGGGGCTACCAAGCCAGGGAGGAAATTCACAATTAGTAGTATTAAATTATAGACTCAACAATCCCAGTTGACATCTACCTAACTTAATCACTACCCAATGACACTTCTACCTAAGAAACCACTTAGGTATGAGAAACCACTCACTCCCTAAATCACCTCAGTGATACAATCCAATGATTACACACTAATCACCCAACTTGATTTTGCTTAACAGCTTTGATCAAGAACACCACACTCTTGCTTAAAAGCTCTAGAGTGGATACACTTACAACTCAAAATATTAACACCAATTCCAGCATGAATGGTTTACAAAAACACACACGAAAACTCAAATTGGCTCTCAGTCTATGCTCTCTGTCTTCGTTAATTTCCAACAAGGGTTGAGGCTGCTTTTATATAATTCTGACTTGGGCTTGGATCTCTTCCAAAAATATCTGATTTGATTTGTTTTAAAACCAGAATTTAAAACAAATTTGATCTTCAAATCTCTTTAAATCTCTCCAAATCAGCCCTAATGTTAGTTACAGAATCTGCTCCATAATCTGCAAATAATCTGATTGGAAATATCTTCTCCAAGAAATTCGCATCCAATCTCTCTAACAGATCTCCTCAAAACACACTAGCACGCGCAACCCTAAAACATCACAATCTGATGTTCTGATGTTCTGATATAGTGATGTCAAGACATCACTTATAACTTCAGCATATAAAACTTCAACCCTGCAATAGCTAATGTTAGGAACCAATGTTATGACATCAGACATATGACATCCACATTGTTCAACTTTGTTTTACCAAAATTCCAGCCAGTACTAGAACTAACAGTTTTAATATCTCTTGTGATTAAAACTTCATTTTTCAAACCTTAAACAAAAATCACAAGTGGTTTATTCAAATTCATTTGGTATTTTTCATTGATTTTCTTTTAATATTTACTTTTAAAAGAAAGCAAATTAGGGTTTCTTTGATTTTTACCCTCATAAATCATTTTCAAACACTCATGGGCCTCTAATAGAGTGTAAGACCCAATCCCCTTTTAACCAAAACAATTTTGGGCCTCAGGTATTGTATAAGCCCCTCTATGTTAAAAGAAAAGTTCGGCGCGATCGTCGCCAGTTTAAAAATAAACCATCTGGGCCTCTCCTCGAGCTATAAGACCCATTCAAAACTTTTGGGCCTCTATTAGAGTGTAAGACCCAAACCCTTTTGAAAACCAAATTATCTTGGGCCTCAGTCATTGTATAAGTCCCTCTGCGTTTTCAAAATCTCGGCTCGATTGCCATTTCAAACGAAAAATCATCTGGGCCTACCCTCGTGCTATAAGCCCCACTCTTTTTCTTTAAACCTTTTGGGCCTCTTGAGAGAGTGTAAGACGCATCCCTTTGTACAGAAAATATTTCTCGGGCCTCAGTCACTTTTATAAGTCCCTATGTACAAAACGACAGTGCGATCACTGATAAAAACCTGGGCCTCTCCTTGAGTTGTAAGCCCCAATCTGCCATTTCAAAGCATTTTCTCCTTTGATTTTGAATATACTATTGTTTTCAATCTTTCTTTGTTGAATAACTAACAAAACAACATGGAAGCTCTACAACTGAGTAAGTGTTTATACACTTTCGTTTACCACTTTCATATGTTTATAACTGTACTGTGGGGCTATTTCACTGTAAGTCTTCTTTCATAAACGCATATCAACTGTGTAATACTAGTATAGCTATTTAGAGTTTCCCCGGCAACTACGTCTAGCACAAAGCCCTGTTGATTACTCTTAAAATAGACAAAACTAGATTCCCATAAGATTACCAGATACAATCTTCCCTCCTCTTGGGGCTAAACAATATGGAGACGTGAAAGGCAGCATTCTCGGTGAACCCATTCACAGACAACCTTTAGAAATCGTCAAAGAAACTCTATTCCCCAGAGACGATCTTTTCTCCGTGAATGGCATCTCTTGAGTTTCTTCCAAATTCTCGAACTTTCCTGGCTTGATCTATTCCCTGTGAATAGCGTGTCTTGAATTTCTCGGGGTTTGGGGACCCACAGGCTTCTTAAAAGCATCCTCGCCTCCTCTTGGGCATTGTACAAGGACCCGTCAGCTTCTTAGAAGTATTCACAGCCTCCTCTTAGGCTTTGTATAAATGATTTCTTCCTCCGGGAATGATAGCCTCCTCTTGGGCTTCGTACAAATTGTCCCGCGGCTTCTTAAAAGTTTCCAGCCTCCTCTTGGGCTTCGTACAAATTGTCCCGACGACCTCCTAGAGGTATAGGAACATAAATTAGTCATCTTAATAGAACAGTCTTTCAAAGAGTCTAGATCTTGCTACTGCTATTCCTTAAACATAGTACAAAAGATGAAACTCTAGACTTGGACAGTCTAATTTCCTTGAGTCTCAAAGACATTCTCAAGTTCCTTCCAAAACTAGGAGACGAAACCCGTAGACTCGGACAATCTCAATACCCTTCGGATTTCCCATTTCTTTAAAGAATAGGAAATAACCCTGATCCTCGAATCAAATCCCTGAGTGCAAACAGTACTCATATAAGAACTGATTTTCTCTTTAAATCAGCATATTGGATCTGTCCCTCAACTGAAACAGTAACCATAGCCTCCATCTCGGGCTTCATACGAGATACAAAGACTCTCTTGTTGAGTCATCCCTTTCAGCCTCCATCTCGGGCTTTGTACGAGATACAAAAAGACTCTCTTGTTGAGTCGAACACTTTTCAGCCTCCATCTCGGGCTTTGTACGGGATACAAAGAGTCTCTTGTTGAGTCATCCCTTTTAGCCTCCATCTCGGGCTTTGTACGTGATACAAAACACTCTCATGTTGAGTATAAAAAACTCTCTTGTTGAGTCAACCTTTAGCCTCCGTCTTGGGCTTCGTACAAGACACATCTAAAAGCACTCTCTTGTTGAGTCAACCCTTTTAGCCTCTCTCTCGGGCTTCGTACGAGACACGTAAAAACACCATCTTGTTGGGTCGATAGCCTCCTCTTAGGCTTTGTATAAGGAAAACCCCGGTTATACCAATCAACCTTTTAGCATCAAAACTGTGCCTCGTTCACAGTTTACAAACATCAACAACTCCTTCATCTAATTAGCGGCAAGCCTTTGGATCATCTACATCCATGCCACTGTCCCTCTTTTAGCATGAGAAATTCCTAAGGAAAGATGGCATTGCTCTACACTGAGTTAAAGTCTTCTCCTTCAGGTCAAAAACCCTTATAAAGGAAATTATGGCATTGCTGGATTCACATATCCCAGTTAAAGTAATCCTCCTTTATAAATCAATCACCCAACAGTTGTGACAAACAAACCCCCCTTTAGAGATGACAAATTCTCTCTGAGCTTCACATCTTGGGCTTCGAACAAGATACAAATAGACCCTTCAGTTTCACATCTTGGGCTTTGAACACGATACAAACCACCTTTAGCTTCACGTCTTGGGCTTCGAACAAGACACCAAAACACCATTTCCTCCCATAGAATAGGAGGAACTACGATCACTCTGATTTCCCTATTTCGGAAAACGGGAATACGTAGGCATAAGATTGAAAGAAAAATCTTAGCGAGCACACTCAACAAAAACCCACAATCCCGTACCTTCACACATCAATCAAAAAGTATCAGTCCTAATCCCCTACCCATGAACCGTCCAATGTTTACACTCTTAAAAAAAAGTAAGAAGAAAAAGGCCCCATTACCATATAACATCCGTAACCTAATAGACCGCTGTTTAAACTCAGTATGCAAGCAGGGTTAATTGGAGACATCTATTTCCCTTCCTTCATCAGCTTCAATAGGATAAAAAATGAATCAAACTGTAGTAACCCCCAAAGAGAGACAGTGCTTAAGAAACACGTCCAGTTTCGCTCGCTACAGAAAAATGGCGCCCACCGTGGGGCCGAATTCTTCTCGTTCTTATAATCTAAGGTGAAAACTTTGGACAAATCCTTTTCTTGGCAGTATCTTCACTAGGGATAGGACTTTGGTTGACTTTACTAGGATCTTAGGTCAAACCTTTAAATTGGGAAGGAACAACAGAATGGCGACTCCGCCGGGGAGTTTTTTCTGTCAGGATCATAGGATTCATAGCTCTTAAAAGTCTGGGACATTAGGACAAATATATATACTGCTTTTCCTAATTGATATATGTGTTTATTTTTCTGCTAATGGGAATGCGTGTGATGCCGCATGTGGAAAGATTGAGTATACACCTAGGAAAAACCCCTTTAGTGGTGCGGAAGCTATCGGAAATGGTTGTCACGCGATACCACCCTCTTTTGAGGACTCTTCGAAAAAACACCACCTAGCACGGTTCCCGACCTGCTGGTGTTTTTCTCGACAAGAGTTGATGATGTTGAGAGACAGGTACAAAAATCACTAGTATAAACCTTTGGGACGGGTAGAGCCTTGACTCCATGACACCGACCCTTTGACCCCATGTTTTTTCTATGTTTTTGTGTGCTGCATTCATGCGTTCATCTAAAAAACATTACATCAAAGAAAATCTTCTCTTCTAGTCTCTCCTTTTCAAATTAAACTCAGACAATGATTGCAAATGTCAGAAAAAAGGATTGCGCTCATGGATTTCGGTAGAAGGAGAACTCATAAGTACACTTTCAAGGTCCCAAGGTTAGAGGATTTGAGAGGTTTGGCTAGAATGGTCACTAACCCTGAGGCTTTCAGAGCCAAGTACGGAGGTATGCTACCTCTGTTAAGGGTCCAAGTAATTGAAAGAATCATGGATGCACTCGTTCAGTTTTACGATCCGGACTATCACTGTTTCACATTCCCGGATTATCAACTCGTACCAACGCTGGAGGAATATTCTCATCTGATTGATTTACACATCACTGATCGAGCTCCTTTTTCTGGACTGGAAGAAATTCCAAAGGATCAGACCATTGCAAGAGCAATTTATTTGGACGAGTCTGAGGTCAGGACTCACATGACCACTAAGGGTGGCATACAAGGTTTGCCGGCCCAGTTCTTGACAAAAAGGCCCTATACTTCGCTAGTATAGGGAACGTGACTGCTTTTGAAAGCATCTTTGTCTTACTCACTTACGGGTTATTTCTGTTTCCCAACATTAATAACTTCGTCGATATCAACTCCATTAAGGTTTTTCTCATTGGAAACCCTGTGCCGACTTTGCTCGCGGACGCGTACCATTCTGTACACTTAGGGAATTTGTACAACGGAGGGGAGATCACATGTTGTGTACCTCTGCTATACAAATGGTTTATCTCCCATTTGCCTAAGTCTGTTGCTTTTTGGGATCAAAAGAATACTTGACGTTGGTCGCAGAGAATCATGTCTCTTACCAACTCTGACATAGATTGGTGCAATAGGATTTATGAGGAAATCAAGATCATTGACCGTTGCGAAAACTTCCCCAACGTACCCTTCATAGGAACTAAGGGAGAAATCAATTACCATCCAGTATTGTTTCGTCGTCAATTTGGATACTCGATGAGGCATGTCCCGCGGAATGCTCATCTGGAAGGTCTTTTCTTCAAAGAAGGAGAAAATGATAGAGCACTAAAGACGAAAATAGTGCACGCTTGGAAACATGTTCATAAGAAAGGACGAGAGTCTCTAGGAAAACCAGACTGTGTCTCGGTGGAGCCTTACCTCCACTGGGTACAAACTAGAGCTCTCAAGCTAAAGATGCATTATCCTCGTCACGGAGTTCTTCTGCCAAGGGAGTCTGTCATGTACTTTATGACTGAAACGAAAAAACTCCAGGTTACTCTCAACAAAGTTCAGCGGGAGAGGAGGTCTTGGAAGAACAAGTACCGCACCCTCAATGTGGAGTGTATCAAAATACAACAACTACTGAAGGATAAAGATGCTCTGATTGAAATTTTGGAGCAGCATGCTGTGGATAATCAGGATGACCAAAGGAATTTGCTCGCTCCTTTCACCTGGCAAAGGAATGACAACCCAACAACGGCCCAAGAGCCCCGGTCCAAGAAAAGGAAAGTACCAGAATCAGTACCTGGTTTCTCCTCAGAGAGGACTCGAGACCCCTTAGCTTAGGTTTTTGTTTTCGCACCTTGTAATCTACTGTATTTCCATTTCCGCAATCCTTTGAATTCAATAAAATGGGGTTTCCCCACTGTTTGATATTTGCAATCTAATTGTCGAAGTTTATTTTGATTAAACAAAAAAAAAACAATTAATATAATCATTGCATTTTCGCGCAACGTATTCTTCTTACCTACGAATCTCACGTTTGTGTCTCGATTCTAGAGTCAAACTGTCTCATTCGTACAATACTCGGGCCAATCGTCAGAAAAAGATGAATGATCTTAAGGAAGAGAATAGAGAGTTGAAAGAAGAGATCGACGCTCTGAGAGAGGATATGAGAAAGCTTCGTAACGATATGCAAGCCATGGCAGAAGCTCAGCTACAAAGAACTGTGATCTCAGAGGTCACCTCAACGCCCGTAGTGGAGAAGTATAATCCTAGGTAAAAAATGCCGAAAGATCGTCCCAGGGGCATGCATGTTAACTATATCCCGGAAGGATATGTTCCACCGATCACTGAGATCCGGAAACTTCAGCAGAAGCCATTGGGCCTGAAGGTTACAAACTTCGGGAAAGCGGAGATGCCAGAGGCATATTGAGGACTCCTGAAGGTTACAAACTTCGGGAAACGCCAAGATTCACAGCCGTAGTCACGGTACCACCCCCTGTGGTGCACACTGTCCCCGAAGGACAGATTCCACAGATACCTTCTGGTAGAAAGGAAACTATGTTCGACAGGATGGACGAGTTCTAGGAACAGTTCCTAGAGATGCAAAAGGAACTGCAAGCCATCTACGGTCAGGATTTATTTGGAAAGGATGCCGCAGACCTTTGTCTGGTCCCCAATGTGAAAGTTCCACACAAGTTCCAAGTGCCCGACTTTGAAAAATACAAGGGTAACTCTTGCCCTCAGAGTCACTTGGTAATCTATGCTAGGCGAATGTCGGCTCAGACAGAGAATCAAGACCTACTGATTCATTACTTCCAAGATAGTTTAACTGGTGCCGCACTCAAATGGTACATGGGTTTGAACCGCGCTACGATCAGCACATTCAAAGATCTTGGCACTGCCTTTGTCCAACAATATAAATACAATCTGGACATGGCACCAGACAGAGATCAGCTCAGATCAATGTCGCAAAAGGACAAAGAAACCTTTAAGGAATACGCCCAGAGATGGCATGAAATTGCTGCTCAAATTTGTCCACCTCTTGAGGAAAAAGAGATGAAAAAAATCTTCTTAAAGACCTTAAGCTCATTTTACTATGACAGGATGGTTGCCAGTGCGCCCAGTGACTTCACCGAAATGGTCGGTATGGGGGTACGTCTCGAGGAAGCTGTTCGAGAAGGACGTCTAGTAAAAGACGCTGGATCATCGAGTAGTACAAAATGATATGGTAGTGCTCTCCCTAAGAAAAAAGAGCAGGATATTGGGAATATCTCTCTCGGAAAGTAAAGGCGATGTTATCAACCAGTAGCAGCTGTGACTCCTGCTATCAATCCCGCACCTACGTATCAACCTCAGGTTGCGCAGAGCCAACCTAATCAACAGCAATTTCAGCAAAGGACACAACAACCTCTTCAGTAGGCTCGTCCTCCATACAACAACCATACAACGCGGCCACTAGGATTTGATCCTATCCCCGTATCATACACATAATTATTTCCGTTACTACTGGCCAATGGGCACAACCAGACTAAATCCCCTCTTGCAGTACCGGAAAATCTGCCTTTTTGGTTTAAGGTGGACCAGACATGCCCTTATCATCAAGGAGGATCAAGGCATAACATAGAGAACTGTCTTAATTTCAAATCTGATGTGCAATAACTTGTTAGGAGCGGGGTCTTATCTTTCAAAGATATGAATCCGAATGTTCTCACGAACCCACTGCCTCAACATGAGAAAGCTGCAGTCAACGTGATAGAGGGAGAGTCTAACAATGTCTATCAAATTCATGATGTACTCTCGTTAAGGACCAATCTGGTCAAGATGCATTGTAGACAGAGTGGGTATGGCCATGTGCCACCTCATAATTATCACTAGTGTGATATCTACTCTAAAAACAATCAGGGATGTTCCGTGGTACAATCAACTCTATAGGAACAGATGTATCTCGGATGGATCCATGAGCACCGAGTTCGTGGAGTTAACATGGTTTACACGAATTCCAACGTCATTCAAAACCACGACATTCGTGCGATGAATGCCAACTTGGTGGGAATGCGCTCAAGGCAAAGCCAGTATCATAATCTGCCACGGCACGATTACAGTTCTTGTCTGACTTACTCGGTAAACAAACAAGGATGCTATTTTGTACAGGAGGCCCTCCAGCGTCAGATGGATCTTGGATGGATCCAGGACTACCATGATGGGAATCCCTATCAGATCAACATGGTTCAAATCTTTGACATTCGCTTAATGAATACCAACCTGGTAGAGTTACATACTGAGCAGGTCCGACTCAGATTCCTGGTATCTCATGATTACCAAAGCTGTGAAGCGGGTTGCGAAAACAATCAAGGTTGTATCCTTGTCTAGGAGGC
This sequence comes from Lathyrus tuberosus, assembly GCA_022829125.1. Lineage (NCBI taxonomy): Eukaryota > Viridiplantae > Streptophyta > Magnoliopsida > Fabales > Fabaceae > Lathyrus > Lathyrus tuberosus. Next base: position 6,312,750 of record JALAZF010000363.1, read on the forward strand.
GCTTTAGCACTTATTAAATCACTGGTGGATGCCAATCTATATGGATGAAGATACTCAGCAAATTAGTATCAATAACAGGAACCTTACTCAGTGTCAAAGTCAGGATGTCCGATCTGTGGAAGCTAACCTAGTCAGGTTACATTGCATTCAAAGCGGGCGTGGCTAGGTGCCGCCACACAACTACGAACATTGTAGAGTCTGTTCAGAAAATAACCAAGGGTGCTACCTTGTGCGAGCAACTCTTCAGGGTCAGGTGGATCGTAGAGAGATTCGCCCATATCTGGGTTCCGGACTAATCAACTAGTCGTCGGACTACCTCGCTGATCAAATTGAGGATGTTGTGGTAATCTCTGATCATCAGAGGGCTAGGGATGTTTGTACCATCATCCCTCTACTTGAAGAATCGAGAGTTCCTAACTAGGAACGGATCGAAATTGCTTACGGCAGTTAGAAAAATCAGAAGGCTCCCATAGTCATCTATCTACCAGGACCACTACCGTATGAATCAACTAAGGCAATCCCTTACAAATACGGTACGGCGATAATTGAAAATGGAAAGGAAATTCCATTACCCTCCGTCGTAAATATTGCAGACATCAGTCGAGTAACACGGAGTGGTAGAATCTTCAACAGAGGAGTTGGAGAGTCCAACAAAGAAAAGGAACCTCAGACAGAAGTTCCCAATCCACCGGTCGGTCAATCCAGTAATCCCAACCTTTCAAAAAACAACGATGAAATGCTAAAGCTCATCCAAAGGAGTGAATACAACATTATTGATAAGCTATTACAAACTCCTTCAAAGATCTCGGTATTATCACTGTTACTCAGTTCAGAAGCGCACAGGGAGGTTCTACAAAAAGTCTTGGAGCAAGCCTTTGTAGAACAGGATGTAACAATTAGACAGTTCGATAGCATTGTCTCTAACATCACTTCCTACAATAACTTGGGATTTAGTGATGAGGAATTACCTGAAGAAGGTCGCCGTCATAACATGGCGCTCAACATTACAGTCAACTGCCAGGACGATGCTTTAGCCAGCGTACTGGTAGACATAGGGTCAGCCCTGAATGTTATGCCGAAGTCCACTTTGATGCAATTATCATTCAAAGGCCCTCCGATGAGAACCAGCGAGGTCGTCGTCAAAGCATTCGACGGATCCAGAAAAATGGTTATTGGCGAAGTCGACCTTCCCATAACCATCGGTCCTCACACTTTCCAAGTCACTTTCCAGGTCATGGACATCTGGGCAACATACAGTTGTTTATTAGGAAGACCTTGGATACATCAGGCTGGGGCGGTCACCTCGACCCTCCACCAAAAGTTAAAGTTCGTCCAGGACAACCAGCTCGTCACGGTCTGTGGAGAACAAGCCTTGCTCGTGAGTAACTTATCATCAGCTACTTGTGTAGAACCCGAGGAGGTTATTGGAAATCAGTTCCAAGCACTTTCGGTGAGCAAGGACAATAAATACGAAGAGGGAACTTACATTTCCTCATACAAAGATGCTATCAAAGCGGTTGAGAGTGCCAATACAATAGGATGGGGACAACTACTCATTCCTACTGACAATAAAACAAAGAAGGGTCTTGGTTTTTCTGCAACCTGTACCCAGACAGCTACTACCAGCGGTGAATGTCTTCATCCCATTTGGAACTTCTTTCACAGTAAAGGTTTCCTTCACCCAGTGCATCAAGAAGTGCATACTATCAATAAAGATGATTCCTCTGACACAGATGAAGAATGGAAGTCCTATCTTAACGAGGAGGGTTATATGTCTCAGGACGAAACGCATACTCCATTTTGCTTTCCTACACAGAGTCCGAGATTTATACCAAGGTCGGATGTCGAAATGATATACGGAGATTGTGATCCGGAAGGATGTCGTGCTCCACCAAACTCATTAGAGGAAGACACTCTGATGAAGGATAACTTTGACCACAACTATTATGGCCCGATGGATGGCCTGCCAATGTGGCAGCCGTATCCAGGAGATTTGGGGCAAGAGAATCAGCCGAACAGTGAAAATTAGCTGAGCATCATTGAACCGAATGCCTATATCCCCACCATGTCATGGGATCAACACCCAGGGTATCTTGAGAATACACCGCACGACAATGAATTCGCAACGTTTGCAGGATTAGAGTTCATCAACTATGCTTTTCCCGAGGTCAACGTCATCGAGAGAGATGACTCCTCCAGTTCCAAAGAAATATGGGACACCTTGGGACAACCGAGTGGTAAGTTCGACTACTTCGTCAAGTACACCGCTCCCGAAAGCTCTCGTATTAGGCTCGAAGATGTCTAGCCAACTGGATGGGGAGATCTACTTGAGAGCACAAATGCTATGCAAAAGGCAACAGAGGAATCCTCCTACGACAACTCTGCCTGGGAGACAGATTCCAATGATCCTGCTCCACCAGAAATCATCGTTATTTCTGAAGACAAATCGAGGAAGGTGCGAGACTTTGTGATTCACCGAGGAGTTTGGCGCCAATGGGTTGCTGTCGATGTTCCGAGGATTGTTCATAAGTCAAAGTAATTGCCATCTTTAACCTTTCACCCTGCCCAGGTGAAACGGATGTTTTGATAGGGCTCGCTTGCTGTAAATTTTCCCTTTTCGCTTCGCCCAAAGCGACAGAGTTTTATTTTATAGGGCTGTAGTTTCAAGAATCGACTTGTTCATTAATAAAATAACGTTGTTTTGTAATTTCTGCGATAATTGCTGTTTTCTCTTTTTGCTTTTCTCAGAAAATGGCAATCCTAGAAAACATCTCAAATAATAAAAACAGACAGTAAAAGAAAAAATACACTGCACACACTTGCATTTTCTCTATCTCTTCTAAACACAAATCATCACGTCATGCAGATTGCTTGTTTTAAACCCCGTTGAAACATACAATCTGATGCCTTCTCCCAACTTTGAGTTCCCGGTATTTGGGGCTGAAGAAGAAGTTGGCGACAAAATTCCAGAAGAGATCTCCCGACTACTCAGACAAGAGGAAAGGTCTATTGATCCTTATAAAGAACCGTTGGAAACGGTAAACTTAGGTTCGGAAAAAGAGAGAAAAGAAATCAGGATTGGGGCACTGCTCAGTCCAACTGCCAGAGAGGATTTGTTAAAGCTTCTCAAAGAATTCCCTGATGTATTCGCTTGGTCCTATCAGGATATGCCAGGGTTGGATACCAGCATCGTGGAACATCATTTACCATTGAGATCGGAATGTCCGCCAGTAAAACAAAGGTTGAGACGGACTCACCCGGACATGGCCATCAAAATCAAAGAGGAGGTACAGAAACAGATTGACGCGGGCTTCCTCGCCACATCAGAATATCCTCAATGGTTAGCCAACATCGTACCAGTTCCAAAAAAGGATGGAAAAGTCAGAATGTGTGTCGATTACATAGATTTAAACAAGGCTAGTCCAAAAGACGACTGTCCTTTACCACACATTGACATGCTGGTTGACAGTACAGAAAAGTTAAAAGTCTTCTCCTTCATGGATGGATTCTCGGGCTATAATCAGATAAAAATGGCGCTGAAATACATGGAGAAAACTTCGTTCATTACCCCATGGGGTACCTTTTGTTACAAGGTAATGCCATTCGGTTTGAAGAACGCCGGGGCAACCTATCAACGGGCTATGACTACTCTTTTTCATGACATGATACACAAAGAAATCGAGGTATATGTCGATGATATGATTGCAAAATCTAAGACAGAAGAGGAGCATGTGACCCACCTGTCAAAATTATTCGAGCGGTTGAGAAAGTATAAACTCCGCTTGAATCCCAACAAGTGCACCTTTGGTATCCGTTCAGGGAAACTTTTAGGGTTCATCGTCAGACAGAAAGGAATTGAGGTTAATCCTGACAAGGTCAAGGCCATTCAGGAAATGCCTTCTCCGAAAACTGAAAAACAAGTCAGAGGATTCCTGGGACGTTTGAACTACATCTCCAGATTCATATTCCTCATGACCGCGACATGTGCACCGATTTTCAAATTACTAAAAAAGAATCAGGACTGCGTTTGGATAGAAGACTGCCAAACCGCTTTCGACAGTATTAAGGAATATCTGTTGAACCCACCAATTCTATCCCCTCCAGTGGAAGGAAGACCAATGATTATCTACCTAACAGTCTTGGAAGACTCAATGGGTTGTGTACTTGGCCAACAAGACGAAAATAAAAGGAAGGAGTCTGCCATCTACTATCTGAGCAAGAAATTTACTGAATGTGATACTCGGTACACGATGGTCGAGAAAACTTGCTGCGCTTTGGCTTGGGCAGCCAAGCGTCTGCGCCAGTACATGATTTACCACACTACTTGGTTAATCTCTGAAATGATTCCAATCAAGTATGTATTTGAAAAACCTGCTCTCACGGGAAGGATTGCCCGTTGGCAGATGTTGCTATCAGAATATAACATAGAGTACCACGCTCAGAAAGCCGTTAAAGGGAGTGTTTTAGCCGATCATTTAGCTCATCAACCGATTGACGATCAAGAATCAATCAGGTTTGACTTCCCAGACGAAGATGTCATGTATCTAAAAATGAAAGATTGCGATGAACTGCTACCCAGTGAAGGGCCAGAACCAGGTTCCCAACGGGGACTTATCTTTGACAGAGTTGTCAATCATTACGGAAACGGAATTGGGGAAATCATTGTTACCCCTCAGGGTACCCACATTCCTTTCACCGCCAGACTTACGTTCAAGTTTACAAACAACGAGGCCGAATATGAAGCTTGTATCATGGGTCTCGAAGAAGCGATTGATTTAAGGATCAAGAACTTGGACGTATACGGCGACTCATCCCTGGTTATCAATCAGATCAAAGGAGATTGGAACACATACTAATCAGGATTGATTCTGTATAAAGATTACGCAAGAAGGTTGTTACCCTTATTTAACAGAGTCGAGTTTCATCACATCCCTCGTGATGAGAATCACATGGCTGATGCATTAGCCAATCTCTCTTCCATGATTAGTGTGGGTCAATGGAATGACATACCTAAGATCGACATAATGCGCCTTGACCGTCCCGCATACATCTTCACGATTGAAGCAGTCATAGACGACAAACCTTGGTATCACGATATCAAATGCTTCCTTCAGAAACAAGAATACCCACCTGGGGCATCCAGGAAAGATAGAAAAACCCTCAAAAGACTGGCTGGAAACTTCTTCCTGAGTGGTGATACACTCTATAAGAGAAATTTTGACATGGTCTTGCTCCGATGTATGGACAGACCAGAAGCAGACATGCTGATGAAAGAAATTCACGAAGGATCCTTTGGTACTCATGCCAACGGAAACACAATGGCGAGAAAAATTCTAAGAGCAGGGTACTATTGGTTGACCATGGAATTCGACTGCTACAAGTACATGAGGAGGGGTCACAAGTGTCAGATATACTCCGACAAAATCCATGTACCGTCATTGCATCTCAAAGTTCTTTCTTCCCCATGGCCTTTTTCCATATGGGGAATCGACATGATTGGTATGATTGAACCTAAGGCTTCAAACGGACATCGGTTCATCCTGGTAGCCATTGACTACTTCACCAAGTGGGTCGAAGCAGCGTCATACGCTAATGTAACCCGACAAGTGGTGGTCCGATTTATCAAAAACAATATCACCTGCCGTTATGGTGTTCCGGGCCAGATCATTACTGATAATGGATCTAACTTGAACAACAAGATGATGAAAGAGTTGTGCACAGAGTTCAAGATCGAACACCATAACTCATCTCCCTACCGACCTGAAATGAACGGAGAGGTAGAAGAGGCTAACAAGAACATCAAGAAGATTGTTCAAAAGATGGTTGTAACCTACAAAGACTGGCATGAAATGCTGGCCTTTGCTCTTAACGGTTATCGCACATTTGTCTGCACTTCAATAGGGGCAACCCCTTTCTCTCTAGTGTATGGCATGGAAGCAGTGCTCCCCATAGAAGTAGAGATCCCATCAATCCAGTTATTGATGGAAGCTAAGCTTACAGAAGCTGAATGGTGTCAGAGTCGACACGACGAACTCAATCTGATCAAAGAAAAAAGAATAATGGCACTATGCCACAGTCAGTTGTATCAACAGAGAATGAAGAAGGCGTTTGACAAAAAGGTCCGACCTCGCATCTTCAGCAAAGGAGACCTCGTGCTTAAGAAGATATAACCATTTCTCACTGATTCTCGGGGCAAGTGGACTCCGAATTATGATGGCCCCTATGTGTTCAAGAAAGCTTTCTCAGGCGGCGCCTTGAGACTTGCAACCATGGACGGAGAGGAATTTTGCCTACCCCACAAATGTTGATGTAGTCAAGCAATACTTCACCTAAATAAAAAAAAACGTCTCGGTGGATTGAAAACCCGAAAGGGAGGTCCAGGGAAAAATTAGAGACATGATCAAAAATCATCCCGTTGGATTGGAAACCTCAAATTACAATCCAGGAAAAAATTAGGGATACTGGCAAGTAACTACGTTCAACAAAGGGGAAAATCCCTCAGCAGCAGTTACGTCATCCATCAGAAAACTCCAGTCAGGGTCGTCTTCGACAGAAGCTCAGGATGCCCCGAATTCAAAGTTGGTAGAAGGATAGTGGTCATCATGTTTCAATGTAGCCCTTTTCCCTATAAATTACCATTTTCTAACTTTGTAAATACTCCATGGAATCACGCGCTTAACTGATTTCCATCCTATCAATAAAATTTGAGCCCTTGTGCTTTTGTTTATAATTCTCATTTGTTTTAGCTTTACAGAACGAGATTTTAAGTATGATCAACGATTCTTGAAATAAAACAAAAATGAATTTACTTGTAAAACTTGTTCTGCTTTAAAATAAAGATGGCAATTCTTTTGACTGTTGAACATCGAAAGAACATCGATCGCTTCTCCAGAAGTAAGCGAACTTCAAAGTGCAGAATCAAAGTACACCTTCTAAGCCAGTGCGCCTGAATGAAGGATCAGCTGTATCAGATGCAGTTTTCCCATCTGATACCCTTGTCCGAGTTCTTATCTCCAAAGCTCGACCAACGGTATTCCCCGCAGGGACTATCTCTCCTAAGCAAGGAAGAATTGCTACTTTTGGATCAACGGTACGACTTCGCCCCGCGATGGCTGAGTATCCCGTCATGTTCATCTTTTAGTCTGTATGTCGCCTCAGTTTTGTCAACATATACATACATACATCATGCATTCTATTTGTATTCTCATTCATATTGCATCACTATCACTCCAGTTGGTCTTATCCCTAGTGATAACTGTCTTCTCAGTCGAGTTGTCAGTTCTTTCCTCGATTAGGAAATGTTGTGTTTGAACAATATCTCCTCCAGTTTATTTCTGGATTGAAGTTGGGTCTTTAACAGCTTTGATAACTTGAACCTCTGAAAGACCAGAGAACCTTCAACCGATGTCATTCTTTGCCATTCAAGATGATATTTTCGCTTTCCCGGATTAAGGAAAATCCCTAGAGAAAGCCTCTTAAGCAGAGATTCGGCAATATGACAATTTTGCTCTGAAAAACCACTGATGAAAAGGTCATCGGCACCTCAAAATTGGATCCCATCATATGGCATTTCTCCGGGAAGACCCCGAGAAAAGTACGATGTAAGACCCCAAGCGGAAGCAGTCTCTCAAGAAACTCGCTTTCCCCAGTAGAAACAAATGGCGTCTCCAACAGAGATGTTTGTGCACCTCTACAGCTCAGACGACTGGGTTCTCCAGCAAGTCTGACATCAAAAATTTTTCCATCAAATGGCATCTCCCCAGGAAAATTCGGCGAGAAGTTTGAGAAAAACCTCTACGAGGGGAAGTCAGGAAAATTTATTGGCGTCCCTTGTCAATAAAGTTTATTGACAAAAGAAACTGAGACCAGTTCCTTGGTAGGAAACCAGGATCGAGGGGAAGTTTATTTCAGAAACTGAGACCTGTTCCTTGGTAGGAAACCAGGATCGAGGGGAAGTTTATTTCAGAAACTGAGACCAGTTCCTTGGTAGGAAACCAGGATCGAGGGGAAGTTTATTTTAGAAACTAAGACCAGTTCCTTGGTAGGAAACCAGGATCGAGGGGAAGTTTATTTTAGAAACTAAGACCAGTTCCTTGGTAGGAAACCAGGAACGAGGGGAAGTTTATATCAGAAACTAAGATCAGTTCCTTGGCTGGAAACCAGGATCGAGGGGAAGTTTACCTTTCCTAAGCGTCATTGCTTAGCAAAAGAAGATGAATGCGTAAGCTACCATTCATAACCACCATCAAAATTTCGGGTATTCCGATATTTAATCCTCTTGCACCTCGAAGGCCCGAACACCTTCGTCATTCGCACCTTCGGGTCCAAGAAGATTAAATAGGGGCATCTGTCATACCCCAAATTTTGACCACTAAGATTTCCCATCATTGTGCAAATCATCATCACAATATGGATGAACCATTAGTCTCCCCAATGATGGGTGAGCATCCACTACAATTAAACTTAGCGTTTCAAGCCCTCTCAGAGCTCTTAGACAAACGATCAATCAAGGGATGACATGATCTTCAACTTGTCTAAGCCTCTCAAACATCCACAATGGATCAAGAGGAATCCCACAGCAAGGATTAAGCACACGGTTACTCCTTTCTAGGTGGATCAAGCCTCCAGATCGCCAGTGTCACCAAATTAGGGTTTTGGTCGACTAGGGCCTCCAGTTGGGAATTTTCCTCTGGACATGAGCCAATGGATCAAAGAATAACCTAATATACTCCATGGAACCTCATGGACCCAAGTATCAAGTTAATTTGACCTCAGGGGATGCATACATCAAAAATCAGGAATTAGGGTTTCTTGACCTACTTCACCCCTAAGTTGAATTTTGGGACAAATCATGAGCCAAGACCTCAAGGCATGATTTGAGGGTCTCTAATACACCACATTGATCCATTTGTAACAATGGATTGATCCAGGAAGCTTGAGCAACAAGTCTCAGTTTCATCAGTACCACAGTTAGGGTTAAGCGGGAAAAGTCAACTGTAACTTTGACTTTTAACTAGGACATGCTCCCAAGCCCTAAGACATGATTCAATATACTCTATAACACCCATGGAACATGTCCATCAAGTTTGATTTAGGTCAAGGACATGATTTCCTAAAGGATTGCACAGTTTGGAATTCATCGGATAAAAAGTCAACTGTGCACAAAAGTCAACTTTGACTTTTTGAGATTTTTCACAAAAATGGTTTTTTAACCCTAAAATGATGTTAATGTATGATTTGAATCATCATTCATCAAGAAAAATCAAAGAAAGTAGGATAACTTGTAAAAGGGGTAACCATAAAAACTTAGAGAATTTTCTAAGTTATAAAACAAAGTGGCAAGGGTACCAACTTTGGAGGATCATAACTCCTAAACCACAAAGCCATTTCTCCCCATCCAAAGCTTGATTTGTAGATCTCATGGCCCTCTACAAAAACTTCAACTAGACCTCATTCCAATTCTTCATGGATTTTGAGTTATGGATTGATCAAAATCACAAAAAGTGAAAATGTCACTTTTTTCCAACTCTTAGTGAAATTTTCACTAAGTCAGAATCTGCCTTCACTTTTTTCCAAATGTTGGGCCATTTTTCACTTGGATCCAAAAGGTATCGAAACCAAATATGGTCAAACAGTTGTTGTATCATATAAGGGTTTTCCAAAATGGCCAAGAACATCACCAAATTCAATTTGAGCTAAGAGTTATGGTAGTGGCAAAATGCCTTGCTGAAAACTGCCAAGGCAAGGCGGAATTTTGCATTTTTGGTCGATTTGCCAAAATCAGCCAATTTCGAGCCTTGTCATCATCTTGGACACATCTGAGGATCAAATCTAAAGGGGACAAACACTGAGCCAAGCCTCCAAAGTCCTTGGAACAAGAAGTAGCATGCCAAACCTAGAATTGCCTAAAAGAGGGACAAGACTCCAATTTTGGATTGGAGCATTTAATAAATGCTTAGAGGTGGCATGGACTGACACATTTGCAACTGAATTCAGTCAAGATTCCTCCAACAAGTAGGGAACCAAAGCTCTGTGCTCTAACCTCTAGTCAATGGCTAGAGAAGACTTGGATTTTCATTTGCCAACATTGGCGAAACCTCTGCTGCAGTTGCCATTCACTATTGATCCCAAAACAAACTTGCTCTACTATAAATAGAGCTCATTTATGCTCAGTTTGAGTACATCAAAGCCATCAAACAGATGCTTTCCTCAAAATCCCTTTCTCTTGGCAAAAATGCCTTCTTTAGCAAGGTAACTCTGAGTTTTTGAGTTTGAGATCTTTTTCAATCAAACCAATCACACACACACCTCATAAACATCATATGTAGGTGATCCAAACTCTCACAAGTGACCTGTAATCACAAAATCACAAAGTCACCTCTCAAAACCTCAAAATAGGCTTTTTGTGCATTTTTCAAGCCATGTCTTGATTCAGTCACTTTTCAAACCAGATAAAACCTCAAACACACTCCAAATATCATCCTTGAACTGTCCCAAATGGTTCCCCCCGTCTGGAACACCATTTGAGAGAGTTGCTATTTTGGTCACTTTTACACCCTTTTACAAGAAAGGGCCAGTTTGTGTTTTTGCAGGTACCAGCTGATTCCAATCATCCTAAAAGCTTCTAAGGGATCATTTGAGTGTGTCTAAAGCATCAAATCATTCTGGAACAAGAGGCTTGACAGATTGCACAAAAACTCCAAAAAGCTCAAAAAGAGGTAAGCCTAATGACTTGAACTTTCCAAAATATGCAATGCTTTGAAGTCCACTGATCATGCACACCTCATACATGTTATATATGTTGTGTTTGAACAAATTGATCATGTAATTCATGCATGTATCAAAGTGTAGCATATAAAATTCAATTATAGGCCTTTTTCAAAACCACTATCAGATTTTGAGGAGGGAGTGTGATCTAAAAAACTACCAACACCATTGGATTCCTTGTGAAATTCTGGTCCAGATACATATAAATTTTGTCTCAAACCATTAAGAATTGAGAAAGTTATGACCTTCACGTTTCTGAGCTAAAACTTGCCTTGCCTTGCCTTGGGCCAGGCCTAAAACCAAGGCATGACTTGTATATTTGTGTTTTCACTCAAAACAATGGATGTATCACCACCCAGTCGTAAGGCGCGCGCCTTGTGACCTTGAGGTCGTGGGTTCAAACCCCACCCATGCCATTTTGTGTTTTTTCACATTTTTCCATTTTTTCCAATATTTTTATGTTTTATTAATTAATTGGAAAATTAATAACTCACTCAATATTAATTATTTTTTATTGGATCTTTGTGCAAAAAATCACAAAAATGTTGAAATATTTTATTCCACTAAAAAATTATGTTTATATTATTTATTTAATATAATTAGTATTTTTGTGAATAAATTCATTTTTATTTGTTTTTAAACATTTTAGAATGAACATTCATCTTGAAAAATCAAGACCAAATGAGTTTTAATATCTCTTGTGATTAAAACTTCATTTTTCAAACCTTAAACAAAAATCACAAGTGGTTTGTTCAAATTAATTTGGTATTTTTCATTGATTTTCTTTTAATATTTACTTTTAAAAGAATGCAAATTAGGGTTTCTTTGATTTTTACCCTCATAAATCATTTTCAAACACTCATGGGCCTCTAATAGAGTGTAAGACCCAATCCCCTTTTAACCAAAATAATTTTGGGCCTCAGGTATTGTGTAAGCCCCTCTGTGTTAAAAGAAAAGTTCTGCGCGATCGTCGCCCGTTTAAAAATAAACCATCTGGGCCTCTCCTCGAGTAATAAGACCCATTCAAAACTTTTGGGCCTCTATTAGAGTGTAAGACCCAACCCCTTTTGAAAACCAAATTATCTTGGGCCTCAGTCATTGTATAAGTCCCTCTGTGTTTTCAAAATCTCGGCGTGATCGCCATTTCAAACGAAAAATCATCTGGGCCTACCCTCGTGTTATAAGCCCCACTCTTTTTCTTTAAACCTTTTGGGCCTCTTGAGAGAGTGTAAGACCCATCCCTTTGTACAGAAAATCTTTCTCGGGCCTCAGTCACTTGTATAAGTCCCTCTGTACAAAACAACAGTACGATCACAGATAAAAACTTGGGCCACTCCTTGAGCTGTAAGCCCCAATCTGTCATTTCAAAGCACTTTCTCCTTTGATTTTGAATATACTGTTGTTTTCAATCTTTCTTTGTTGAACAACTAACAAAACAACATGGAAGTTCTACAACCGAGTAAGTGTTTATACGCTTTCGTTTACTGCTTTCATATGTATATAACTGTACTGTGGGGCTGTTTCACCGTAAGTCTTCTTTCATAAACTCATATCAACTGTGTAATACTAGTATAGCTATTTAGAGTTTCCCCGGAAACTACATCTAGCACTAAGCCCTGTTGATTACTCTTAAAATAGACAAAACTAGATCCCCATAAGATTACTAGATACAGTCTTCCCTTCTCTTGGGGTTAAACAATATGGAGACGTGAAAGGCAGCATTCTCGGTGAACCCTTTCACAGACTGTCACCTTTAGAAATCGTCAAAAAAACTCTATTCCCCAGAGATGAACCTTTCTCCATGAATGGCATCTCTTGAGTTTCTTCCAAATTCTCGAACTTTCCTGGCTTGATCTATTCCCTGTGAATAGCCTGTCTTGAATTTCTTGGGGTTTGGGGACCCACAGGCTTCTTAAAAGCATCCCCGCCAACTCTTGGGCATTGTACAAGGACCCGTCGGCTTCTTAGAAGTATTCACAGCCTCCTCTTAGGCTTTGTATAAATGATTTCTTCCTCCAGAATGATAGCCTCCTCTTGGGCTTCGTACAAATTGTCCTGCGGCTTCTTAAAAGTTTCCAGCCTCCTCTTGGGCTTTGTACAAATTGTCCCGACGACCTCCTAGAGGTATAGGAACAGAAATTAGTCATCTTAATAGAATAGTCTTTCAAAGAGTCTAGATCTTGCTACTGTTGTTCCATAAACATAGTACAAAAGATGAAACTCTAGACTTGGACAGTCTAATTCCCTTGAGTCTCAAAGACATTCTCAAGTTCCTTCCAAAACTAGGAGACGATACCCGTAGACTCGGACAGTCTCAATACCCTTCGGATTTCCCATTTCCTTAAAGAACAGGAAATAACCCTGATCCTCGAATCAAATCCCTGAGTGCAAACAGTACTCATATAAGAACTGATTTTCTCTTTAAATCAGCATATTGGATCTGTCCCTCAACTGAAACAGTAACCATAGCCTCCATCTCGGGCTTCGTACGAGATACAAAGACTCTCTTGTTAAGTCATCCCTTTCAGCCTCCATCTCGGGCTTTGTACGAGATACAAAAAGACTCTCTTGTTGATTCGAACACTTTTCAGCCTCCATCTCAGGCTTCGTACGAGATACAAAGACTCTCTTGTTGAGTCATCCCTTTTAGCCTCCATCTCGGGCTTTGTACGAGATACAAAACACTCTCTTGTTGAGTATAAAAGACTCTCTTGTTGAGTTAATCTTTAGCCTCCGTCTTGGGCTTCGTACAAGACACATCTAAAATCACTCTCTTGTTAAGTCAACCCTTTTAGCCTCTCTCTCGGGCTTCGTACGAGAAACGTAAAAACACCCTCTTGTTGGGTCGATAGCCTCCTCTTAGGCTTTGTATAAGGAAAACCCTGGTTGAACCAATCAACCTTTTAGCATTAAAACTGTGCCTCGTTCACAGTATACAAACATCAACAACTCCTTCATCTAATTAACGGCAAGCCTCTGGATCATCTACATCCATGCCACTATCCCTCTTTTAGCATGAGAAATTCCTAAGGAAAGATGGCATTGCTCTACACTGAGTTAAAGTCTTCTCATTATGGTCAAAAACCCTTATAAAGGAAATTATGGCATTGCTGGATTCACATATCCCAGTTAAAGTAATCCTCCTTTATAAATCAATCACCCAATAGTTGTGACAAACAAACCCCCCTTTAGAGATGACAAATTCTCTCTTAGGTTCACATCTTGGGCTTCGAACAAGATACAAATAGACCGTTCAGCTTCACATCTTGGGCTTTGAACAAGATACAAACCACCTTTAGCTTCACGTCTTGGGCTTCGAACAAGACACCAAAACACCATTTCCTCCCATAGAATAGGAGGAACTATGATCGCTCTGATTTCCCTGTTTCGGAAAACGGGAATACGTAGGCATAAGATTGAAAGAAAAATCTTAGCGACTGTCGCTCCCGAGATTTTCATCCAAGTATAAACGCGAAAGTGGCACTGAAACAGAGTCGCCAGCAATGTGTATTCATCCCAAGAGAGGGAAAGGAAACAGTGCATAAAGCTGAGGGAAAGGAAAGAGCATGGCCTTGCGACCAAGAGAACTGGGTCAGGAAGTTGGTTACGCGAGGGGAAGGTATTTGCACCCCCACGCGTCCATCATACTCGATGGGATCCACGCTTGCTGCTTCAATCAAAGGGTGTAAGGAAAGGATGCTGGAAAAGGAACTGCTAACTGAAGAGCCGGAAAAGGAAAAGAGAGAGAAAGAGAAACAAATATAGGGAAAATAAAAGAAGTGCTCGAATGGGCCCTACCCCACTGCCTACGTATCTCATCGGGAACATGATAATCAGAGCGACGTAGTTCCCCTCACCTAAGGGAAAGTTGTTTGTGTTTTTTAGTGGAATACATCAACGTTCGCGTCCTAGCAGTTTAGGTGTTGCAGCTCGCTGTATGGAGACTTAGGCGTTACCTGTTTGCGGTAGGATGGACATGACGAATCCTTAAGGAATGAGTGAAGAGATGAGAAGAGAAATCCCGAAAGAAAGACGTTATTGTTTATTTGAAGTTTTTTAGAAAGAAGTGTTTTTTATTCTTTTTTTGCTTTGTAACATATATTGGATTTAAGTCCCTCATGTAAGATCGAATGCCTCGCATATTGACCCAAGACGGGACGTACGTTAAACATTCTAAGAAAGTGAGAGAAGACCCCTCACTATCTTATTCTCACAGAAAGGCTCAAATACAATATATGTTATGCCTTTATTAAGTGTTTTTTGCTTTTTGTTTTGAGATGAGAAAGAAGAAAAACTCAAAGGGTGAAAAAGGCAAAAGTCTAAATGGGAGACTAACAATCCTATTTGTTATCATGCATGGAGATCCTAAGGGTTAAGTGTGGTATGAGAACTCTTAGGCTAAAAGGAAAGAGAAGGATAGCACTACCTAATGCATATCCTACCTTAATTTAATCAAAGATTAAAGATAAGCTAGGATCCCAAAGGGTGTGAGAAAGTTCTACACATAGCATTATATCATGCTATTCATAAAAGAGAAATCAGAAATTAATCAACAATGCAATTAAAATTATAGTCAACAATTAATCAACAATAACCAAGCTAGAGTTAAAATGCGAAGTAAAAATCAAGATTAAATTCTAACAAGAAAAGTTAATTTGTCTAATTCTAAAATTAATCCTAAAATTAGTTCAAGGCAATTCTAAACTAAATCTAAAAAACATTAATCCTAAAATTAAATCTAGAATTAAAACTAATATTAATCCTAAAATTAATTCCACTTAATATCTAATTAAAAATCTAATTCTAATTAATCAAAATAAAATCCTAAAGTCAAAACTTAATATCAAAGGTTAATTATCCAAAAATTAGTATCAAGATTAAATTCTAATTCTAAAGTTAAAATCTAATTAAAACAAAATTTAATTTTAAAGTCAAGATTATTATCTAATTATTATCTAATTAAAAAAGGTTAGAATTGATTTTGAAAACAAATCAAATTAGACTAAAAGAAGGGTGCAAATGAGATTTGGGGACGTGCGGATAGAAACTGTGTGGGCTGAGATTTAGCTCAATGAATTCCACCCCAGGGGCGTGCGAATGGCAATCCAATGTTGGCCTTTTTCATGAACAAGGGGTGCGAATTGAAATAAGGAAGTACGGTAAGAAGGAAAACGGGTAGGGCCTGGTCCACAACACTGCATTTTAACCTAGAAACCAAAATTACGCACAACACACTTTCTTCCTTCCTCAAGCTGTCGCCATTTACGTCTTTCTTCCTATTCCCGTTGCCATTTCCTTCCCTCTCCAACAAACTCGTCGTCATCATCTCTGTACCGCTCTCGCCCACACCTCCTTCTTTCTCAAACCACCAACAATTTCGTCCTCCTTCAAAGCTCACCGGATCAACGCTTCTCCGCCGCGCCGTTAACATAATGCTTCTTCATTCGCTTACAAAATCCAACACATTTACGTATCGCACCTCCAAACCTTACCGCGAAACACACTCGGCTTCACCTCCATCTTCATCATCGCCAAATCGCCGAAAACAACTCACGCCACGGAAGTCGCTCAACGCTCTCAGGTTACAAGAAAAACAAACTACCACTAACAATAACCAAAACAGAGTCTACAACAATCAAATCGCAAAATCGAATCGTGCTTTACGTACCTACCGGAGAGAGTTCGGTGCTCCATCAAAATCGACGAAGATGAATAAAACCTAGAGGTAATGTTGCTCTTCCTTCTTCTGCTTTCGATTTACTCCGTTTTCCTCTTCTATTTCTCGATCTTCTTCCTCTCTGTTGAACTACTTTTTCTATTGTTGTTGATTCTTGCGTGAATTCTAAGCTTCTGTTGCGAATGTTGTGATTTCTCTTAAGCTTTTCTTGCGTATCCTTCTTCTTCTGAGAGTGTTGTTGACTTGAACTTTATTGCAGGTTTGTTGAAATTCGGTGAGTGAGGTTCTTGCACATTCGAAAATGGTGAAGATGAATGACTTACAGAATTGATGAAAGTTGGTTCGTGTGGTTTTTCTACAAGTTATTGATGACTTGGTTTGTGAGGTTTCGAAAACGGGAAATGGTGATGAAGGATGGTTGATGGTGAATCAGAGCAGAGAGATTGAAGGTGATGAAGGTGAATCCTCGTGATGAAGAAGAAGAGAAAATGGAGATTATGCAGAATGAGGGTTAAAAAAGGATGAAGATTGGTGCAGGTCTTCTTATATACAAGAATTGGGGAGGGGTAGTTTGGTATTTACAACTCAAATTCTGTTAGAAATTATGTTATGGTATTTTTCTTCTATTTCCTGCTGTGTGAAAAAATTTATGCGGTGTGCACTGCTATTGTACTCTCTTCTTTGTAATTCTTATGTAAAATGAGGCTACAATGACTCTTTTTGGCCTGCTACACTCTTCTTCTTTTTTGCTATTTATTTTTTCCTTTCACTGCTATTAATTTTTGCTGAAGCATGGATTGTATGATTTTGGTTAAAGCATGGTTGAGGTTGTGACGATGTGCAAGGCTGTGACATGGGGTGTGGTTAGAGTGTCTTTGCCACTTAAAAGTTGAAGTGAGCCATGGTTGGGTTATTGAATTTTTGAATGAGGAATGAGTTATTTAAAAGAAAAATTGATTGGATATTTGGTTTTTTTTTAGAAAATGGATTGGATAAAAAAAATAGAATGGCTGAAAATGGATATTGAATATGGACAAATGAGATAGACAGGATGGATGTGGATGATTTTGAGTAATTGGTTAACATTTGGAGGATAAATGGTAAAAAAAAAAGAATGGATATGTGACTTTAATTTTGAAGTTTGGATTATGATATGGAAATTGAATTAAAAAGGGATATGGATATAAACTTGAGTTTAGAATGATGTAGAAATGGACAATTAGCTTAGGAAATTGGTAAAAATGGATTAATGGACATTTGAAATTGAAAACTGATTAAAAATGGTTAAGATAACGCTTGAGTGGATTGAAATGGATATTTATGAAATGTAGGTTGAAAAATGGATATGGATCTCTATATGGACAATCGGATATCTAGATTGAATTTGGGTTTGGATATGGGTTAAAAGTGGAAAATGGGTTAATGACTTAAAAAAAGAATAGTTAATTGGATTAACAATAAGGGATAATGGTTTATGATGACTTTGTATTTCGAATTCCCAAATAGCCCGCACGACTACTCATGCCATGTCTAATTCCAACCAAATTCCAAATCCACACCAACTTCTTTCCTTAATGAATTCCAAAATATCAACCAGTAAGCTCAATCGAATGTGACCCACCGCTCTTTAAATCAATCCACAGATGCCTTATCCTGATAACCACTGATATCCTTGACATGAACCCCTAATCTCATAATGTTTAATTGATGACTGTCTACAAACTCAACCAAGAAGGAGAAACCATGACCCTTATTGATGTACACCCTGAAACCTGGCGAACCTCTGAATACAACAACCCTGGCTCTTGATGAATCTCTGGATAGGAAAATACCAATAATATGAAAAACTCTTCGATCCCATGTCTCAGAAAACCAATGCGATGATATGATTATGAGCTATGGCCTAATGGAAAATGCAGATGATCGCGAAACACAAGCCAGAAAAAAGGCAGGGCAAATTTTGGGGTGCTACAGCTGCCCTTATTCAATCAACTTGGACCTGAAAGGATGATAGCGACAGCTTTCAGACATTCAAGGTACAAGGTGATTGAATACAAAAAGAATCGCAAAATTTGCACTCTGTGGAGATACAATACAAGTAGAGCCGAGTCACAATTTGCAAAGGAATCTGACGGAAAAACAACATACCCAGCGAACCACATCGTCAAACGGATTTGACGGAAAGAAAAATGGAACCCGACTAAAAGGACACATCGTCATAGGGATGACGGCAAGAAGACTCAACTGAAGGAACACATTGTCATAGGGATGACAGGAAGAAGGCTCAACCGAGGAAAACACAACGTCATAGGGATGACAGGAAGAAGACTCAACCGAGGAAAACACATCGTCATAGGGATGATAGGAAGCAGACTCGACCAAGGGAAACACATTGTCATGGGGATGACAGAAAGAAAATGAACCCCAAGAAACACCTCGTCAAAGGGTTGACGGGAAGAAAAGATACCCAACGGACCACACTGTCAAAGAATTGACGAAAAGACAGCTCGAACACCCGACCGAAGGGACACACTGTCATAGGGATGACAAAAAGAATATGAAACCCAAGAAACACCTCGTCAAAGGGTTGACGGGAAGGAAACTTAACCGAAGGAAACACATTGTCATAGGGATGACAGAAAGAAGATGAACCCCAAGAAACACATTGTCATAGGGATGACAGGGAGAAAATTCCACCGTAGGGACACATTGTCATGGGGATAACAGAAAGGAAACATGACCGAAGAACCACATCGTCATAGAAATGACGGAAAGGAAACTTGTTTTTGGAATGTCGTCATCAAAGGGTTGATGGACAAGGACTGATCGAGGGTAAGATCGACGTATGATCTACGACCCAAAATAAAGGTAAGAAGAGGGGTTGATTGTAATGTCTGCTGGGGATATGTCTCCATATTGACTGGGAGCTGATTCAGGTTTCGCGCAGGGTACCAAATCTAGCTTATACTTCGCATGCGTATGTTTGAATTTTCTTTCTATAGCGTAATGCTCCATACGAAATGGAAATGCTACGCGTTTTGAGGATGCAATGATTACTATATGCAAAAATGCTGACGTATGCTCGGGCTACCGGGAAAAGACGAGTGTGCCAAGTATAATTGGACTTTGCTGGTAAGGACAGGTGAAACCTAATGGTGGTTGTTTTTTCAAAGGCTAAATCTTTCTGGTTACCAATGGGGATTGGATTTTGTATGAAGTGCCAAAAGGGATTGGACTTTTCTTTAAAGGGGACACCAATAGGGATATGGCTTCAGGTTTTTGCAATAAGCCAGCAAAGTGGGCTGTTGAAGGATGTCGAGCCAGGTTGGGCTATAGATTTTCTGTTCGGTTTTACAAGGCTTCATGCAATGCTATGCGAATGATATGCGTGGTAATGATTATGAAATGATGTTCATGGTATGCAACAGGACCACTCATGCAAAATAAATGCAGGAGAGACGAGGCTAACTCCGCTGGGGATAACGAACTGAATCGCTTTCAGGGTCATAACTGCTCGAGATCCTGACTAAGCCTCCATTCTGCAGGGAAATACGAACAACAAACGTCTGCTGGAGAAACATCCCAGGACTCTGCTGAAGAAAAGTGCCAATGATGAGCCTTTGACTTGCTGGGGAAAGCTAACCACCACCCAAAAATATGCTTGGGGATAATGGTTGATGATGTCAGCCCTGCTAGGGGACCAGATCAGACTTACTCCTTTATTTGATGCTTGTCTCTTACCCTTACTCTGTTGCGGAGATGGGAACAACTTTACTGCAAACTGAGGAAGCACAAATCCAACACTCTTATCCTGTACGGTAATATGAACTCTCGCTGAAGAGTAATAAACTTCGTCAAGCTGGCTAGGGGAGAGCGAACCCCAGAACTCTTGCTGGCGAGAACAATCACAGTCTTCATAATGCTCTGCTGAATGTGACAAAAACTTCAGCCATCTCTTCCAAGGAGAGAAACTCTACAGGGGAAGTCGCGTGTCCGCTATCAACATGAATCTTGCAGATGTGATATGACCAAAAGGAAGTTCCCTGATGCAGCATAACCTGCAAATGAACATGTTTTCGAGAGGTCTCATGAAGATCTGACATATCTTGCCCCATGACTTTGATTAACCGTTCTCCGGAGAGAATAACCTTTTGCTTTAGGGGTGACATGCCCCAGCCTTGAAGTGATTTATTGCCCCTGACAGACTGATATGTGAAGGAGTTCCTCTAACTGGCTGACTTTCGAGAGATTTGTTAAATGATTGCACCAGATTCTAAACACAATTGCCCCAGGTTAACCGAACTGCAGAGGTATTTCACAATGTAACTGCCCCAGATCGACAACTTCTTAGGACGAATTACCGTGAAAGCACACACCCAACATAATCACTGGGTAACATGTCCCTTGTCACTCTCATCCCTCGGAGTTTTCATGCATCTCACTTTGGCGGGATCAAAATTCTCTACTGATGTTCACTGTGTAAGCCTTACTGGTGTCAAATACATGTGAGCAAGCAGAAAATATTTATTCCATGAATGAGAATTATAATGCAACACGTATATTAATCTCGAAGTGTTTATCGAAAAGATATCGCCAATACCTGTGAACGAGTCACTGGTTAAGGTGCGACACATATTTTTTGAATGGAAAATAGCATGCACATGCAATACCAACCAAGGTCTTTTAGCACAACTCATGGGATTCAGGAACGCTATCTTATTGAAATACGCCTTCAGAATAAACCCTGTTTCAATTAGGACTTTTGAGGGTTGTAACGTGGCCTGGTTCGCAATTTAAGAAAAAAGGATTTATGGCTCAAAATCTTGTTTGTACCCACCGATCCTCCTTGATGTTCTCCAGTCCTACGTTCAGCTAACTCGGCAAAAGTGCTCACCTTTCAAAAGGTTATGAACGGTATGAGGATGGTTAAGGAACCCACACGGTTTATAGAGTGACAGTCACCCTTTTTTGCCTTTGGTGTCTGTGTTCACACGATTTGTTCTTTCCTCGAGGATTTTTCTTTTCGTCCCTCTCACTTTTTCGCTTTTTGTTCTTTTGTTTTCCCCTGATTTTTCCTGGACTTATTCTTTTTGAATTTTCCGATTTTGAAGTCCAGCGGGATACCCTAACTTTTGCCTAAGTCACTTGTTTTCAAGTTTCGACTTAGGGGGCTTTTTTTTTTCTTTGATTCTTTTTCTCTCTTTTTTTTTGAACAAATCGTGTGACACTGGTTGTCTGACTTGTTTGAAAAGGGTGGTGACTGCCTCATTCCTTAGTTGATGAGGGATAACCATTGTGGTTATTGATCCTCGGATGCACATTCCTTTTGAAATTTGAACGCTCAGTCAAATTAACTGACACCTACCCTGCCCCAGGTTAGGATTGAGGGTTTTTCATTTTCAGAAAGAAACTCCTACTTCTGGGCTCAACAGGGTTTGACAAAGGTTTCACTCCCTTATATCTCCAGTGTTTAGGAATTTGAAACAATGCATGTACATCCTCAACAGAGTTTTATCCAAAAGCATACAACTAAAGACTTTGCGTTTCGTCTCATCATCCTCCCTCCAAGAGTTTAAACAAGACAGTTAATATTGCAGTGCATACCAATATTAAATGAGTGAATACTAATGAACTTTTTTGAGAAAAACATATTTATTGCATTAAAATCATCATTCAAGAACAAAGAAGTTTGTTACATGCAAACATTAACCCGTAATGAAAACTACAAACGAAAATGCAGTAAAGAAAAATGATGTTCGCCATTGCTGAGAAGGCTTGGCTCCGACTGGACTGATTGCTTCAGGAGATGTCTTTGTGGTCTTAAGTGCTCACTTGAGAAGCTTCAGTTAACGTACAGACCGTCTTCAGTGAAAATGATAAGCCCAGCGTCAATGAGATCTTGCACCTTATGTCTGAACACCTTATACTCTTCAAGGATATGCCCCTGTGTCCCTGAGTGGTACTCGCATCTAACACTCTTGTCATAACTGGGAGGAAAGGGAAATGGAACAGGAACAACTTTCTCTAGCTGAATCAAAGAGTCTTGAAGTAAACGATCAAGCAAGTAACTGTGCGGAATAGTAATGGGATCAAACTTTGTCTCCTGCCTTCTGGACCTTTGTTGACTCTTCATATGATAGCTCTGTTGCCGATACCTACTTGTTCCTTCCTCTCGTTCGGGCTCTTTCCTCCTTAGACTTGGCTTAGGAACAGGCAACAGTTGAGGACAAGAAGATTCCAAGACCACAGGTTGCGAGAAATGCTCCTGACTTGGTGCAACTTCAGGAGGGGAAACTAGGATATTCACTCATTTCGCAGTAACAGAAGTAGGACCGCCTTGTACGCTCACGCCGCCAGGCGTGAATTCAATTGCTTTCAAGTCAATCAGATCCTGGACCACATAATGAAAGGCTTTACATTTTTTCACATTATGCCCCGGCGCACCAGAGTGAAAATCACAATGGGCATTTGCATCATAATCGAATGGGAGCTTTCCACGAGGAGGATTTACCGTCCGAAGTTCAACCAATTGGAGCTGAAGTAGATACCTCAACAGCTAAGCATAAGACATAGGAATCGGATCAAAGATTCTGTCAGCTTTCTTCGACTTTGGTGGGTACTTCTTGGCCTTGGGGTTGTCTTGGGAAACGAGAGGTAATTGTTGATGAGGAAATTCCGGAACCCCATGTTGTGCAGAAGATCTGTGAGGCACATCACTCTTTGGGATAGATCCCTCAAACAATGGAGGAGAGACAATTCCAGCCGCGGCCTCAGGCATAAGAGTATTATCTTTGCTTAACACACCTCTCACAACTTCCATAACCAGACTCATCTGAATCTTCATTTGATGGCCCTCTTCCTTCAGAATTTTATGGTCTTGAATCAAAGTTTCCATGTCCCACATAAACTGCCCCATTTGGCTTCGCATTTCCCTCAACTCTGCTTGAACCAGATCCATGGTCAACTTCCGAATGGCTTGAGCAGTTAAATCTAAAATTCCGAAGAAAACCAGACCAGAATAAGAATAACCAAGCCTCGAACACCTGTTATGCAAATGAGTATGCAAATGCAATGTTATGAATGCAATAAGACATGGGATCAAAGCTTCCACATAATCTGAATAATCATTATGATGTGCTGATGACTGAATAAGTTCATGAGTCTGTTCTGAAGAGAATACCGGAATAACCAGAATAATCAGAATACCAGGTTGATAAATCTACACTGATAGGAAAACCAAAGTACCAGGTAGGATGAAGGTTACGGTTACCTGCAAACCTGCAAACACCCGCCCATTCTCACATGTCTGTACTAGAAAGTGAGGATTCTCAAATTCAGATCTCAGAATGAGAGGTAATAGCATATTCAGCCCGAAGGATACAATGTTATCGCCAAATAAAGAGATCGTCCTCTGATTCACCTCAAAATAAAGAGGGGTCATCCTAAAAGGTCATCTGAACTTAGCAGCTCTTCCAGATAGCTCTACCATTGTGGGAGATCCACAATGCAGAATTCTCTAGAGAGAACCACATCCAGATTGTGTTTCATATTCCCTCCTCGCACCGAAATGGAGCTTGAGAGGACATGAAACACACTAAACATAAGTGCACTCAGGCCTGTGTATTAGGCCTATCTCTCAGAATACCCCATCCCACCAAACAGAAAACAGCACAGTCCAGTATAGTATAATATAGCATATGAAATGAAAATGCTAAAATGCTGTAAATACAGTAATATACAGTAAAGCAGTAATACAGTAAATAGAAATACAATAAGAACAATAAATACAGCACAATAGTAAACACCCAATGAAAGAAAAACAGACAATCGCTAGGATTGACTCACTAAGGAAACCAGAGATTCTGGGTTCGCTCCCCAGCAGAGTCGCCAGCTGTCGCTCCCCGGATTTTCATCCAAGTATAAACGCGAAAGTGGCACCGAAACAGAGTCTCCAGCAATGTGCATTCATCCCAAGAGAGGGAAAGGAAACACTGCATAAACCTGAGGGAAAGGAAAGAGCACGGTCTTGCGACCAAGAGAACTGGGTAAGGGAGTCGGTTATGCGGGGGGAAGGTATTAGCACCCCCACGCGTCCATCGTACTCGATGGGATCCACGCTTGCTGCTTCAATCAAAGGGTGTAAGGAAAGGATGCTGGAAAAGGAACTGCTAACTGAAGAGCCGAAAAAGGAAAGGAGAGAGAAAGAGAAACAAATGTAGGGAAAATAAAAGAAGTGCTCGAATGGGCCCTACCCCACTGCCTACGTATCTCATCGGGAACATGAGAATCAGAGCGACGTAGTTCCCCTCACCTAAGGGAAAGTTGTTTGCATTTTTTAGTGGAATACGTCAACGTTCGCGTCCTAGCAGTTTAGGTGTTGCAGCTCGTTGTATGGAGACTTAGGCGTTACCTGTTTGCGGTAGGACGGACATGACGAATCCTTAAGGAATGAGTGAAGAGATGAGAAGAGAAATCCCAAAAGAAAGACGTTATTGTTTGTTTGAAGTTTTTTAGAAAGAAGTGTTTTTGATTGTTTTTGTGTTTTGTAACATATATTGGATTTAAGTCCCTCATGTAAGATCGAATGCCTCGCATATCGACCCAAGACGGGACGTATGCTAAACATTCTAAGAAAGTGAGAGAAGACCCCTCACTATCTTATTCTCACATGAAAGGCTCAAATACAATATATGTTATGCCTTTATTAAGTGTTTTTTGCTTTTTGTTTTGAGATGAGAAAGAAGAAAAACTCAAAGGGTGAAAAAGGCAAAAGTCTAAATGGGAGACTAACAATCCTATTTGTTATCATGCATGGAGATCCTAAGGGTTAAGTGTGGTATGAGAACTCTTAGACTAAAAGGAAAGAGAAGGATAGCACTACCTAATGCATATCCTACCTTAACTTAATCAAAGATTAAAGATAAGCTAGGATCCCAAAGGGTGTGAGAAAGTTCTACACATAGCATTATATCATGTTATTCATAAAAGAGAAATCAGAAATTAATCAACAATGCAATTGAAATTATAGTCAACAATTAATCAACAATAACCAAGCTAGAGTTAAAATGCGAAGTAAAAATCAAGATTAAATTCTAACAAGAAAAGTTAATTTGTCTAATTCTAAAATTAATCCTAAAATTAGTTCAAGGCAATTCTAAACTAAATCTAAAAAACATTAATCCTAAAATTAAATCTAGAATTAAAACTAATATTAATCCTAAAATTAATTCCACTTAATCTCTAATTAAAAATCTAATTCTAATTAATCAAAATAAAATCCTAAAGTCAAAACTTAATATCAAAGGTTAATTATCCAAAAATTAGTATCAAGATTAAATTCTAATTCTAAAGTTAAAATCTAATTAAAACAAAATTTAATTCTAAAGTCAAGATTATTATCTAATTATTATCTAATTAAAAAAGGTTAGAATTGATTTTGAAAACAAACCAAATTAGACTAAAAGAAGGGTGCAAATGAGATTTGGGGACGTGCGTATAGAAACTGTGTGGGCTGAGATTTAGCTCAATGAATTCCATCCCAGGGGGGTGCGAATGGCATTCCAATGGTGGCCTTTTTCATGAACAAGGGGTGCGAATTGAAATAAGGAAGTACGGTAACAAGGAAAACAGGTAGGGTCCACAACACTGCATTTTAACCTACTTTTTCTCTGTTGAACTACTTTTTCTATTGTTGTTGATTCTTGCGTGAATTCTAAGCTTCTGTTGTGATTTCTCTTAACCTTTTCTTGCGTATCCTTCTTCTTCTGAGAGTGTTGTTGAATTGAACTTTATTGTAGGTTTGTTGAAATTCGGTGAGTGAAGTTCTTGCACATTCGAAAATGGTGAAGATGAATGACTTACAGAATTGATGAAAGTTGGTTCGTGTGGTTTTTCTGCAAGTTATTGATGAATTGGTTCGTGAGGTTTCGGAAATGGGAAATGGTGATGAAGGATGGTTGACGGTGAATCAGAGCAGAGAGATTGAAGGTGATGAAGGTGAATCCTCGTGATGAAGAAGAAGAGAAAATGGAGATTATGCAGAATGAGGGTTAAAAAAGGATGAAGATTGGTGCAGGTCTTCTTATATACAAGAATTGGGGAGGGGTAGTTTGGTATTTACAACTCAAATTCTGTTAGAAATTCTGTTATGGTATTTTTCTTCTATTTCCTGCTGTGTGAAAAAAGTTATGCATTGTGCACTGCTATTGTACTCTCTTCTTTGTAATTCTGATGTAAAATGAGGCTAAAATGACTCTTTTTGGCTTGCTACACTCTTCTTTTTTGCTATTTATTTTTTCCTTTCACTGCTATTAATTTTTGCTGAAGCATGGATTGTATGATTTTGGTTAAAGCATGGTTGAGGTTGTGACGGTGTGCAAGGCTGTGACATGGGGTGTGGTTAGAGTGTCTTTGCCACTTAAAAGTTGAAGTGGGCCATGGTTGGGTTATTGAATTTTTTAATTAGGAATGAGTTATTTAAAAGAAAAATTGATTGGATATTTGGTTTTTTTTTAGAAAATGGATTGGATAAAAAAAATAGAATGGTTGAAAATGGATATTGAATATGGACAAATGAGATAGACACGATGGATGTGGATGATTTTGAGTAATTGGCTAACATTTGGGGGATAATGGTTAAAAAAAATGAATGGAAATGTGACTTGAATTTTGAAGTTTGGATTATGATTTGGAAATTGAATTAAAAAGGGATATGGATATAAAGTTGAGTTTAGAATGATGTACAAATGGACAATTCGCTTAGGAAATTGGTAAAAATGGATTAATGGACATTTGAAATTGAAAAATGATTAAAAATGGTTAAGATAACGCTTGAGTGGATTGAAATGGATATTTATTAAATGTAGGTTGAAAAGTGGATATGGATCTCTATATGGACAATCGGATATCTGGATTGAATTTGGGTTTGGATATGGGTTAAAAGTGGAAAATGGGTTAATGACTTAAAAAAAGAATAGTTAATTGGATTAACAATAAGGGATAATGGTTTATGATGACTTTGTATTTCGAATTCCCAAATAGCCCGCACGACTACTCATGCCATGTCTAATTCCAACCAAATTCCAAATCCACACCAACTTCTTTCCTTTATGAATTCCAAGATATCAACCAGAAAGCTCAATCGAATGTGACCCAGCGCTCTTTAAATCAATCCAAAAATGCCTTATCCTGATAACCACTGATATCCTTGACATGAACCCCTAATCTCACAATTTTTAATTGATGACTGTCTACAAACTCAACCAAGAATGAGAAACCATGACCCTTGTTGATGTACACCCTGAAACCTGGCGAACCTCTGAATACAACAACCCTGGCTCTTGAAGAATCTCTGGATAGGAAAATACCAATAACATGAAAAACTCTTCGATCCCATGTCTAAAAAAACCAATGCGATGATAAGATTATGAGCTATGGCCTAATGGAAAATGCAGATGATCACGAAACACAAGCCAGAAAAAAGGTAGGGCAAATTTTGGTGTGCTACAGCGAGCACACTCAACAAAAACCCACAATCCCGTACCTTCACACATCAATCAAAAAGTATCAGTCATAATCCCCGACCCATGAACCATCCATGTTTTCACTCTTAAATAAAATAAGAAGAAAACGGCCCCATTATCATATAGCATCCGTAACCTAACAGACCGCTGTTTAAACTCAGTATGCAAGCATTGTTAATTGGAGACATCTATTTCCCTTCCTTCATCAGCTTCAATAGGATAAAAAATGAATCGAACTGTAGTAAACCCCAAAGAGCGACAGTGCTTAAGAAACACGTCTAGTTTCGCTCGCTACAAAGTCACTGATGATATCTTTATTCAAGGATTATTGATACACTAGTTACCTATTGGGTTTTCTCTCACTCATGATGATTATTGATCTAAAATCCCCCACAGTTTGACCTTTTGCTATTTTCCCAGCAAGTCCATGATGCTTTGCTCAGAATTGGTTAATCCTCTGAGAGTGTTCTCGTATCTCCAGCAGATCTGCCTTGTTTTCCCAGTGGATTTTTGCATAGATGTTTATATGACTACAATCCCCAGTGGATTCATTCTTTATTTCTCTGCAGCAGATCTCTTCACCCTTTTGAAATGGAAGTTCATATGAATTTTTATGATCCCCAGGAAGATCCAGAAAGATTTGGGTTGTATGATTCCCCGACAGATTTCTTGCCATCCTCAAAGCAGAGTTTTTGTTGTTATCCTCTTTGTGGATCATCTATGTTAGAAGATTGATATTTGGGTCTTTCCCCAAGGTGTATCTTCTTTTCTCCAGCAAGATTTGAGCCTTGTAGTAGGATTTATTTTCCTTTGATGGCTTTTGTTTATCCCTTGCAGGATTTCTTTAGCTAAATGCCTAGCAGAGTTGCTAATGACATCTCCATCTTGTTGAGATTAGCCGAGTATTTAGTGGTGTTGTGATGTTTATTCCACCCTCTACTTATTCTTTATGTCTGTTTTGTCATCATATTCATACTCATAAGCATTGCATGTGCATTCATTTGTTGTGCATAGCATGTTGTTGTTGCATTGTGCATTTTGCATTTGTGTTGGTGCTTCTTTGCTCTCTGGTGTTGTTATCCCCGTAGAGCGTGTGTGTCCTCCCTCCATTTAGAGTGTCGACCCGTAAGCAGAAAAATGCCTATCTTTGTTAATTCCCCACTGAGTTTATTTCTCGTGGACGATTTTGATTCAGTTTCCTCTCCAGTTCATTATCTGGATGGAATTAGTCCCCAGTTGGGATATTTCCTCCTCGGGATAAGTCTTGTTTAACCGTTTCTCTCCAGCTTGTTCCTAGATTGAACTTTGGTCCCATGCGCTATTTGTTTAGATCTCTAGGATGTGAAACCTAGATTGAGAGTGCATTTATTTGCACCTTTGAGGATTTTGCGCCCTTCAGCCAAAATCTGCGTATGATTCCCCTTTTGGAAGGTTCAATACTGTTTCGTGGCATTCCTTTATTTGAGAAGCTTGAGGCGATGCAGTTAATACCTTTTGTGACTCTGATGAATGGTAAGTATCTTCGGTTTGATGGGACAGTTCGTTGTGGAGGTTTTGTGACTCCAATGAATGGTAAGTCTCTTCGGTTTGATGGGACAGTTTGTTGTTGAATTTTATTACTCCGATGAATGGTAAGCCTCTTCGGTTAGATGGGACGGTTCGTTGTTGTGATTTTGTGACTCCAATGAATGGTAAATCTCTTCGGTTTGATGGGACAGTTCGTTGTTGAGATTTTGTGACTCCAATGAATGGTAAGTCTCTTCGGTTTGATGGGACAGTTTGTTGTTGATATTTTGTGACTCCAATGAATGGTAAGTCTCTTCGGTTTGATGGGACAGTTCGTTGTTGAGATTTCGTGACTCCAATGAATGGTAAGTCTCTTCGGTTTGATGGGACAGTTCGTTGTTGAGATTTTGTGACTCCAATGAATGGTAAGTCTCTTCGGTTTGATGGGACAGTTCGTTGTTGAATTTTCCCCACAGTGGTCTTGTGTCTGCATATCATTTGCATAATCATATCATTTTGTGGTCTCTTAGGGCCAAAAATTCAGGTTTATTGTTATATTTAAGTCTCTTCTATCTCGTCGAGACAAAGATGTCAATCTTCTTATCTCTGGATAGAAGAAACTTAAATAGGGGCAGCTGTAATACCCTAATTTTTACCCCTAAGATTCCACATGTCATTTGCATTTTTGCATACCACAAACAAGATCACATATTGGTTCCCTCTTTGATAGGATTGTGCCTTGCAGGGATCTTTGAGTTTGTGTGCGTTTGATTTGTTTAATTTGTTTATATTGTACTAACCATTAATTAAAATCCAAAAAATATTTTGTTTTCTTTCACTAACATTTTCAGGGGAAGAACAGGTTAAAAATGCCAAAATAACAGTCCCTCAGCTCGAATGATTTCATCTGAATAAAGTCAAAGTTGATCTGCAATTAATTCAAAAATTATCTGATCAAGAATTTCCAAGATTTAATTGATTATCATTCAAGGGACTCCAAGGTTCATGTGTTTATTTCCATGCCTTCTTTGACAAGCAAGAAAATCGAGCCAGAGCCAGGACAGCACATCAGAAAGCCATTTTTTACCATTTTTCACTGTGTTAATCGATTAACCTAATTGCATTGTGAAGTGGTTAATAGATTAACACGTGCAATTTTAGAAAAAATGTGCCAAATTCAAATTCTGCAGCAATTGGCACCAATTTTCACCATTTTGATCACGTGTGGAATATTCTAGACCATCTCATTTTATTTCCCTACATCACTTTGATCATTCCCCACCATGTACCATCACTAATCACCACTCGTTTGTGATTTCCCTCCAAATTTGAATTCCGATCCTAATTTTGATCACCCAAGCCTAATTCTAAACCACCAAATTTCCCAAGCCTAAATTCTATAAATAGAGGCTTCATTTCATTCATTCTTCAAGCTTTTGATAGCCAACAAATCCCTTGCAATTTCTCTCCCCAAACCACAAATTCACCAAAAGCTCAATTTCTTCTTTCATAAGTTAGTAAGAATTCACATTGATTCTTACTAATTTAGAGCTAAACCTTCATCATTTCTAGTTTTTGTTCATAGATCAAGGTTTTGGAGTGTAGATCTTGCTGCAATTTGGAAGGATTTTCTGAATTGGATTGGTAATTCACTTTTCACCATTGTTGAAGCTTCATCTTCATCTTCCATAATGTAGATCCTTTGTTGATCTTGTTTGCTTGATCTTTGGATCTTGCAATTTGTGTTGATTGCTGGTTTTTTCTACTGTTTTACTCCAAAATTCATGCACAATTGAATCCTTGATCCTAAGATGTTTGAAGAAATGAGTGATCAAGGATTTGGCAATTTTCAAACTGATTTTCTGCTGTTTTCACAGTGTTAATCGATTAACCAAAACATGTACATTTAGGTTAATCGATTAACAGCTTGTTTTTGCGCAAAAACTGGAAATTTACACTGGTTAGTCGATTAACATAATTACATTGTGAGTTGGTTAATCGATTAACCAGCCTCCATAATGTGAGAAATGCTTATTTTTGGGGCTGTTTTGGTTTCTTTTCCATTTTCTTCCCCTTTCCTTTGTTCTTAGCCTTAGATCACATATTTGTGTGGTTTAATTTGGCTTTCTCTTCATCTATTTTTCTTTTCTTTTGATCGATGAAAGTCTAAAAGATCTTGGAATTCCGTTGTTGAATTTTGATCGAGACGAGATCGCTACCACTTTTCTTTTCGTGCGGTATTGCTTTCGGATGACGATCTATATATCGTTCATCTAGCATACATTAGCACAAAGAGCTATTGACCGGCCTCATTATAGGGTAATTACTCCGTAAATTACTCGGCGATTGCTTAACATAGCGCAATATTTGTCCCGTATCAGAAAACTTTCAAGAATGGTTGATTATTTGTCTTATGGTTCACAACTCATGAAACTTGTTGTTAGGAGGCTTTGGTCTTATCAATCCTCTAATGAGTTTCATCAACCTTGACCTTAGTGCAATTATTCAATTGTTATTGATCACTAACACTAACAACTAATCACTAACTTACTAACAATATTTTATATTAATTTTGTTTATGTTTCCTTCTCGCTCCCTATCTCTTTTATTTTTTTTAAGCTTCATTTCATATCATGTTTATGTTTCCGCGATTTTTCCTTTGTCCGTTGGACACATGTTTATGCTTCTGCAATTTTTCCTTTGTCTGTTGGACACATGTTTATGCTTCCGTAATTTTTCCTTTGTCCGTTGGACACATGTTTATGCTTATGCCATTTTTCTTTTGTCCATTCGGACTTAAAAGATTAATAAAGGCCAAAACCATAAAAAACTTAATTCTCCTCATCTTGGACTATTGGTTACTATCCTATGCTTTGGAGTGATCTCTTTATGGACCTCTTTTGAAGTAATATTGGACTTATGGACCTAGAATTAGGACTTCTTATCCCTTTGCTTGGAGTATTGATTGAAGACTTGCCTTTATTGGCCAATTTGCTTAAGGATGGAATTCTTTTAATATTGCTTTGAAGTGGCTCCATTTTGGTTAGATCCTTCTTTTCCCTAGCTTTTACTTTATGCACTAGGATAGTCACTTCTTCTCCTCCCCATTCTTAAATTTTCAAAATCTCCTCTCTCTTTTTCAAAACCTTCTTGTTTTCAACTTAAAACCACTTTCATAATAAAACCTTGACTTTTGTCAAGTGACTTTTAAACCTTTGTTTTCTTTAATAAATGTCAATCTAACTTAACCATGCTTTGACCATTTCATGAAAACATAAAAAAAATATAAAACTCACTCAAATCTTTTGTGCTTTTATGCACCCTTTTTTATTTTAAACTCTTTTTCATAAGTTTAGACATGATTCATTTCTTTAAGCTGAATTATTTGCTTAGAAATGACGACTTGTCTTTACATTAAAAATCAATCATAACAAACAAATTTTTTGTTCTTAGTACCACGAACTATGGGGTTTTGATCCTACATTGCACATCGTGGGTACGTAGGCATGAGGCGATAAGTCTCTCCAAACACAAAAATATTAAAAAATAATTCTCCTCTCATCTCCTCAATCTCTTTACAAGCAAACCATTTTCAAACCAAAAAGCAGTAGATATTTCAAAGGGTTCCTATAGAGTACTATAGACGTTTTGGGTGCTAACACCTTCCCATTGCGTAACCAACCCCCCTTACCCATTCTCTGTTTGTTCTTGTGTTTTTAAAACTCTTTAGGTTTTGTTCGCTCTTTTTCCTTTCCCTTTGTGGATAAAATAAAAGCGCGGTGGCGACTCTTGTTTATTTTTGAGTTAAGTTAATTAATAGCTTACACTCACAAATTTCCCAAAGTGTTTGAAAATGATTTGTTTAGGGTGATTAAGATCAAAACCCTAAATTAGTTTCAAAATGTATTTTAATTAAATAAAAACTTAATTAAAATGATCAAAATTATCAAACATGTATAAAAAACAAGTTGTGATCTTGGATCAATATTTGAAAAATCATGTTTATACCCACAAAATGATTGGAAATCAATTAAGTTTGGAAAATCAAGAAGGAACAAATATTTCAAATGTTAAAAAACAAATAAAACATTAATTCTTTGCAAAAATATCAAATATAAGAAATAAATAATATTTTTGGGAATTTTTGGCAAAATAAAATATTTTAACATTTTTGTGAATTATTAAAAAAGGAATCAACTCAAAATCATTAAAATTCAGAGAGAAATTAATTTTTGAATCAATTAAATAAAATCATAAAATTCAAATATTCAAATATTCAAAAATGGTGCCAAGAACATGGCAAGAACACGCGCCACCCTATGTTTCTGCAGATTTTCATTTTCTATCAATCTCACTGAATACTTGATGATATCATGCAATCTACATATCAATCTACTCGTTTTCACCTCACGATCATGTCTATGGTCTTTAATTTCATTTATTTTAAGCATGGAATAAGAAATCAAAGAGAAACCTCAAGAACCCTAAAATTTTCATGAAGGCTCAGAAATTTCATACACGATTCAAACAAAGCAATTGATTGAGGGTAAACACTCTATGCATGATTATGAACATATGGCCAAATTATTGTGCAGCAAAAAATGCCTAGATCATAGAGTTAGAAGAGCTCATGCTTACCTCTTGCAGCTGGTGATCATGTTTTATGTTAGAGGTGCTACAACTTGGTTCCAAGAATATGGACAACTTCCCTAGGTGCTATAGAGTGTGTCTGGATGCTTGGAGTGGATTGAATTGAGCTGGAACTTGATTTGGCACCTCAACTGCAAGTCTGCTAAAAGCTTGAGCAGTTGGCTGGTGACTTTGAGATTTTGGTGTTCCAAATGTTATGTGAGTGTTTGGATCACTTGTATATGATGTTTATGAGGTGTGTGTGTGTGATTGGTTTGGTTGGAATAGCTCTCAAACTCAAAAACCGATAGTGACTTGCTTTGGAAGGCAATTTTGGAGTGAAGGAAGAGATTTTGAGGAAAGCATCTGTTTGATGGATTTTGTGTACTCAAACTAATAACAAATGATGTCTATTTTAGTGCAACAAGTTTGTTTTGTAAGCAATAGTGAATGACAACTGCTGCAGAGGTTTGGCAAATGTTGATCAATGGGAATCCAAGTCTCCTCTAGCCATTGACTAGAGGTTAGGGCACAGGCTGCTGGTTCCCTTGGTCTTGGATATGTCTTGACTGAATTCAGTTGGAAGAGGCTCAGTCCATGCCACCTTGGTGCATCCGTTAAATTCTCTAAACCAAAATTGGAGTCTTTTCCCTCTTTTAGGCATTTCTACGTTTGGCATGCTACTTTTGGTTCCAAAGACTTGGGAGGCTTAGGGATCAGAATTTGCCCCTCCTTGGTATACCCCTGAGGTGTTCAGATGGATAGAGTTGTTTTTCATTTTCACAAATTGGGTAAATCGAGCAAAATGCACAAATCTGCCTTGCCATGACAGTTTGCAGCAAGGCACTTTGTCATTGTCATATCTCATGGCTCAAGTGGAGTTTCATGGAGTTCTTGGCCATTTTGGAAAGCTCTTATATGATACAACATATGTTTGATCATAGTTTGTCTTGATACTTTTTGGATCCAAGTGAAAAATACCCCTACATTTGGAAACAAGGGAAGGCAGATTCTGACTTAGTGAAAATTTTACTAAGTGTTGGAAAAAAGTGACATTTTCACTTTTTGTGATTTTGGCCATTCCATAACTTGAAATCCATGAGGAATTGGAATGAGTGGTAGTTGAAGCTTTTGTAGAGGGCTATCAGAGCTACAAATCCAGCTTTGAATGAGGAAAAATGGCCTATTGGTTTAGGAGTTATGATCCTCCAAAGTTGGTACCTTAGCCACTTTGTTCCATAACTTAGAAAATTTCTAAGATTTTATGGTTCCCCTTTTACAAGTTATCCCACTTTTCTTGATTTTTCTTGATGAATGATGATTCTAATCAAACATTAACATCATTTTAGGGTCAAAGAACCATGATTGTGAAAAATCTCAAAAAGTCAAAGTTGACTTTTGTGCACAGTTGACTTTTTATCAGATGAATTCCAAACTGTGCGATCCTCCATGAAATCAAGTCCTTGACCTAAATAAAAATTGATGGACATGTTCCATGGGTGTTATAGGGTGTATTGAATCATGCCCCAAGATTTAGGAGCATGGCTGAGTCAAAAGTCAAAGGTACAATTGACTTTTCTCGCAAAACCCTAATTGTGGTTCTAATGAACTTGAAACTTGTGCATCAAGCTTCTTGGATCAACCTATTGTTGCAAATGGATCAATGTAATATGTTGGAGGTCCTAAAATCCTCTCTTGAGGTCTTGGCTCATGTTTTGTCTCAACAGTCAACTTAAGGGTGAATTAGGTCAAGAAACCCTAATTCCTGATTTTTATTGTATGCATCCCCTGAGGCAAAATTGACTTGATGATTGGGTTTATGAGGTCCCTTAGAGTATCTAGGGTTATGATATGAAGCATTGGCTCATACCCAGAGGAAAATTTCCATCTGGAGGCCTTGGTCGACCAAAACCCTAATTTGGTGACACTGACAATCTTGAGGCTTGATCCACTTGGAATGTTGCAGCCTTGTGCTTGATTCTTGATGTGGGAGTCCTCTTGATCCTTTATAGGTGTTTGAGAGGTTAAACAAGTTGAAGATCATGTCATTCGTTGATTGATCCTTTGTCTAAGAGCTCTAAGAGGGCTTGAAACCCTAAATTTGATTGTAGTGGATGCTCACCCATCTTTGGGGAGACTAATGAGATATGATGGTCCATCCATATTGTGATGATGATTTGCACAATGATGGGAATCTAGGTGGTTAAAATTTGGGGTATGACACAGAGAAAGGCATTATTCCCGGTGAAACTTTTCTCAGACTGTCACTATTAGAAAATTGTCAAAGAAATTCACTTTCCCCAAAGAGGATTAATTCCCTGTGAAACTTCTCTTGAATTTCTTAAAACCCTAGAACTGTTCACTAAAGAAAGGATTAATTCTAGGTGAAACCTTTCTTGAACTCTTCTTAAGTTTGGACCCACAGGCTTCTTAAAAGCATCCCCAACATCCTCTTGGGCTTTGTACAAGGACCCTCAGGCTTCTTAAAAGTTCTCATGCCTCCTCTTGGGCATAGTACAAGGACCCAAAGACCTCTTAAAGTTATAAGATAAAACCTAGAAATCCTTTGTTAGAGCAGTCTTCCTGAGTCAAAATATCAAACCAGTTTAGGGTTGATTCTCATCCCTTAAAACCTCAGCTTCCTCTTAGGCATCATACAAAGAAAAACATTTCCATATCAGTAGACTTGGACAGTCTCATCTCCTCTTGGATTTCAAAGAAACCTTCAAACTTCCTAAAAACTGGGAAAAATCCTGATCACCTTATCAATCTCCAAGCAGAATTAAAACCTCCACAGGTTTCATAACTAAATCTCCAAACTTTCACTTTAAATTTCCCCTGTCAGGGTCAACTACTGTTAATTTACCATTAATAGATCCTGAACAGAATCAGAACCTCAAGGCATCTGATATTTCAATTCCTCTGCAATCCCCAGCAAGAGTTGATTCCCCAATTTTGACCTGTCTCTGGATCTCAATTATTCTCAAAGGTAGTTAGCCTCCTTTTAGGCTTCATATAATAAAATTCCCCAACTAGCCTGTAGCTAGCGATTTTTGTCGGTGACGCGACCACCTTATCACTGAATTTTGGACTTTCCTCTCCTCAGTGGGAGGAACATTGGGTGCTACTTTCTGATTGCTTATTTATCCCGTGAAGTTGGAAGGGAAAGGGAAAGTTATCTAAAACAAACCTTGCATGCATCTGTTTAACTGAACAAACGCTTGACAGAGAGATTGGGGAGTTTGGGGTCAGGTTATACAATGGGGAGTTGTCAATTACCCATCCTATACATGGTTATCCATGAGATGAAAGTTTTAGGATCAACTTTGATACTTGATTGTGTTTGTCTGTGAATGGGAAAAGTCTGTTGTGATGTCTGAGAGAGATAGTTTTTGTTGTTTCTCAGGTTTTCTGATGTTTTTGGTAAGGTCAGGGACCTAAGGTTTTTTGTTTAGTGTGCTCGCTAAGGTTTCGCAATCTTATGCCTACGTATTCCCTGTTATGAAGTATAGGGAAATCAGAGCAATCGTAGTTCCTCCTATTCCAAGGGAGTAATAGATATTTGGTGTCTTGTTCAAAGCCCAAGATTGAAGCTAAAAGGTTGAGTATTTGTATCATGTTCAAAGCCCAACATTGAAGCTAAAAGGTTTTGAACGAGAGAGAATTAGTCATCTCTAAAGAGAGATATCTCATATGTTAATCACAATTATTTGGGTAACTGTTTTTGATTATAAAGGTGAATTACTTTAACTGGAATGCATGGAGACCCGCAATGCCATCATTGCATTTACAGGGTGATTTTTCCTAAAGGAGAAAACTTTAACTCATGTGTGAGCAATGCCATTTTTCCTTAGGAATTCATACTAAAAGAGGGACATTGGCTTGGATGTTTTTATCCAGAGGCTTGCCAGCTACAACAATTAGATGACGTTTTATTTTGATTTACTGTTTTGATATGTGATTAAACAGAAAAGATATCTTCCTGCAGAGATTTTTGATTTCCTCTGAGGGGATGTTGATTTTTGTGTGCCTTGATTGAAGCCCAAAGTTGAAGCTAAAAAGGGTTGATTGAATTCCACTGTGGAAATCATTATACAAAGCCTAAGAGGAGGCTGGAAATTGACTGACTCAACAAGAGAATGTTTATTTTGTATCTTGTACAAAGCCCAAGATGGAAGCTAAAAGAGATTTGACTCTTTGGGGAAAAGGGTTTTATCTGTCTTGTACAAGGCCCAAGATTGAGGCTAAAAAGATGATGACTCCACTAGGGAGGACACTTATGTGTGTCTTGTACAAAGCCCAAGATTGAGACAAAAAGGGTTATGACTATGCTTAAGGAGTGTTTTATATCTGTCTTGTACAAAGCCCAAGATTGAGGCTAAAATGATGATTGACTCTACTGAAGAGATTTTTAGGGGGTATCTTGTACAAAACCCAAGATGGAGGCTAACTGTAGGGAGACTCAACTGAGGAGTTATCATTATACAAAGCCTAAGAGGAGGTTGTCTAATGAGGGATGATCATTATACAAAGCCTAAGAGGAGGCTAAATCTGCAGGGGAAAAATCATTATACAAAGCCTAAGAGGAGGCTAACTTCTGCTGAGGATTATTGAAATCCAAAGACAGGTCCAAATCAGGGGAATTAACTCTTGCTGGGGATTACAGAAGAGTTAAAGTATCTGACACCTTGAGGTTCTGATGAGGATTGTAACAGTAAATTGACCCTAGCTGAAAATGTGACAGTTGGGGTTCTTTCCTCTGATGAGGGATTTTAGTGAGTTTACAGTAATTGACCCATGTTGGGGGAATTAAAGGTAAGGTTTAAAGGTGTGAAAACTGTTGGTTTTAACTCTGTTTGGAGATTGATCTGGTGATTAGGGTTATTTCCTGTTCTTTAACGAAAAGAGTTCATTGGAAATCAAAAGGGAAATGAGACTGTACAAGTCTACTGGTGTTGAGAAATTGGTTCTCAGATGGTAAATGATCTTTGTATTGTGCCCAGGAAAAAGCTGGTATGTTAAGGGATGAAGGTCAACCCTTAACTGGTCTGATGTTTTGAATCAGAAAAACTGCTCTAGGAAATGATGACTAGGTTCTATTCCTATACCTATAGGAGGTCTCTGGGTCCTTATTATAAGTCCAAGAGGAGGCATGAGAACTTCTAAGAAGCCTGAGGGTCCTTGTATAAAGCCCAAGAGGAGGCTGGGATGCGTTTAGGAAGCCTGTGGGTCCAAACATAAGAATGTTCAAGAAAGGTTTCACCGGGAATTAATCCTTTCTGTAATGAACAATTCTAGAGTTCGAAGAAATTCAAGAGAAGTTTAACCGGGAATTAATCCTCTCTGGGGAAACTGAATTTCTTTGACAATTTCTAATAGTGACAGTCTGAGAAAAGGTTCACCAAGAATACTGCCTTTCTCTTTGTTCCATATTGTTTAAGCCCAAGAGAAGGCAAGACTGTATCTGGAATCCTATGGGGTATCTATGTTAACTGTGCTGAAAGAGTGACCAACTGGGTTTACCTAATTCTATACTTAGTTTTTGAGGAAAACTCTAAACAGATATACAAGTATATATACAGTGGATATATGACGAGTAACTAAAAGGATATGAAAGAAGGACTTACAGGTGAGCAGCTTCCCACAATACAGTTATATATATGAAAAACATGTAAACGAAAGCAGACAAAAACTTACAGGTGATCAAGCTTCCGTGATGTATTGTTAGTTATTTAAAGAAATTGAAGCAAGTTTTGATAACAGTTATTTTAAAACAGAAAATGGGACTTATTCAACAAGAGATGCCTTGATCAATATTTGAATACAGACTGTATTATTAACAAAGTATTTACAAAGAGTTGGGTCTTATACTCTAATAGAGAGCCCAAAGATTATTTTCGTACAAAAGATGGGGCTTATAACTCAAGGAGTAGCCCAGGTTATTTGATTTTGAATTGGCGATCGCGCCGAGGTTTTTTGAATATGCAGTGGGGCTTACACAAAGTCTGAGGCCCAAAATTATTGTAGTTAAAAAGGGATTGGGTCTTACACTCTATTAGAGGCCTAAAATGATTTTGAAAATGAATAAAAATGGGACTTATAGCTCAAAGAGAAGCCCAGGTGATTTTGTTAAAAAGGCGACGATCGCGCCATGATTTTGAAAATGTACAGAGGGACTTATACAATAAGTGAGGCTCAAAATGGTTGGGACTTACACTCAATTAGAGGCCCAAAATGATTTGAAAAAGATTGGTGAGGGTGAAATTAATCAAAACCCTAATTTGTTTGAAAATGGAATTAATTTTGATTTAAAATTAATAAAAATGATTGAAAACATGTGAAAAATGAGTTGTGATCTTGGATCAATGTTTCAAAAATCATGTTTCTATACACAAAGTGATTGAAAATCAATTAAGTTTGAAAAATCATAAAGAAAAAAATATTTTAAACGTTAAAAAGTAAATAAAATATTAATTCTTTGCAAAAATACCAAATATATGAAATAAATAATATTGTTGGGAATTTTTTGTAAAATAAAATATTTTAACATTTTAGTGAATTTTGGAAAAAAGAATCAACTCAAAATCATTAAAAATCAGAGAGAAATTAATTTTTGAATCAATTAAATAAAATCACAAAATTCAAATATTCAAAAATTCAAAAAAGGGCGCCAAGAACACACCAAGAACACGCGCGTGTTCTGATTTTTGCAGATTTGTAAAACCTATGATTTCTCACTAAATACTTGATGAAATCAAACAATCCACATATCATCTTGCTCATTTTCAACTCACGATCATGTCTATGGCATTTAATTTCATTTATTTTAAGTGTGGAATGAGAAATCAAAGAGAAACCTCAAGAACCCTAATTTCTGCAAGAGGGCTAGGAAATTCCATACACGATTCATACAAAGAAATTGATTGAGAGGAAACACTCTATACATGATTATGAACATATGACAAAATTATTGTGCAGTAAAATATGCATGCATCATGGAGTTTGAAGAATTCAGGCTTACCTCTTGCAGCTGGTGGTCGTGTTTTGAGTTGGAGGTGTTGCAAGCCAGTTCCAATGATCTGGACAACTTCCTTAGGTGCCAAGTGATGTGTCTGAATGTTTGGAGTGGTTTAAAACAAGTTGGAACTTGAGATGGTACCTCAACTGCAACTCTGTCAAGAACTTGAGCAGTTGGATGGTGATTTTGTTAAATTGGCGTTCCAATTGTGATTTTGTGTTATGGATCAATCATATATGATGATTATGAGGTGTTGGCATGATTGGTTTGGTTTGAATCACTCTCAATTTCAAAACCCGATAATGACTTGGTTTAGAAGGCAAAAAATGGAGTGAAAGTGTGATTCTGAGAAAAGCCACAATTTGGGGGAAAGTTTGTTTTAGCTGTAATAGTGTTTGGCAACTGGTACATGTCTGTGACCAATGTGGATCAAATGGAATCTCAAGTCTCCTCTAGCCATTGACTTGATATTAGAGCACAAGCATATGCTCTTCTGTTGCAGGGATAAGGCTTGACTCATTTAGTTTATTGTGGACTGATACATGTCAGCTCTATGCATCCTTTAAATGCTTCATGACGAATTTGAAAGTTTTGGATTTTGGATTTTGAATGTCATATGCCAAATGATGATGTTTGGGACTTGCAAGGCTGGTGGCTGAGATATCTTTGCTTCAATCTGATCCTTGAAGATGACAAGGCTTGTCAAGATGAAAAAATTGGACAAAGAACGCGCGTGGCACAAGAAATGCACATAATCTGCCTAGTGTTGCCATGGAGACAGTTTACAACAAGGCAACTTTGGAGATCCATAACTCCTAGCTCAGATGAAGTTTGATGGTGTTCTTGGACAATTTGGAAAGCAAATGTATCCTACTTTATTGTGATGTCCAACTTTGGTTTTGAATCAACTTGCATTTGGTTGAAAAATGCCTCTACATTTTGAAAAAAAATGAAACAGATTCTGACTTAGTGAAAATTTCACTAAGTGTTGGAAAGAGTGTGATTTTCATGTTTTTGTGATTTTGATCAATCCATAACTCATAATCCATGAAGATTTGGAATCTCTTGTAGTTGACACTTTTAAAGTATGTAAGATGGACTACAACCTGAGCTTTGAATGGGAGAAAAAGGCCTTGTGGTTTAGGAGATATGGCCTTGCAAAATTGGTACCCTAGCCACTTTGTTCCATAACTTAGAAAAATTCTAAGTTTCTAAGATTACCCCTTTTACAAGTTAAATTACTTTTCTTGATTTTTCTTGATGTATGATGATTCAAATCACATATTAATATCATTTTAGGGTTAAGGAGACCTTGGTTGACCAAAATTTCAAAAAGTCAAACTTGGATTTTTGTACAGTTGACTTTTCATCAGATTTAAATTTTGACTTTGTGATCCTTTTGTGAAGTCATTCCTTAGGCCCAATTAAACTTCATGGATGGCCTCAAGGGGTATTTAGAGATGTCTTGGACCCTTCCCCAAGGTTTGAGATCAAGGGTAGCTCAACAGTCAAGGATAGGGTTGACTTTTTTCATCAGAAACCCTAGTTTGTGATCAGATGGCATTGAGTTCTTGTGGTTTATGATTTGAGCTCTTTGAGTCAATAAATCCTTGTAGACATGTTAATGTGATGTATTTGAGGTCCTTAAAGTTCATCTTGAAGCTTTAAGTCATGTCTTGCTTTACAAGTTAACTCAAGGGTTATATTAGGTCAAAACCCTAATTCCTGATTTTTTGATAGATTGACCTTCAAGGTGATTTGGCCATGGTGGATGGGCTCTTAAGATTCTTTTTAGCTTATTGGACCATATATGGAGGTATTGGCTCATGCCCAGATGAAAATTTTCATCTGGAGGCCTTGGTCGACCAAAACCCTAATTTGGTGATACTGGCGATCCTGAGGATTAATCCTCTTGGAATGTTGAATATTCATGCATGATTCTTGATATGGGGGACACCTTTATCTTTCATGGATGTTTGAGGGGTTAGAAAAGTTGGGGGACCAAGTCCTTTCTTGATTGATCCTTTGTCTAAGAGCCCCAAGAGGGGTTAAAACCCTAATCTTTGATTGTAGATACATGCTCAACAATCCCTGAGGAGATTGATGAGGCATGATGGTACATCCATGTTATGGTGATGATTCTCACAATGGTGTGAAATCTTAGTGGTCAAAATTTGGGGTATGACAGATGCCCCTATTTAATCTTCTTGGACCCTAAGGTGTGAATGATGAAGATGTTCGGACATTCAGGGGGCAAGAGGATTAAATATCGGAATACCCAAAATTTTGACGGTGTATATGAATGGCAATTTACTCATTCATCTTCTTTTGCTAAGCATTGATACTTAGAAAAGGTAGAACTTTCCCTCGATCCTGGCTTCGTACTAAGGAAATGGTCTCAGTTTCTTTTGTCAATAAACTTCCCCTCGATCCTAGTTTCCTACCAAGGAATTGGTCTCAGTTTCCTTTGTAAAATAACTTCCCCTCGATCCTGGTTTCCTACCAAGGAACTGGTCTCTGTTTCTTTTGTCAAATTTCTTTTCTTGACAAGGGATGCTATCCATGGCAGTTTTTATCAAACTTCTCGCCTAATTTTTACTGGGAGATGCCATTTGATGGAAGATTTGATGTCAGACTTGCTGGGGAAAACCCATTGGTCTGAACTGTAGAGGTATGCAAACTTATCTGTTGGAGATGCCATTTGTTGACTCTACTGGGGAAAACGAGTCTTCTGAGAGACTATTTTTTTGCTTGGGGATATCACATTTTTCTCCGAGATTCTCACGAAGAAATGCCATGTGACATGGTCCAAATTTGAGGTGCAGATGACTTCATCAACATCGAGTTTCTTTGGAGAAAGACCGATGTATTGTCGAGAGTCATTGGTCGAGAGACTTTCTCTGGGGATTTTCTTTAATTCGGGAAAGCAAAGGTATCATCTTCAGTGGTGAAGAGTGATGTTCCAAAGGATGTCTGTTAGACGTTTTCTTGTCCTTTAGAGGTTCAAGTTATCAAAGTTGTCGAGGACGGTTTCAATCTAGAAGTAGACTGGAGAGAGATTGTTCAGACAAAACTTTTCCTGACGAGGGAAGTACAGATGACTCAACCTACAAGAGGACTTTATCACTTGGGAGTGAAACTGACTAGAGTGATAGCGATGCAATATGAATATGAATATGAATTAATAATGCATGATGTATGTATGTTTATGCTAACAAAACAGACATGACATATAGACTAGTGAATGAACTGGATTGGATTATTTGACCGCTGCGGGGAACGAAAGGTACCAATGGTTCAAGATAGCAGTACTACCTTGCTTAGGAAAAGTAGACTCCACAGGGGAGAAAGAAATTGTTGATCGGTCTTAGGAGGTAAGAACTCTGCCGGATATATCAGGTGGACCTGATGTTTGAAAAGATGATTCTTCAGTCAGGTGCACTGGTTTAGAAGGAGTACTTTGATTCTGTACTTCGAAGTTAAATGACTTCAAGGGAAGCTGTCGATATTCTTCCAGATGTTTAAATTCAAAAGGAAATGCCATCTTTATTTTAAAAGCAGAAAAAAAAATTTTTGCAAGTAAATTCATTTTTTTGTTTTATTCCAAGAATCGTTGAGCATGTTAAATGTCATTCTATAAGGCAAAAACAAATAAGAGTTGCAAACAAA
Organism: Lathyrus tuberosus; assembly: GCA_022829125.1. Taxonomy (NCBI): domain Eukaryota; kingdom Viridiplantae; phylum Streptophyta; class Magnoliopsida; order Fabales; family Fabaceae; genus Lathyrus; species Lathyrus tuberosus. The sequence continues at coordinate 6,357,538 of JALAZF010000363.1, forward strand.
AGCACAAGGGCTCAAATTTTATTGATAGGATGGTATCAGCCAAGCGCGTGATACCATAAAGTTTTTACAAAGTTTGAAAATGGTAATTTACGGGAAAAGGGCTACATTAAAACATAACGACCGTTATCCTTCTACCAACTTTGAATTCTGGACATTCTGGGCTTCTGTCGAAGATGACCCTGACAAAAGTCTTTTCTGATGAAAAGTAATACTGATGTAGTTACTTGCCATGAATCCCTAATTTTTGCCTAGATTGTACTTTGAGATTTCCAATCCACCGGGATGATTTTCGGATTATGTCTCTAATTTTTGCCTGGACCGCCATTTCGGGTTTTCAATCCATCGAGAAGTTTTTTTTTAGTTTAGGCGAAGTATTTCTTGACTATATCAACATTCGTGGGGTAGGCAAATTCCTCTTCGTCCATAGCTGCAAATCTCAAGGCACCGCCTGAGAAAGCTTTCTTGACCATATAGGGGCCGTCATAATTCGGAGTCCACTTGCCCCGAGAATCAGTGAGAAATGATTGTATCTTTTTTAGCACAAGGTCTCCTTCTCTGAAGACGCGGGGTCAGACCTTTTTGTCAAACGCCTTTTTCATTCTCTGTTGATATAACTGACCGTGGAATAGAGCCGTTATTCGTTTTTCTTCGATCAGGTTCAGTTCGTCATGTCGGCTTTGGCACCAATCAGCTTCTGTTAGTTTAGCTTCCATCAATACCCTGATTGACGGGATATCTACTTCTATAGGGAGCACTGCCTCCATGCCATATACTAGAGAGAAAGGGATTGCCCCTGTTGAAGTGCTGACAGATGTGCAATAACCATGAAGAGCAAAGGGTAGCATCTCGTGCCAGTCTTTGTAGGTTACAACCATCTTTTGAACGATTTTCTCAATGTTCTTGTTAGCTGCTTCTACCGTTCCATTCATCTTAGGTCGGTAGGGAGATGAGTTATGGTGTTCAATCTTGAACTCTGCGCATAACTCCTACATCATCTTATTGTTCAAATTCGATCCATTATCCGTAATGATCTGGCTTGGAACACCATAATGGCAGATGAAATTGGTTTTGATAAAGCGGACTACCACTTTTCGGGTCACATTAGCATACGACGTTGCTTCGACCCACTTGGTGAAGTAGTCAATGGTGACCAGAACGAACCGATGTCCATTTGAAGCTTTGGGTTCAATCATGCCAATCATGTCAATTTCCCAGATGGAAAAAGGCCACGAGGAAGAAAGTACTTTGAGATGCGTTGGCGGTACATGGATTTTATCAGCGTCTATCCGACACTTGTGACATTTTCGTATGTACTTGTAGCAGACGAATTCCATTGTCAACCAATAGTACCCTACTCTTAGGATTTTTCTCGCCATTGTATGTCCGTTGGCATGAGTGCCAAAGGATCCTTCATGAATTTCTTTCATCAACATGTTTTCTTCAGGTTTGTCTATGCAGCGAAGCAGAAGCATGTCGAAGTTTCTCTTATAGTGTGTATCACCGTTCTGAAAAAAGTTTCCAGACAGTATCCTGAGAGTTTTCCTGTCTTTTCTCGATGCCCCAGGTGGGTATTCTTGTTTCTGAAGAAAACACTTGATATCGTGGTACCAAGGTTTGTTGTCTATGACAGCTTCAATTGTAAAGATGTAAGCAGGCCTTTCTAGGCGCATCACGTCAATCTTAGGTACGTCGTTCCATTGACCTACACTAATCATGGAAGAGAGAGTGGCTAATGCATCAGCCATGTGATTTTCATCACGAGGTATATGGTGAAACTCGACTCTGTCGAAGAATGGTAACAACCTTCTTGCGTAATCTTTGTAAGGAATCAGCCTAGACTGGTATCTGTTCCAATCTTGATTTCTTTTCTCTCTTCTTCTAAACCCAAATTTACCGTTTCCAATAGCTCCTTGTGAGGCTCGATAGATCTTTCCTCTTGTCTGAGTAATCGGGAGATCTCTTCTGGGATTTCTGCGTCATCCTCTTCTTCAGCTTCAAATATCGGGAATTCAAAGTTGGGAGAAGGCATGGGATCATATGTTTCAACGGGGTTTAAGACAAGCAATCTGCAAGGCGTAATGATTTATTTTTAGAAGGGATAGGGAGAATGCAAACATGTGTGCAGTGTATTTAAAAATGCTTGTTTTTATTTATTGAGTTTGCTTTAGAATTACCATTTTCGGAAAAGTGAAAAGAGAAAACAACAATTAATGCGGGAATTATAGAATGACATTTTATTTATTCATGATTTGTCGATTCTCGAAATTACATCCCTGTAAAACAAAACTCTGTCGTTTTGGGCGAAGCGAAGAGGGATATTTACAGAAAAGTGAGCCCTATAAAACATCTGTTTCGCTTGGGCAAGGTGAAAGGTTAAGATAAAGACGTCAATTACTTAGACTTATGGACGACTTTCGGAACATCGACATCAACCCAATGGTGACGAACTCCTCGGTGAATCACAAAATCTGGAACCTTCTTCCTTGGTTTGTCCTCAGAAATGACGCTGATTTCTGGCGGATCAGGATTATTAGAATCCTCTTCCAAAGCAGAGTTGTCCTAAATGAACTCTTCTATTGTATTTTCCATAGTATTTTTGTACTCAGGGGAATCTCCCCATCCAGTCGGCTGGATATCTTCGAGTTTGATACGAGAGCTTTCAGGAGCAGTATACTTGACTAAGAAGTCGTACTTTCCGCTTGGCTGTCCTAAAGTGTCCTACATTTCTGTGGGGAAAAAGGAATCATCTTCCTCGATGACGTTGACCTCTGGAAAAGCGTAATTGATGAATTCTTATCCTGCAGTCTGTGCAGGTTCATCGTTGTGATGAGTGTTTTCAGAATAGCTTGAGTAATGATCCCATGACTGGGTAGGTATGCAGGTACTCTTCTCAATGTTTCTTAGTTGATATGCCTCATTGGGCTGACTCTTTTGCCCCAAGTCCTCTGGGTATGGCTGCCAGATAGGCAAGTCATCCAGTGGGTCAAAATAGTCGTAGTCGAAGTTATCTTTTATCAGATCGTCTTCTAATGAGTTAGGTGGAGCACGACATCCCTCAGGATCCCAATCTCCGTACATCATCTTGACGTCTGACCTCGGTATGAATCTCGGACTCTGTGTGGGAAAACAAAATGGCATAGGTGTCTCTCCCTGAGAAAAATAACCATCCTCGTTGAGATATAATTTCCACTCTTCATCCATATCGGAGGATTTACTCTCATTGATAGTGTGTACTTCTTGAGACACTAGGTGAAGGAATCCTCCGCTGAGGAAAAAATCCTTAATGGGACGAAAACTTTCGTCTTTCTTAGTAGTCTAGGCATAGGTCGAGGAGAATCCTAAACATTTATTTTTCTTGTTATCCGTGGGAATCACAAGTTGTCCCCATCCTTTTGTGTTGTTGCTTTTGATTACTTCAAGAACGTCTTTGTATGAGGAAATCAGTGTTCCTTTCTCAGATCAATTCTCATTGCTCATTAAAAGAGCTTGGAACTGAGTTCCAACTACCTCCTCTGGTTCTACACAGGAGAAAGATGATAAGTTGTTTACTATTAAAGCTTGCTCTCCATAGACTGCGACGAGTTTGTGATTCTTGACAAACTTCAGCTTCTGGTGAAGTGTCGAAGTGACTGCCCCAGCTTCGTGTATCCAAGGTCTTCCTAATAAACAACTATAAGCTGCCCGGATGTCCATGACCTGGAAAGTGACTTGAAAAGTGTGGGGTCCAATGGTTATGGGAAGATTTACTTCGCCGATAACTATTTTTCTAGATCCGTCAAAAGCTTTGACAATGATATCACTGCCCCTCATCGGATCTCCTTGAAATGATAGTCATGTTAAGGTTGACTTTGGCATAACATTCAGAGATGATCCCGTATCAACCAGTACGCTGGCTAAAGCATCGTCCTAACAGTTGACTATAATGTTAAGCGCCATGTTATGGTTTTTGCCCTCTTCTGGCAATTTCTCACCAGTGAATCCTAAATTGTTGCAAGAAGTGATGTTTGAAATGATATTGTCAAACTGTCCTACAGTAACATCCTGTTCCACGTAGGCTTGCTCTAATACTTTCTACAGAGCTTCCCTGTGAGCCTTGGAACTGAGTAGGAGAGATAACACAGAGATTCTGGACCGAGTATGCAACAGTTGGTCTACAATGTTGTACTCGCTCCTCTGGATGAGCTTCAGTATCTCATCGCTATTCTTTGAAAGTTCGAGACTACTGGACTGCCCGATTTGTTGGTTCGGAACATCTGCCAGTGTTTCTTTCTCTTTGGCAGGTTCTCCAACTCCTCGGTTGAAGATTCAACCATTCCGTGTGACGCGACTGATGTCGGCAATGTTTATGATGGAGGGTAATGGATTTTCCTTTCCATTTTCAATCGTTGTAGCATCGTACTTATAAGGGATTGCCTTATCTGACTCGTATGGTAATGGACCTGGAAAATAGATTACCACTGGGACCTTCTGATTTTTCTGACTATCATACTCAGCCTCAATTGGTTCAAGGTTGAGAATCTTCCTACTGTCAAGAGGAATTTTCGACTCGTTGAGTAGAGGGATTATGGCGCAATCGTCCTTGGCCATTTCATTATTAGAAATGATGATAACATCTTCATTTTGATCAGGAAGATAGTCTTGTATCACGTTGGTCGACCCGGGTACTGGGACAGTGTAAGATCTCTTTTCGGTCCAACTGATTTTGAAGAGCTGAACGCATAAGATAACAACATTGGTTGTTCTCTGAACAAACCCTACAGCATTTATAATTATGAGGTGGCACCTGGCCACATCCGCTTTGTATGCAATGCATCTTGACTAGATCTGTTTCCATCGAGTAGACACCCTGACTCTGATGTCTACTAGGATTTCCATCAGTCATACTGATCTTCTGCGTAGCTCGTCCAAGTAAATTGGAAGCCATCAGTGGTCTAATAAGTGTTGAAGTATTCCCTGAACAATGGAACATCCTTGATCATCCTCTTGACACTTTTCGTAGTCCTGATAATCATGTGAAGCCAGAAAACCAAGCCTGACTTGCTTAGCATGTAATTCTACCAGACTGCTGTTTATCAAGCGTAAGTCGAATATCTGAACCATATTGACTTGATGAGTATTTCTTTCCTGTTAATCCTAGATCCATCCAAGATCCATTTGACGTAGGGCCTCTTGTACAAAAGAGCATCACTGATTGCTTGTTGAGCAAATCGGACAGGCATCATAATCGTGTCGCGGAAGATTATGATATTGACTTTGCATAGAGTGCATGGCTACCAAATTAACATTCATCGCAAGGATATTGGAGTTATGAACAATGTTGGGATTAGCATGAGCCATGTTTACTTCTCAGATTCTGTGATCTTGAATCCATCCGAGATTCATCTGTTCCTCTAGAGCTAGCTGTACTATAGAACATCCTTGGTTATTCTTAGAGCAGATATCACACTGGTGATAGTTGTGAGGCGGTACATGACCGTACCCTCTCTGTCTGCAATGTATCCTGACCAGATTGGTCCCCAACTAGAGTACATCGCGAATCTGATAACTGCGTCTAAATTCCACCTCTATCAGATTTACTGCAGCCTTGTCATGTTGCGGCAATGGGTTCGTCTGAACATTCGGATTAGTATCTTTGAAAGATAAGACCCCGTTCCTGACAAGTCTCTGTACGTCACATTTGAAACTGAGATAGTTTTTGATATTGTGCCCTGATCCTCCTTGATGGTAAGGGCAAGTTTGATCCGCTTTGAACCAAAAGAACAGATTTTTCGGTATCGCAAGAGGAGACCTAGTCTGGACGTGCCCCTTGGCTAGTAACAGTGGAAAAAGTTCAGCGAACAACATGGTTATAGGGTCAAACCCTGGTGGTCGTGTTGTACGATTGTTACTGTTGTACTGAGGACGAGCCTGCTGAAGAGGCTGTTGAGTCCTTTGCTGGTACTGTCGTTGACTAGGTTGATTCTGAGCAACCTGAGGTTGGTAAGTTGGAACGGGCGCAGGGTTAATAGCAGGTGTTACCGCCGCTACTGGTTGATATCGAAGCCTTTGTTTTCCTTGGGAGATTTTACTGATCTCCTGTTCCTTATTTTTCTGGAAAGCACTACCATATCTTTTGGTACTGCTGGAGGGTTCAGCCTCTTTGGCAAACCGTCCTTCGTGAACTGCCTATTTGAGGCGTACCCCCATGTTTGCCATCTCGGTGAAATCACTGGACGCACTGGCGACCATCCGGTCATAGTAGAATGAGCTTAAGGTTTTCAAAAATATCTTTGTCATCTCTTTTTCTTCAAGAGGTGGACAAATCTGGGCGGCAATTTCACGCCATCTTTGAGCGTATTCCTTAAATGTCTCTTTGTCTTTCTGAGACATCGCTCTGAGTTGATCTCTATCTGGTGCCATGTCCAGGTTATATTTGTACTGTTGGACGAAGGCAGCACCAAGATCTTTGAAAATATTGATCTTAGTACGGTTAAAACCCACGTACCATCTGAGAGCAGCACCGGTTAAACTATCCTGAAAATAGTGGATCAGTAGCTGTTGATTTTCTTTCTGAGTTAACATTTTGCGAGCATACATCACCAAGTGACTTTGAGGGCAAGAGTTGCCTTTGTACTTCTCAAAGTCGGGCACCTTAAACTTGTGCAGGATTTTGACATTCAGGACCAAGCAAAGGTAAGCGGCGTCTTTTCCAAATAAATCCTGACCGCGAATAGCATGCAATTCTTTTTGCATCTCTAAGAACTGTTCCTGGAACACGTTCATCTTTTCATTCATCTCCTTGTTTCCACTAGAGACGGTTTGTGGAATCTGTCCTCCCGGGATAGTGTGTACCACTTCTTGTGGTATGGTCATTACGGCTGTGACTCTGGGTTCCTCAGAGCCCTGAAGTTTGTAACCTTCAGGAATTCCTGTCGTAATTCTTGCGTCCTCACTTTCCCGAAGTTTGTAACCTTCAGGACCAGTGGCTCCTGTTACAGTGTCCGGGTCATCCAAGATCGGCGGAATGTATCCTTCAGGAATAAAGTTATGTGGCATGCCCCAGGGCCGACCCGGAGGCATGTTGTATCGCGGATGTACCTCAAGTGGCTTCTCCACTATCGGTGTAGAGATGATTTCTGAAATCACAGTCCTTTGACGTTGCTCCTGAGCTGTTATCAGGGATTGCATATCACTATACAGTTTCTTTAGAACGTCCTTTAGAGCGTCGATTTCTTCTCTCAGCTCTCTATTCTCTTCCTCGAGATTGTCCATTTTCTTTTGTCGACTGGCCCGAGTATTGTACGAGTGAGACAGTTTGATTCTAGAATCGAGACGTAGACATGAGACTCGAGAGAAAGGAGAATGCGTTATGTTAGAATGATGAATGTAATGATATATATTTTTTTTTGTTTTTTAGCTTTAATAAAAAAGAAACTTTGAAATAAATTGCAAATATCATACAGAGAGGGGAGAACCCCATTTTATTGAATTTGAAGGATTGCGATACGTTACAAACAAAACTACAGTATTTTAAAAAGTGCCGGTAAAAGGAAAATTCTAAGCTTAAGGGTTCTGAGTCCTCTCTGAAGAGAGCTTAGAAGCAGGTTCTGGTAGCTTCCTTTTCTTTTAACAGTTCCTGGAGTTTGACACACTCCACGTTGAGAGTCATGTACTTGTTTTTCCAAGAGTTCCTCTCTTGATGAGTTTTGTTAAGAGCGACTTGGAGTTTTTCCGTATTAGACATAAAATAAAGGACATATTCCTTTAACAGAAAAACTTCTTGACAAGGGTAAGGCATCCTCAGCTTGAGAGCTCTAGTTTGCACCCAGTGGAGATACGACTCCAAAGAGACACAATCGGGTTTTCCTAGAGACTTTGGTCCTTTCCTGTGAATGTGTTGCTAGACATGCACTATCTCCTTTTTAAGTGCTCTGTCCTTTTCTCCTTCCTTGAAGAAAAGACCTTCCAGATGAACATTTCGCGGGATATGTCTCATCGGGTATCCGAATTGATGACGGGCTAGGACTGGATGATAATTAATTCCACCTTTAGTTCCTATTAGGGGTACATTAGGAAAGTTTCCACATAGGTCGATGATTTATGCACCCTCATAAATCCTATTTTTCCAGTTTATATCAGAGTTGGTAAGAGACATGATTCTCTGCGACCAACGTAAAGTGTTCTTATGATCCCAAAATGCAGTAAACTTGGGTAGATGGGAAATGAACCACTTGTAAAGCAAGGGTACACAACATGTAATCATTCCTCCGGCGTACAAATTCCTTAAGTGTACGGAATGATAAGCATCTGCGAGTAGGGTAGGTACAGGGTTTCCAATCAAGAAAATCTTAATGGCATTGATATCGACGAAGTTATCGATGTTGGAAAAAAGGAATAATCCATAGGTGAGTAGGACAAAGATACCCTCAAAAGCGGTTAGGTTTCCTACACTGGCTAAGTAAAGGGCTTTCTCCATCAGGAACTTAGCGGGTTAGCCCTGGATTCCTCCTTTAGTGGTTAAATGAGTCTTGACCTCTGACTCGTCGAAATAGATTTCTCTTGCAATGATTTGTTCCTTTGGAATTTCTTCCAGACCAGAAAAGGGAGTTTAGTCAGTGATTGGTAAATCGATCAGGTGAGAGTACTCCTCCAGGGTTGGTGTAAGTTGGTAATCCGGGAAGGTGAAACAGTGATAGACATGGTCGTAAAACTGTATCAGCGCAAACAAAATTCCTTCAACTACATGAACCCTTAATAAAGACAACAGTCCTCCGTGCTTGGCTCTGAAAGCCTCCGGGTTGGTAATCATCCTTGCCAACTTTCTTAAATCCTCCAGTTTTGGAACCTTGAAGGTGTACTTGTGCGTCTTTCGTCTACCGAAATCCATAACGCAATCCCTCTGATATTTATAATTTATGGTTCAGTTTAATTTTGAAAAAGGAGGGAATAGAAGAGAAAAGATTTTTTTTCTTGTTTAAATTTTTTTTAGATGAATGCATGAATGCAGTACACAAAAACATAGCAAAAACACGGGTTCAAGGGTTCAGCGTCACGAGCATGGAGTCATGGCTCTACCCATCCCCAAAAGGTTGATCTATTTTGGTCATTTTTGTACCTGTAGAACAGGTAAGATCTCAAAAATCATTGATTTAATCCGGACAATACAACAGTAAGCTGGTTAACCCGAGTGAGCTATAGTATCCCAGAAGAAATTTCAGATTGAGTGTAGTTATCGCGTATCGACTATTCCTGATAGCCACTGCACTACCAAAAGGACATAGTTTTAAAGTCTACTAAATCCTCAGTTTCACGGGTCATCGTACTATGAAATCGTCTGATTTCACAACCATAGGTCGTTCAACATAGTAACACACAGGTATCTCCACTGATTAGATGGTCTACCAGGTTCGTTTATTCAGGACTCACTCCCTATAAGACGCCCCGTCTATGCCATCACTTATCTTATGTTTTTCTCAAACTTACCAGATGTGACATCAATCGCAGTCCCATTGACAGAAAAATAAACACGGATATCAAGTAGAAAAGTAATATATATATATATATATATATATATATAGAGAGAGAGAGAGTATTGATCCTAAAACTAACATCCTAGACCTATTAAGAGCTAGTTCTATATCTTATACAATCAGTGACTCCCTGGCAGAGTCGCCATTTTTCTGTTGAAAATGGGGACGATAATGTCTAAAGTTAAACAGATCTTACAGTGACTCCCCAGCAGAGTTGCCATTTTTCTGTAGCTAGCGATTTTTGTCGGTGATGCGACCACCTTATCGCTGAGTTTTGGGCTTTCCTCACCTCAGTGGGAGGAACGTTGGGTGCTACTTTCTGATTACTTATTTATCCCGTGAAGCTGAAATGGAAAGGGAAACTTATCTAAAACAAACCTTGTAAGCATCTGTTTAACTGAACAAACACTTGACATAGAGATTGGGGAGTTCGGGGTCAGGTTATACAATGGGGAGTTGTCAATTACCCATCCTATACATGGTTATCCATGAGATGATAGTTTTAGGATCAACTTTGATACTTGATTGTGTTTATTTGTGAATGGGAAAAGTCTGTTGTGATGTCTTAGAGAGAGAGTTTTTGTTGTTTTTTGGGTTTTCTGATGTTTTTCGTAAGGTCAGGGACCTAGGGTTTTTTGTTTAGTGTGCTCGCTAAGATTTCGCAATCTTATGCCTACGTATTCCCTATTATGGAGTATATGGAAATCAGAGCAATCGTAGTTCCTCCTATTCTAAGGGAGAAACAGATGTTTGGTGTCTTGTTCAAAGCCCAAGATTGAAGCTAAAAGGTTGAGTATTTGTATCTTGTTCAAAGCCCAAGATTGAAGCTAAAAGGTTTTGAATGAGAGAGAATTTGTCATCTCCAAAGAGAGATATCTCATCTGTTAATCACAGTTGTTTGGGTAACTAGTTTTGATTATAAAGGTGAATTACTTTAACTAGAATGCATGGAGACCAGCAATGCCATAATTTCCTTTACAGGGTGATTTTTCCTAAAGGAGAAAACCTTAACTCATGTGTGAGCAATGCCATTTTTCCTTATGAATTCATACTAAAAGAGGGACATTGGCTTGGATGTTTTTATCCAGAGGTTTGCCACTTACAACAATTAGATGATGTTTTACCCAGGATAATGATGGACAGACAACTTGGATGTTTATATCAACAGGTGTGCCACTTAGAGCAGTTATCTGGAATTGAGGTTTTGTTTTGATTGACTATTTTGAGATGTGATTAAACAGAAAAGATATCTTCCCGCAAAGATTTTTGATTTCCTCTGAGGGGATGTTGATTTTTGTGTGCCTTGATTGAAGCCCAAGGTTGAAGCTAAAAAGGGTTGATTAAATTCCACTGGGGAAAATCATTATACAAAGCCTAAGAGGAGGTTGGAAATTGACTGACTCAACAAGAGAATTTTTATTTTGTATCTTGTACAAAGCCCAAGATGGAAGCTAAAAGAGATTTGACTCTTTGGGGAAAAGGGTTTTATCTATCTTGTACAAAGCCCAAGATTGAGGCTAAAAAGATGATGACTCTACTGGGGAGGACACTTATGTGTGTCTTGTACAAAGCCCAAGATTGAGGATAAAGGGTTATGACTCTGCTTAAGGAGTTTTTTATATCTGTCTTGTACAAAGCCCAAGATTGAGGCTAAAAAGATGACTGACTCTATTGTAGAGATTTTTAGGGGGTATCTTGTACAAAGCCCAAGATGGAGACTAACTATGCGGAGACTCAACGAGGAGTTATCATTATACAAAGCCTAAGAAGAGGCTGTCTAATGAAGGATGATCATTATACAAAGCCTAAGAGGAGGCTAAATCTGTAGGGGAAAACCATTATACAAAGCCTAAGAGGAGGCTGACTTCTGCTGAGAATTATTGAAATCCAAAGACAGGTCCAAATTAGGGGAATTAACTCTTGCTGGGGATTACAAAAGAGTTAAAGTATCAGAGACCTTGAGGTTCTGATGAGGATTATAACAGTAAATTTACCCTAGCAGAAAATGTGACAGTTGGGGTTCTTTCCCCTGATGAGGGATTTTGATGAGTTTACAGTAATTGACCCATGTTGGGGGAATTAAAGGTAAGGTTTGAAGGTGTGAAAACTGTTGGTTTTAACTCTGTTTGGACATTGATCTGGTGATTTGGGTTATTTCCTGTTCTTTAAGGAAAAGAGTTCACTGGAAATCCAAAGGGAAATGAGACTGTCCAAGTCTATTGGTGTTGAGAAATTGGTTCTCAGATGGTAAATGATCTTTGTATTGTGCCCAAGAAAAAGCTAGTATGTTAAGGGATGAAGGTCAACCCTTAACTGGTCTGATGTTTTGACTCAGAAAGACTACTCTAGAAAATGATGACTAGGTTATGTTCCTATACCTGTAGGAGGTCTCTGGGTCCTTGTACTAAGCTCAAAAGGAGGCATGAGAACTTCTAAGAAGCCTGAGGGTCCTTGTACAAATCCCAAGAGGAGGCTGGGATGCTTTTAGGAAGCCTGTGGGTCCAAACTTAAGAATGTTCAAGAAAGGTTTCACCGGGAATTAATCCTTTCTGTAAAGAACAGTTCTAGAGTTTGAAAAAATTCAAGAGAAGTTTCACCGGGAATTAATCCTATCTGGGGAAACTGAATTTCTTTGACAATTTCTAATAGTGACAGTCTGAGAATACTGCCTTTCTCTTTGTTCCATATTGTTTTACCCCAAGAGAAGGCAAGACTGTATCTGGAATCCTATGGGGGATCTATGTTTACTGTGTTGAAAGAGTGACTAACTGGATTTACCTAATTATAGACTTAGTTGCCAGGGAAAACTCTAAACAAATATACAAGTATATATACAGTGGATATATGACAAGTATTTAAAAGGATATGAAAGAAGGACTTACAGGTGAGCAGCTTCCCACAATACAGTTATATTTATATGAAAAGCATGTAAATGAAAGAAGATGAAAACTTACAGGTGAGCAAGCTTCCATGCTGTGTTGTTAGTTATTCAAAGAAATTGAAGCAAGTTTTGATAACAGTTATTTCAAAACAGAAAATGGGACTTATTCAACAAGAGGTGCCCTGATGATTATTTGAATACATAATATATTATTAACATTGTATTTACAAAGAGTTGGGTCTTATACTCTAATAGAGAGCCCAAAGATTATTTTTGTACAAAAGATGGGGCTTATAACTCAAGGAGAGGCCCAGGTTATTTGATTTTGAACTGGCGATCGTGCCGAGGTTTTTTGAATATGCAGTAAGACTTATACAATGTTCGCCCAAAATGATTTTGGTTAAAAAGGGAATGGGACTTACACTCTATTAGAGGCCCAAAATGATTTTGAAAATGAATAAAAATGGGACTTATAGCTCAAAGAGAAGCCCAGGTGATTTTGATAAAAAGGCAACGATCGCGCCGTGATTTTGAAAATGTACAGAGGGACTTATACAATAACTGAGGCTCAAAATGGTTTATTTACAAAAAGGGTTGGGACTTACACTCTATTAGAGGCCCAAAATGATTTCAAAACCCTAATTTGTTTGAAAATGGAATTAATTTTGATTTAAAATTAATAAAAATGATTGAAAACATGTGAAAAATGAGTTGTGATCTTGGATCAATGTTTCAAAAATCATGTTTCTATCCACAAAGTGATTGAAAATCAATTAAGTTTGAAAAATCATGAAGAAAAAATATTTTAAATGTTAAAAAACAAATAAAAAATTAATTCTTTGCAAAAATACCAAATATATGAAATAAATAATAATTTTAGGAATTTTTGGAAAAATAAAATATTTTAACATTTTTATGAATTTTGGAAAAAAGAATCAACTCAAAATCATTAAAAATCAGAGAGAAATTAATTTTTGAATCAATTAAATAAAATCACAAAATTCAAATATTCAAAAATTCAAAAAAGGGCGCCAAGAACACACCAAGAACACGCACAGATTCTGATTTTTGCAGATTTGCAAAACCTATGATTTCTCACTGAATACTTGAGGAAATCACACAATCCACATTTCATCTTGCTCGTTTTCAACTCACGATCATGTCTATGGTATTTAATTTCATTTATTTTAAGTGTGGAATGAGAAATCAAAGAGAAACCTCAAGAACTTTAATTTCTGCAAGAGGGCTAGGAAATTCCATACACGATTCATACAAAGCAATTGATTGAGGGGAAACACTCTATACATGATTATGAACATATGGCAAAATTATTGTGCAGTAAAATATGCATGCATCATAGAGTTTGAAGAATTCAGGCTTACCTCTTGCAGTTGGTGATCATGTTTTGAGTTGGAGGTGTTGTAAGCTAGTTCCAATGATCTGGACAGCTTCCTTAAGTGCCAAGTGATGTGTCTAAATGTTTGGAGTGGTTTGAAACAAGCTGGAACTTGAGATGGTACCTCAACTGCAACTCTGTCAAGAACTTGAGCAGTTGGATGGTGATTTTGTGAAATTGGTGTTCCCGTTGTGATTTTGTGTTATGGATCACTCATATATGATGTTTATGAGGTGTTGGCATGACTGGTTTGGTTTGAATCACTCTCAATTTCAAAACCCGATAGTGACTTGGTTTAGAAGGCAAAAAATGGAGTGAAAGTGTGATTCTGAGAAAAGCCTCAGTTTGGGGGCTTTGGTGTGCTTAAACTGATCACAAGTGAGCTCTATTTATAGTAGAGCAAGTTTGTTTTGGCTGCAATAGTGTTTGGCAACTGGTACAGGTCTGTGACCAATGTGGATCAAATGGAATCTCAAGTCTCCTCTAGCCATTGACTTGAGATTAGAGCACAGACCTATGGTCTTCTATTGAAGGGATAAGGCGTGACTCATTTGGTTGATTATGGAGTGAGCCAGCTCAATGCATCCTTTAAATGCTGCATGACAAATTTGAAAGTTTTGGATTTTGGATTTTGAATGTCATATGCCAAATGATGATGTTTTGGACTTGCAAGGCTGGTGACTCAGAGATCTTTGCTTCAATCTGATCCTTGAAGATGACAAGGCTTGGAAAGATGACAAAATTGGACAAAGAACTCGTGTGGCACAAGAAATGCACATAATCTTCCTAGTGCTGCCATGGAGACAGTTTGCAACAAGGCAACTTTGGAGATCCATAACTCCTAGCTTAGATGGAGTTTGATGGTGTTCTTGGACAATTTGGAAAGCTAATGTATCCTACTTTAATGTGATGTCCAACTTTGGTTTTGAATCAACTTGCATTTTGTTGAAAAATGCCTCTACATTTTGAAAAAAAATGAAATAGATTATGACTTAGTGAAAATTTCACTAAGTGTTGGAAAAAGTGTGATTTTCATGTTTTTGTGATTTTGATCAATCCATAACTCATAATCCATAAAGATTTGGAATCTATTGTAGTTGACACTTTTAAAGTATGTAAGATGGACTACAACCTGAGCTTTGAATGGGAGAAAAAGGCCTTGTGGTTTAGTAGATATGGCCTTGCAAAGTTCGTACCCTAGCCACTTTGTTCCATAACTTAGAAAAATTCTAAGTTTCTAAGATTACCCCTTTTACAAGTTAACTTACTTTTCTTGATTTTTCTTGATGTATGATGATTCAAATCACACATTAACATCATTTTAGGGTTAAGGAGACCTTGGATGACCAAAATTTCAAAAAGTCAAACTTAGATTTTTGTACAGTTGACTTTTCATCAGATGAAATTTTGACTTTGTGATCCTTTTGTGAAATAATTCCTTATGCCCAATTAAACTTCATGGATGGCCTCAAGGGGTATTTAGAGATGTCTTGGACCCTTCCCCAAGGTTTGAGATCAAGGGTAGGTCAACAGTCAAGGATATGGTTGACTTTTTTCATCAAAAACCCTAGTTTGTGATTAGATGGCATTGAGTTCTTGTGGCTTATGATTTGAGCTCTTTGAGTCAATAAATCCTTGTAGACATGTTAATGTGATGTATTTTATATCCTTAAAGTTCATCATGAAGCTTTAAGTCATGTCTTGCTTCACAAGTTAACTCAAGGGTTGAATTAGGTCAAAACCCTAATTCCTGATTTTTTGATAGATGGACCTTCAAGGTGATTTGGTGATGGTGGATGGGCTCTTAAGATTATTTTGAGCTTATTGGACCATATATGGAGGTATTGGCTCATGCCCAGATGAAAATTTTCATCTGGAGGCTTTGGTCGACCAAAACCCTAATTTGGCGACACTAGCGATCCTAAGGCTTGATCCTCTTGGAATGTTGCATATTTATGCATGATTCTTGATACGGGGGACCCCTTGATCCTTCATCGATGTTTGAGGGGTTAGACAAGTTGGGGGACCAAGTTCTTTCTTGATTGATCCTTTGTCTAAGAGCCCTAAGAGGGGTTAAAACCCTAATCTTTGATTGTAGAGACATGCTCAACAATCCCTAAGGAGATTGATGAGGCATGATGGTACATCCATGTTATGGTGATGATTCTCACAATGGTGTGAAATTTTAGTGGTCAAAATTTGGGTATGACACAACCTCCTCTTAGGCTTTGTATAATGATCATTCCTCAACAATTGTTTAGCCTCAATCTTGGGCTTTGTACAAGACACCTAAATATTCTCCAACTGAGTCAGTCAAATTAATCTTTTAGCCTCAATATTGGGATTTGTAGAAGACACCCATAAGTGTCCTCCCCAGTGGAGTCATAATCTTCAGCCACAATCTTGGGCTTTGTACAAGACACATACACAAAATATTCCACAAAGAGTCAGTCTCTTTTAGCCTTAATCTTGGGCTTTGTACAAGACAGATAAAAATTTCTCTGGAAGATTCAAAATTCATCTCAGCCTCCTCTTAGGCTTTGTATAATGATCTCCCTTAACAGAGTCAATCAATATCTTAGCTTCAACCTTGGGCTTTGATCAAGGAACACAAAAATCAACATCCCCTCAGAGGAAATCAAAAATCTCTCTGTAGGAAGACATTTCTCTGTGTAATCACATGTCAAAACAAACAATCAAACAAAACCCTAATTCCAGATAATTGCTGTAAGTGATACACTTGTTGATTCAAACATCCAAGCTGTAGTCCATCTATTATTCTTGTAAACCTCTTCTTTCATCTACTTTGCTGTAAGTGGCAAGCCTCTGGATTATTTACATCTAAGCAATGTCCCTCTTTTAGTATGATAAACTCATAAGAAAAAATTGCATTGCTCTAAACTGAGTTAAAGTTTCCTTCTTCATGATATACCCCTTTCAAAAGAAATTATGGCATTGCTGGATCCCGCATCCTAGTTAAAGCAATTTTCTTTCAAAGCCAATCACCAACAAATGTGATAAACAGATGAGATATCTCCCTTTATAGATGATAAAAACTCTCTCAGTCAAAACCTTTTAGCCTCAATCTTGGGCTTTGAACAAGACACAAAAATACCTTTTTAGCTTTAATCTAGGGATTTGAACAAGACACCAAACATCTTTTCCTCCCATAGAGTAGGAGGAACTACGATTGCTCTGATTTCCCAGTACTTCTTTAAGGGAATACGTAGGCATAAGATTGCGAAATCTTAGCGAGCACATTAATCAAAAACCTTAGGTCCAGTACCTTATCAAAAACCATCAAGTATAAAAGCATAACCTAATACTAATCAACTTATGGATAACCATGTATAGGATGCGTAATTAACAACTCCCCATTGTATAACCTGACCCCGAACTCCCCAATCTCTCTTAGCGTTTGTTCAGTTAAACATTCGTGTGCAAGGTTAGTTTTAGATAGCTTCCCTTTCCTTTCCAGCTTCATAGGATAAATAAGAAATCAGAAAGTAGCACCAAGTTCCTACCATTGCGGTGAGGAAATTCCAATGGCGATAAGGTGGTCGCATCACCGACAAAAATCCCACGCTACAGAAAAATGGCAACTTTGCTGGGGAGCGAAAGTAGGATTAGAACCTACAACTATCACATATGCATCAACAACAACAATCATCTCATCTCAAATCATCAAATTCCATTATCCCTAACCTCCAATTTCCCAAGTTTCCCCAAAACCCCAATCACCCACCAAAATCAAATCCTTATATCAAGAATATTGTAAAGTAATACTCCCCATACCTTAGAGTACCGTCTCCTTCGACCTATCTTGAAGTTTCGCCGGAATTCTTCTATGCCCTAGCCTCCTTCTCACTTGTTCTTCAGAGCACCTTTGCCTCTTCCTCAAAAATAATACGAATAATGAGTTCCTTTCACTATTCTCTCTTAAAATACCCCTAAATGTGATCTTCCCATTATACCCTCACTTATTTCTCCTTAAAGACCAACATACCCTCAATACTCCTACTTTTATTATTTTAAATAATAAATAATAATTTGAATAATGTTATATGATTAATCTTACTATTGATATTATTAAAATAATTTCCATCGAACCAAACCAATGCAACACAACAACATGTCATCAAATTGCCTTATATTCACAAATAATTAATAAATAATTAAAATATGAACTTGGGGCGTTACAACTCTCCCCCACTTAAGGAGTTTTCATCCTCGAAAATTTACCTGAAGCAAATAGAGTCGGATATGACTCCTTCATCTGATCCTCGCGCTCCGAAGTCCAACTTTCACCAGCTGGTCCTCCCCATAAAACTTTCACCAAAGAAATCTATTTACCTCGCAGTTGTGTCATTTCTCGACCATCGACAAGCACAGGCAATGCTTCCACAGTCAGATTTTCCCTCACTTGTACATCATCCATCTGAATAACATGCGACGGATCCGGAATGTACTTCCTCAATTGAGACACAAGGAACACGTCATGCAAATTCGCAAGTGACGGCGGTAAAGAAATTTGATAGGCTACCTCTCCTATCCTCTGCGATATCTGATATGGAACAACAATACGTGGAGTGAGCTTCTTAGACTTCAAAGCTCGGCCCACACTAGTCACTGGCGTCACTCTAAAAAACATGTGATCTCCCTCTTGGAATTCAAGTGCTTTCCTCCTCTTATCATGGTAGCTCTTCTGATGACTCTGTGAAGCTTTCATCCTCTCTTGGATCTTCCTAATCTTCTCAGTCGTCTCTTGTGCAATTTCAGGTCTGAGTACAACACTCCCGCCCGACTCATACCAACATAACAGAGTCCTACACCTTTTCCCATACAAAGCTTCATAAGGCGCCATTCCAATACTAGCATGAAAACTATTATTGTACATGAACTCAATAAATGGAAAATGGCTATCCCATGATCCTCCATGATCCAACACACAAGCCCTCAGCAAATCTTCTAAAGATTGGATAGTCCTTTCTGTCTGACCGTACGTCTGCGGATGGTAGGCAGAACTCATCCTCAACTTAGTACCCAAAGCATCTTGCAAACTCTTGCAAAATCTCGATGTAAACCTCAGATCTCTATCCGAAACAATACTTGAAGGTACCCCATGTAACTTCACAATCTCCTCAATGTACATCTCGGCTAACTTTTGCATGGAATGATTAATCTTCATCGGTAAGAAATGAGCCGACTTAGTTAATCTATCCACGATCACCCAAATTGAATCATTTCCCTTAGCAGTCTTCGGCAATCCCACCACAAAATCCATGGAAATACTATCCCATTTCCATTCTAGAATCCTCAACGGCTGTATCATACCTAAAGGCTTCTGATGCTCAACTTTTGACTTCTAGCAACTCAAACACGCATAAACAAACTCCGCAACATCCTTCTTCATACCCGGCCACCAAAACAACTTTTTCAGATCATGATACATCTTCGTAGCACCGGGATGAATGCTCAACCTACTTCGTGTCCTTCTTCAAGAATGCTCTTTTTAATGTCTGGGACATCTAGAACACACACCCTGTCTCTGAACATCATTATGCCATTCTCGTCAATCCGGAAGGCACCTCCGTTACCTTGGTTAATCAAAGTCAATTGGTTAACCAACTTCAAGTCAGATTGTTGTCCCACTCAGATTTCTTCCAGAATACTACTAGTCAACCTCAACATTCCCAATTTCACACTGTCAGGAGTCGCTTCACATACCAGACTCAAATCTCTGAATTGCTCAATTAGTTCCAACTCTTTCACCATAAACATCAAGATGTGCAATGACTTTCTGCTCAACGCGTCGGCCACTACATTTGCTTTGCCCGGATGATAACTCAAATCAAAATTGAAATCCTTCAACAGCTCTAACCACCTTCTCTGCCTCATATTCAATTCCTTCTGGTCAAACAAGTACTTCAGACTCTTATGATCGCTGAACACCTCAAATTTAGAGCCAAACAAATAATGTCTCCAAATCTTTAATACAAACACCACCGCAGCTAATTCCAAGCCATGCGTAGGATAATTCCTCTCATGAACTCGCAATTTTCTCGAAGCATAGGCAACAACTTGTCCATTCTGCATCAATACTCCACCAAGACCCATCTTTGACGCATCACAATGCACTACAAAAGATTCACTCGATTAGGCAAAATCAACACTAGAGCAGTAGTCAATCTCTTCTTCAATTCCACAAAACTCTCTTCACAAGCTACATCCCACACAAACGCTTGACCTTTTCGAGTCAACTGAGTCAAAGGTAATGCCAACTTAGAAAAGCCTTCAATAAACTTGCGTTAATAATCCGCTAATCCCAGAAAACTTCATATCTCAGTAGCAGAGTTTAGAGGCTCCCACTGTAATACAACATTAATCTTAGAAGGATCAACGGTAACACCACCACTAGAAATCACATGGCCAAGGAAGCTCACTTCCTTCAACCAGAACTCATACTTCGACAGCTTTGCATACAACTTCTTCACTTTCAACACTTGCAACACAGTCCTCAAATGCTCGGCATGTTCTTCTTCAGGCTTGGAGTATATCAGAATATCGTCAATAGAAACACCACAACTGATCTTAACACTCAAGAAAATTCTGATTCATATACTCCATGAATAACAGGTGCATTAGACACACAAAACGACATCACAGTATACTCATAGTCACCATATGTAACGCCCCAGTTTTTGTTAGATTTATTTAATCGAGTCGATTTAATTAATTTTGTTTTATATTATTTTATTCTTGGTTTTTATTTGGTAAATATGTTATGTTTATCGTTATTATGTTTTATCGCGTTTGAGAGCGTTTGCGAGAAAATTGAGTGTAGGGGTATTTTGGTCATTTTGCTTGGTTAGACATTATTGTTTTTCTTAAAATAGAAATATAGAGGTGAGAAAGCGAGAAAAAGAAGTTAAGAGAAATAGAGAGGGAGAAGAAGAAAAAGAGGAAAACTTGGAGTGTAAGAAATCGATTCAACCGACACTTCGAAGCACGATTAATCGGGTAAGGGTGCGAAACTCGGTTATGTTATGCTTGTGTATGATTGTGTATGTGTGTGTTGGAATGTTTGCTGGTTTTCCTAGCTTTTCAATTCTAGGTTGAAATGAGAAAAATGATAGAAATTGATGTTTTCGCGGTTGAAATGCGATATAAATACTGTAGAATACTTGTTGTTATGATTGGAATATGTTCTGGTTGTTATATTATGGTTTGGAAGTATTTTTGTGGGGAAAATATTGATTTTGGGGTGAACAACAGCGCTGCTGAGAATTTCTGGGTTCGCAGGTTCGCTTTGCGAACAACGCGAAGGGGAAAGCGAAGGTTCGCTGGGTGTTCGCATTGCGAACTTTATGCTGTTTTTTCTCTGCCATGGTTCGCTGGGGGTTTGCATTGCGAACTTTCTGCTGTTTTTTCTCTACCATGGTTTGCTGAGGGTTCGCATTGCGAATAGGAAAGCGAACGTGACAGATTTTTCATTTTAATTCCTTCATAACTTTTGATTCGTAACTCGGATTGAGGCACGGTCGGATGCGTTGGAAAGCTAATGAGATGTTCTTTCTTGTAAAATGGTTTTGGGATTAGTGGCCAATTTAATTCTGTCGGGAATTTGGAAACGTGTCGTTTTTTTGACTTTTACCGTCGTAATTGTGTGCGATTGATGTGTCATCATGTGATATGCTTTTGATATATAACGTATAGCTTGTGTGCCGTTATTTGATATGAATGCATGTGATGAAATGTTGTGATGATGGTTTCTGGCCTTATGGAAAATAAATGCATTGTTTTGGGTTTGATTTCAATGCATGATTATTGATGTTGAGATGGTTCACATGGTTATATTTGTATATGCATTTGATTGTCATGAATCATTGTATGCCAAGCATCATGATATGCATCTTGTGATGTCGTGTGCCCTTGTGGGGTGTGAGCGAAGAAACGATTCCAGAGGGAATCTGCTGTAACGGTCGTTTTCCTTATACAAAGAGTACCTAAATCGACGTTAAAAACGATCGTGTGCCTTATACAAAGAGGACCTAAAGCAATCAGATCGTGTGCCTTATACAAAGAGGACCTAAAGCGATCCATAAACATTGTGTGCCTTATACAAAGAGGACCTAAAGCGACGGGGAACATCGTTTGCCCGACGGGGAGTTACACTAAGTAACAATCGATGATTCCAATAATTCCTGAGTGAATTAATGATGAGAATGATGGATGGAATGGTACCGCATGCATAGAGTCATTGTGTCGGTCTCTATGCATTTGCATAAGTCATGAATGGATTGATTATGTGTGGGAATTGTGAATGGGATTGATGAGTTGATATATATATTGGTGATAAATGTATTGAGCATGATTGATATGCCTTAGCGATGGATGCATGAATTATGAATTGTGTTGTTTTGTATTTGAATTATGGTATATGTTGTGGTGAGAATGTTTTTGCGTGCGTATTTCATGTTATTACATAATTGTATGCAACTATATTATAATTGTGTTTCTCACCCTTCTGCTGTTTTAAATGCTCTATGAGGCATTGCAGATTAGATGCTGGGGGTCTTTTTGTGAAGATTATGTCTTCATTCTTTTGTCAGTCGGCTCTGATATGTAGCACCGGGTAGTCGTGGAGATCATTATGTGATTATGTGTATATATGTCTTTTGGATTTTACATGTATGACTCTGTATATGGAAGACAAACTTCTATGTTTATATATGAGATTTCAGTTGTAGATTTTCTGCTTTTATTCTGTATCTGAATTGTGGGTGTTAGAAACTGAGTTCCTCTGTTTATGTTGCTACCTGATTGTTGCATATCTATATGAGCAGGTTGTTATAATTCATTACTTTGATGTGACGCTCCCGTCTATGCCATGAATGTTTTAATTATACTCTGATTATTTGTTATCACTTTAATTACTCAGGGTTAAGATTGGGGGTGTTACATTAAGTGGTATCAGAGCCAGTCCATGTCGGTCGTTTTGACCAAGTTGTTTGTTGTGCGTCAGTTGTGTTCTGGCAAGCTGATTGTTTAACCATAGTTATTGTTATTGGATATGAACAGAATATGGCTGGTAGGAATGATGCTGCTCTTGCTGCTGCGGAATGAACCTAATTCTGGTGGGAATGATGAGTTCAGGAAGAACAAGCCGCCTATCTTCACCGGAAGATATGACCCTGATGGTGCTCAAATTTGGCTTAAGGAGATTGAAAGAATCTTTCGAGTGATGGACTGTGCTGAGGAATAGAAGGTGAGACCGGGTACTCACATGTTAATGGAGGAGGCTGATGATTGGTGGGTTAGTACGCGTCATGTGTGGGAAGCTACAGGTGAAGTTGTCACGTGGGCTTTGTTTAGCAGTGAGTTTTTGAGGAAGTATTTTCCTGAAGATGTTAGAGGAAAGAAAGAGATAGAGTTCTTGGAGTTGAAATAGGGTAACATGTCTGTTACTGATTACACTGCTAAGTTTGTGGAGCTTGTTCAGTTTTATCCACATTATGCTGAAGCAACTGCGGAGTTTTCCAAATCTGTGAAGTTTGAGAACGGGATGCGTCCTGAGATCAAACAGGCAATTGGTTATCAAAGAATTAGGAGGTTTTCAGATTTGGTGGATTGTTGTAGAATTTATGAGGAGGATTCCAAAGCTCGTTCTACTCATTACAAGAGTGTGAACGAAAGGAAAGCAAAGCAACCATTTCGTGGTGGTCCTTATGTGCCACCAGCTGACAAGGGAAAGCAAAGGGCTAATTTTGATAAAAAGCCAAGTGGGGGAGGTATGTATAATCCTCTGAGATGTTTTAAGTGTGGTGACTTAGGACATCGCAGTTTGAATACAGAAAGGATATGAGGAAGTGTTCCAATTATGGAGGTATATGACATGTCGCAGCTGATTGCAAGAGGAATGTGGTGAAGTGTTTCAACTGTGGGGAACCTGGTCATGTTAGTACGAGGTGTCCGAAACCAAAGCAAGCTCAAGCTGGTGGGAAAGTATTTGCATTGGCAGGAACTCAACCTACTAGTCTAAATCGTCTGATCAGAGGTACTTGTTTTATTAATAGTACGCCTTTAGTTGCTATTATTGATACCGGAGTGACTCATTCGTTTATTTCGTATGAGTGTGCGCGGCGTTTGAATCTTTTGTTGTCATCAATGGGTGGAGAGTTGGGGTCGGTAACTACTTCTCTGGTTTGTTTAAGTTGTCCTTTGACCATTTATGGTAAGGATTTTGCTATGGATTTGGTGTGTCTGCCGTTGGAGGGTTTAGACGTAGTTCTGGGAATGAATTGGTTGCAGTTCAATCGAGTTCATATCGATTGTTATCATAAGTTGGTAAGATTTCCTTCTCTTGAGGAAGACAAGGAATCGAGTTTCTTATCTGCCAAAGAGTTGAAGAAACTTTTAGCGGATAAAGCTCAGTTATTCGGGTTGTTTGCATCGTTGACGGTGGATAGTCAAGTTGCAATTGATGTGTTTCCAGTCGTGTGTGATTTTCCGGAGGTTGTTCCGGAGGATATTTCTGATGTGCCTCCAGAAAGAGAGGTGGAGTTTTCTATAGATCTAGTTCCTAGTACTAGACCTGTATCTATGACACCATATCGTATGTCGGCATCTGAGTTGGTTGAGTTGAAGAAGCAGTTGAATGAGTTGTTAGAAAAGAGGTTTGTGAGGCCGAGTGTACCGCCTTGGGGTGCTCCAGTTTTATTGGTGAAGAAGAAAGATGGAAGTATGCGATTGTGTAATGATTATCGCCAGCTGAATAACGTGACGATTAAGAATAAGTATCCTCTTCCGAGAATTGATGATTTGATTGACCAGTTGGTAGGTGCGTGTGTGTTTAGTAAAATTGATTTGAGGTCAGGTTATCATCAGATTAGAGTGTAGGAGGAAGATATTCAGAAGACGACTTTTAGGACACGATACAGACATTACGAATATTCAGTGATGTCGTTCGGGGTTTCTAATGCGTCGGGAGTGTTTATGGAGTATATGAATCACATTTTCCATGAGAATTTGGATCAATTTGTGGTTGTGTTTATTGATGACATCTTGATTAATTCCAAGTCTCAGGAGGAACATGCGAAGCATTTGCGTATTGTATTGCAAATTTTGAAGGAAAAGAGACTTTATGCCAAGTTGTCCAAGTGTGGGTTCTGGTTGTCAGAAGTGAGTTTTCTTGGGCATGTGATTTCAGGTAATGGTATTGCTGTGGATCCATCTAAAGTAGATGCAGTTCTACGATGGGAGGCTCCTAGATCTGTTATTGAAATTAGAAGCTTTTTGGGTTTAGCTGGATATTATTGAAGATTCATTGAAGGCTTTTCCAAGTTAGCACTTCCTTTGACCCAGCTAACTTGTAAAGGTAAAGCGTTTATTTGGGATATTCAGTGTGAGGAGAGTTTTAGTGATCTGAAGAGAAGATTGACTACAGCTCCGATTTTGATCTTACTGAATCCTAGTGAACCGTTTATGGTGTATTGCGATGCGTCTTTGAGTGGTTTAGGTGGAGTGTTGATGCAAGAAGGTAAGGTTGTGGCTTATGCTTCGAGACAATTGAGGGTTCATGAGAAGAATTATCCTACGCACGATTTGGAATTAGCTGCGGTGGTTTTTGTATTGAAAATTTGGAGAAATCATCTCTACGGTGCAAGATTCGAGGTCTTTAGTGATCATAAGAGTCTAAAATACTTGTTTGATCAGAAAGAGTTGAATATGAGGCAACGGAGATGGTTGGAATTTTTGAAGGACTACGATTTTAGCTTGAATTACCATCCTGGTAAAGCTAATGTCGTAGCCGATGCGTTAAGCCGGAAATCTTTGCATATGTCTGCTTTCATGGTTAAAGAGTGGGAACTTTTGGAAGAATTTAGAGATTTGAGTTTGGTTTGTGAATTGACGTCTGACAGCGTGAGGCTTGGTATGTTAAAGGTCACTAATGATTTTCTGTTGACCGTTAGCGAGAAACAGAGGCTAGATGTGAAATTTGTTGATTTGATGACGGTTGGAGATAAAGGTGTGAATGGTGACTTTAAAGTGGACGATCAGGGTGTTTTACGATTCCATGGTAGAATTTGTATTCCTGATGATTCGGAATTGAAAAAGATGATTTTAGAGGAAGGACACCGGAGTAGTTTGAGTATACATCCTGGAGCTAATAAAATGTATCAAGACTTGAAGAAGATCTTTTGGTGGTCCGGATTGAAGAGGGATGTGGTTCAGTTTGTTTATGCCTGTTTGACGTGTCAGAAGTCAAAAGTAGAAAATCAGAAGCCTAGTGGATTATTGCAACCGTTGGATATTCCCGAGTGGAAATGGGACAGTATTTCTATGGATTTTGTGACAGGGTTGCCGAATACTCAGAGGGGACATAATACCATTTGGGTGATTGTGGATAGGCTAACTAAATTGGCACATTTCATTTCGATTGGCATCATTTTTTCTTTGGAGAGGTTGGCTGAGATTTATATCCGTGTGATTGTGAGATTACATGGTGTTCCATTGTGTATTGTTTTAGACCGAGATCCGAGGTTTACTTCCAGATTTTGGGAAAGTTTGCAAAAGGCGTTAGGTTCCAAGTTGAGATTGAGTTCTGCTTATCATCCTCAGACGGATGGTCAGACCGAGAGAACTATTCAGTCATTGGAAGATTTGTTGAGAGCTTGTGTTCTTGAGCAAGGTGGTGCTTGGGATAGTTATATTTCGTTGGTTGAGTTCACGTATAACAATAGTTTCCATTCGAGTATTGGAATGGCACCTTTTGAAGCGTTGTATGGGAGAAGATGTCGAACACCTTTGTGTTGGCATGAATCTGGTGAGAGTTCGGTGGTTGGACCGGAGTTAGTTCAACAAACTACGGAAAAGGTGAAACTTATTCGTGAGAAGATGAAGGCTTCTCAGAGTAGGCAGAAGAGTTATCATGATCGAAGGAGGAAATATCTTGAGTTTCGAGAAGGCGATCATGTATTTTTTAGAGTTACACCGGTGATGGGTGTTGGACGTGCATTAAAGTCGAAGAAGCTTACTTCTCGGTTTATTGGTCCTTATCAAATATCCATGAGAGTGGGTGTTGTGGCTCATCGGATGGCGTTGCCACCGAATCTTTCAAATTTACATGATGTGTTCCATGTTTCACAGCTTCGGAAGTATGTTCCGGATATGTCGCATGTGATTCCGATAGATGAGGTTGAGGTAAGGGAGAACCTTACGGTTGAGGCATTACTGGTGAGGGTTTTGGATCGCGAGTTGAAGCGGTTAAGAGGCAAGGATATAGCGCTTGTGAAAGTAGAGTTCGGAGTTGGAGAGTCGGATGCGGGGATCGTATCCAGAGTTGTTTTTCTTTGGTTTTTGTTAGATTTATTTAATCGAGTCGATTTAATTATTTTTGTTTTTATATTATTTTATTCTTGGTTTTTATTTGGTAAATATGTTATGTTTATCGATATTATGTTTTATCGCGTTTAAGAGCGTTTGCGAGAAAATTGAGTGTAGGGGTATTTTGGTCATTTTGCTTGGTTAGATATTATTGTTTTTCTTAAAATAGAAATATAGAGGTGAGAAAGCGAGAAAAAGAAGTTAAGAGAAATAGAGAGGGAGAAGAAGAAAAAGAGGAAAACTTGGAGTGTAAGAAATCGATTCAACTGACACTTCGAAGCACGATTAATCGGGTAAGGGTACGAAACTCGGTTATGCTATGCTTGTGTATGATTGTGTATGTGTGTGTTGGAATGTTTCCTGGTTTTTCCTAGCTTTTCAATTCTAGGTTGAAATGAGAAAAACGATAGAAATCGATATTTTCGCGGTTAAAATGCGATATAAATACTGTAGAATACTTGTTGTTATGATTGGAATATGTTCTGGTTGTTATGTTATGGTTTGGAAGTGTTTTGGTGGGGAAAATGTTGATTTTGGGGTGAGAAACAGCGCTGCTGAGAATTTCTGGGTTCGCAGGTTCGCTTTGCGAACCAACGCGAAGGGGAAAGCGAAGGTTCACAGGGTGTTCGCATTGCGAACTTTCTGCTGTTTTTTCTCTGCCATGGTTTGCTGAGGGTTCGCATTGTGAATAGGAAAGCGAACGTGACAGATTTTCCATTTTGTTTCCTTCATAACTTTTGATTCGTAACTCGGATTGAGGCACGGTCGGATGTGTTGGAAAGCTAATGAGATGTTCTTTCTTGTAAAATGGTTTTGGGATTAGTGGCCAATTTAATTGTGTCGAGAATTTGGAAGTGTGTCGTTTTGTTGACTTTTACCGTCGTAATTTTGTGCGATTGATGTGTCATCATGCTTTTGATATATAACATATAGCTTGTGTGGTGTTATTTGATGTGAATGCATGTGATGATGGTTTGTGGCCTTATGGCAAATAAATACATTGTTTTGGGTTTGATTTCAATGCATGATTATTGATGTTGAGATGGTTCACATGGTTATATATGTATATGCATTTGATTGTCATGAGTCATTGTATGCCAAGCATCATGATATGCATCTTGTGATGTTGTGTGCCCTTGTGGGGTGTGAGCGACGAAATGATTTTAGAGGGAATCTGCTGTAACCGTCGTGTGCCTTATACAAAGAGGACCTAAAGCGACGTTATAGACGATCGTGTGCCTTATACAAAGAGGACCTAAAGCGATCGGATCGTGTGCCTTATACAACGAGGACCTAAAGCGATCCATAAATGTCGTGTGCCTTATACAAAGAGGACCTAAAGCGACGAGGAACATCATTTTCTCGACGGGGAGTTACACTAAGTAACAAGCGGGGATTCCAATAATTCCTGAGTGAATTAATGATGAGACTGATGGATGGAATGGTACTGCATGCATAGAGTCATTGTGTCGGTCTCTGTGCATTTGCATAAGTCATGAATTTATTGATTATTTGTGGGAATTGTGAATGGGATTGATGAGTTGATATATATATTGGTGATAAATGTATTGAGTATGATTGATATGCCTTAGCGATGGATGCATGAATTATGAATTGTGTTGTTTTGTATTTGAATTATGGTATATGTTGTGGTGAGAATGTTTTTGCGTGCGTATTTCATGTTATTACATAATTGTATGCAACTATATTATAATTGTGTTTCTCACCCTTCTGCTGTTTTGAATGCTCTATGAGGCATTGTAGATTTGATGCTGGAGGTCTTTTTGTGAAGATTATGTCTTCATTCTTTTGTCGGTCGGCTCTGATATGTAGCACCAGGTAGTCGGGGAGATCGTTATGTGACTATGTGTATATATGTCTTTTGGATTTTACATGTATGACTCTGTATATGGCAGACAAACTTCTATGTTTATATATGAGATTTCAGTTGCATATTTTCCGCTTTTATTTTGTATCTGAATTGTTGGTGTTAGGAACAGAGTTCCTCTGTTTATGTTGCTACCTGATTGTTGCGTATCTATATGAGCAGGTTGTTATAATTCATTACTTTGATGTGACGCTCCCGTCTATGCCATGAATGTTTTAATTATACTCTGATTATTTGTTATTGTTTTAATTACTCAAGGTATAGATTGGGGGTGTTACACCATACCTCGTCCTAAAAGTCGTCTTCAGAATATCATCAGGCTTAACACGAATCTGATGATAACCCGACCTCAAATCAATCTTAATAAACACACAGGCATCTACTAACTGATCCCTCAATTCCTCAATCCTCGGAAGTAGACATTTATTCTAGATCATCACTTTATTCAACTGCCTATAATCAACACATAACCTCTTGCTTCCATCTTTCTTCTTCACCTACTGTAGCGAGCAATTTTGGACGCGGTTCTTAAGCGCTGGTCGCTCTCTGCGGTTGAGCTTAAACTACAAGTCGATTCATTTTTTATCCTATTGTGAGCTGATGAAGGAATGGAAATAGATGTCTCCAATTAACCCTGCTTTGCATACTGAGTTTAAACAGCGGTCTATTAGGTTACGGATGCTATCAATGTGGGGGGCCTTTGTACTGGTTATTTGTTTTTTCGCCAATACTGGTTTTTATCTAGATAGAAGTAATCTGGCGGGGAACAAGGATTAGGATGTTAGGACTGATGCTTTTTGAATTACTGCTTTTGATTGATGGAGATATGGGATTTGGGTTTTTTGTTGATTGTGCTCGCTAAGATTTTTTCTTTCAATCTTATGCCTACGTATTCCCGTTTACCGAAACAGGGAAATCATAGCGTTCGTAGTTCCTCCTATTCTATGGGAGGAAATGGTGTTTTTGGTGTCTTGTTCAAAGCCCAAGACGTGAACCGAAAGGTGGTTTGTATCTTGTTCAAAGCCCAAGATGTGAAGCTGAAGAGTTTATTTGTATCTTGTTCAAAGCCCAAGATGTGAAGCTAAATGACCTCGACTTTAGAGAGAATTTGTCATCTCTAAAGGGGTCTGTTTGTCACAACTGTTGGGTGACTGACTGTAAAGGAGGATTACTTTAACCGAGATACGCGGATCCTAACAATGCCATAATTTCCTTTATAAGGGGTTTTAACCTGAAGGAGAAGACTTTAACTCAGTGTAGAGCAATGCCATCTTTCCTTAGGAACTTCTCATGCTAAAAGAGGGACAGTGGCATGGATGCAGATGATCCAGAGGCTTGCCGCTTACAGCAATTAGATGAAAGGGAAGGAGTTGTTGATGTTTGTGTACTGTGAACGAGGCACAACTTTGATGCTAAAAGGTTGATTAG
This sequence comes from Lathyrus tuberosus, assembly GCA_022829125.1. Taxonomy (NCBI): domain Eukaryota; kingdom Viridiplantae; phylum Streptophyta; class Magnoliopsida; order Fabales; family Fabaceae; genus Lathyrus; species Lathyrus tuberosus. The sequence continues at coordinate 6,388,026 of JALAZF010000363.1, forward strand.
ATCAACCAGTGGTTTTCTTATACAAAGCCTAAGAGGAGGCTAATATGTGTCTCGTACAAAGCCCAAGAGAGAGGCTAAAAGGTTTTGACCCGACGATGGAGTCTTTTGGTATCTCGTATAAAGCCCGAGATGGAGGCTATTGTTTATTTGGCTCAATAAGAACCTTTTTGTATCTCGTATAAAGCCCGAGATGAAGGCAAAAGGGGTGATTGACTCAACGAGGGAGTCTTTTATGTGTCTTGTACAAAGCCCAAGAGAGAGGCTAAACGTTGTTTGACTTCGCTGGGGATAATCATTGTACAAAGCCCAAGAGATAGGATAGGGTTACTGTTTCAGTTAAGTGACAGGTCCAGTATACTGATTTTGAAAGAGAAAATCAGTTCTTATATGAGCAACACTGTACTCAAGGATTTGATTCAAGGATCCGAGTTATTCCTGTTCTTTAAGGAAGCGGGAAATCCGAAGGGTATTGACTGTCCGAGTCTACGGGTTTCCTTCCTATTTAACGAAGCGGTCACTTGAGAATGTCTTTGAGACTCAAGGAGATTTGACTGTCCAAGTCTAGGGTTTTATCTTTTGTACTATGCTTTGAGAAAAGTAGTAGACTATATGAAAGGCTGTTCTATGAAAATGACTAGGTTATGTTCCTATACCTCTAGAAGGTCGTCGGGACAATTTGTACGAAGCCCAAGAGGAGGCTGGAAACTTTTAAGAAGCCGACGGGTCCTTGTACTAAGCCCAAGAGGAGGCTATCATTCCCGGAGGAAGAGATCATTATACGAAGCCTAAGAGGAGGCTGTGAATACTTCTAAGAAGCCGTAGGGTCCTTGTACTAAGCCCAAGAGGAGGCGGGGTTGCTTTTAGGAAGCCTGTGGGTCCTTGTACGATGCCCAAGAGGAGGCCGATGCTTTTAAGAAGCCCGTGGGTCCCCAAACCCCGAGAAATTCAAGGCAATGCTATTCACCGAGAATAGATCAAAGTCAGGAAAGTTCAATAATTTGGAAGAAACTCAAAGATGCCATTCACGGAGAATACATTCATCTTGGGGAGTAGAGTTTCTTGACAATTCCTAATGAGGACAGCCGAAGAGAAGATTGTATCTGGTGATCCTATTGGGGATCTAGTTGTCTATTTCTACGAATAAACGAAACGGCGTCACCTAGTTCTAGACGTAGTTGCCGGGGAAATTTGAAATATCTATACTATTATTACACAGTTGATATGAGTTTATGAAAGAATACTTACAGTGAAACAGCCCCACAATACAATTATATATATATGAAAGCTGTAAATGAAAGCAATAACCACTTACTCGGTTGTAGAGCTTCCATGCTGTTTGGTTAGTTGTTCAACAAAGAAAGATTGAAAACAACAGTATATTCAAAATCAAAGGAGAAAGTGCTTTGAAAAAGAAAGATTTGGGGCTTACAGCACGAGGAGAGGCCCAGGGTTTTATCAGTGAGCGCATTGTTTGAATTTGTACAGAGGGACTTATACAAGTGACTGTGGCCCAAAAGGTTTTCTGTACAAAGGGATGGGTCTTAAACTCTCTCAAGAGGCCCAAAAAGTTTTAAAGAAAAAAAGAGTGGGGCTTATAACACGAGGGTAGGCCCAGATGATTTTTCATTTAAAAATGGCGATCAAGCCGAGGTTTTCTTTTAACGCAGAGGGACTTATACAATACGTGAGGCCCAAAATGTTTTGGTTAAAAGGGGGTTGGGTCTTACACTCTAATAGAGGCCCAAGTGTATTTTAAGAAAAGAAATGGGTCTTACTACTCGAGGGTAGGCCCAGGGTTATTTTGAAAAGGCGACGATCGCGCCGTTTGTTTTTGACGGTCTCGGGACTTATACAATAAGTGAGGCCCAAAAGGTTTGGTCAAAAAAGGATTGGGTCTTACACTCTATTAGAGGCCCAAGTGTATTTGACAATGATTTGTTTGAGTGAAAAATCAAAGAAACCCTAATTTTATTCTTTAAAAGTAAATATTAAAAGAAAATCAATGAAAAATACCAAATAGGTTTGAATAAACCACTTGTGATTTTTGTTTAAGGTTTGAAAAATGAGGTATAAATCACAAGAGATATTAAAACTCATTTGGCCTTGATTTGTCAAGATGAATATTCATTTTAAAATGCTTAAAAACAAATAAAAATGAATTTATTCACAAAAATACTAATTATATTAAATAAATAATAAAAACTCAATTTTTTTTGTGGAATAAAATATTTCAACATTTTTGTGATTTTCTGCAAAAAGAACCAATCAAAAATAATTAAAATTGAAAGAGTTATTAATTTCCCAAATAATTAACAAAACAAGAAAATAGTTGGAAAAATAGCAAAAATGTGAAAAATCATAAAATGGTATAGGTGGGGTTTGAACCCACGACCTCAAGCATTCAAGGCGCGCGTTTTACCACTGGGGTGGTGATACATCCATTGTTTGAAATGAAACAACAAATATACAAGGTATGACTTGGTTTTGGCTTGCCCAAGGCAAGTTTTGGCTCAAAAACGTGAAGGTCATAACTTTCTCAATTCTTAATGGTTTGAGACAAAATTTATATGTATCTGGGCCAGAATTTCACAAGGAATCCAATGGTGGTGGTGGTTTTTTTAGATCACACTCCCTCCTCAAAACCCGATAGTGGTTTTGAAAATGACCTATAATTGCATTTTCTATGCTACACTTTGATACAGGCATGAATTACATGATCAATTGGCACAAACACAACACATATGACATGTATAATAGATGCATACTCAGTGGACTTCAAATGCACACATGTTTTGGTGAGTGCAAGTTGAGAGGCTTACCCTTCTTTGGGATTTTGGAGTTTTCTCTGCAATCTAACAACCCTCTTGCTCCAGATATGATTTTATGACTTGAACCACCTCAAATGATCCCTTGAATGCTTTTAGGATGGTTGGAATCAGTTGGTACCTGCAAAAACACAAACAGTTCCTTTCTTGCAAAAGGGGTCAAAAGTGACCAAAATAGCAACTCTCTCAAATGGTGTTCCAGATGGGGGGAACCATTTAGGATAGTTCAAGGATGATATTTGGAGTGTGTTTGAGGTTTTATCTGGTTTGAAAAGTGACTGAATCAAGACATGGCTTGAAAAATGCAAAAAAAAAGCCTATTTTGAGGTTTTGAGAGGTGACTTTGTGATTTTGTGATTACAGGTCACTTGTGATAGTTTGCACAGCTTACATATGATATATATGAGGTGTGTGTGTGATTGATTGTGAAGGAATTGCTCTCTAGCTCAAAAACTCAAAGTTACTTGCTTTGGAAGGCAAATTTGAGGTGAAAGAAGAGGTTTTGAGGAAAGCATCTGTTTGATGGCTTTGGTGTACTCAAACTGAACACAATTGAGCTCTATTTATAGTAGAGCAAGTTTGTTTTGGGATCTATAGTGAATGGCAACTGCAGCAGAGGTTTGGCCAATGTTGTCCAATGGAAATCCAAGTCTCCTCTAGCCATTAACTAGAGGTTAGGGCACAGGGCTGTGGTTCCCTTTGTCTTGGATAAGTCTTGACTAATTTCAGATGATAATGGCTCCGTCCATGCCACCTTGATGCTTCCATTGAATGCTCCAATCCAAATTTGAAGTCTTGTCCCTATTTTGGCCATTCTAGGTTCAACATGCTTTTTCTTATTCCAAGGACTTTGGAGGCTTGGCTCAGTGATTGTCCCCTTTAGATTCAATCCTCAGATGTGTCCAAGTGGATATGAGCATTTGTATTTGGCTGATTTTGACAAATCGAGCAAAAATGCCAATTCTGCCTTGCCTTTGACAGATTTTAGCAAGGCAACTTTCCAATGTCATATCTCATGACTCAAATGGAATTTGGCAATGTTCTTGGTCATTTTGGAAAGCCCTTACATGATACAACAACTGTTTGAACATGTTTGGTTTTGATCTATTTTGAATCCAAGTGAAAAATCCCCCTACATTTGGCAAAAAGTGAAGACAGATTTGGACTTAGTGAAAATTTCACTAAGTGTTGGAAAAAGTGACATTTTCAATTTTCAGCCATTTTGATCACTCCATAACTCAAAATCCTTAATGAATTGGACTTAGGTCTAGTTGAAGTTTTTTTAGAGGGTAATGAGGGCTACAAATCCATCTTTGGATGAGAAAAAATGGCCTTGTGGTTTAGGAGTTATGATCCTCCAAAGTTGGTACCCTTGTCACTTTATTTTTAACTTAGAAAATTTTCTAAGTTTTTATGGTTACCCCTTTTACAAGTACAAATCATACATTAACATCATTTTAGGGTTAAAAATCTATTTTGGTGAAAAATCTCAAAAAGTCAAAGTTGACTTTTGTGCATAGTTGACTTTTTATCAGATGAATTCCAAACTGTGCAATTCTTCAGGAAATCATGTCCTTGACCTAAACTAAACTTGATGGACATGTTTCATGGATGCCATAGGGTGTATTGAATCATGTCTTAGGGCTTGGGAGCATGTCCTGGTCAAAATTCAAAGTTACAGTTGACTTTTTCCTTAAAACCCTAACTGTGGTGCAGATGAAATTGAGACTTGTTGCTCAAGCTCCTTGGATTAATCCATTGTTCCAAATGGATCAATATAGTTCATTAGAGACCCTCAAACCCTCTCTTGAGGTCTTGGCTCATGATTTTCCCTAAAAGTCAACTTAGGGGTGAATTAGGTCAAGAAACCCTAATTCCTGATTTTTGATGTATGCATCCCCTGAGGCAAAATTGACTTGGTGATTGGTTCCATGAGGTTCCATGGAGTATATTAGGTTATGTTTTGGATCATTGGCTCATGCCCAGATGAAAATTTCCATCTGGAGGCCCTGGTCGACCAAAACCCTAATTTGGTGACACTGGCGATCTTGAAGCTTGATCCACCTAGAAAGGAGCAACCTTGTGCTTAATCCTTGAAGTGGGAGTCCTATTGATCCATTGTGAATGATTGAGAGGTTGGACAAGTTAAATATCATGTCATTCCTTGATTGATCATTTGTCTAAGCACTCAGAGAGGGCTTGAAACCCTAATTTTGATTGTAGTGAATGCTCAATAACCCTTTAGGCATTTGATGAGGCATGATGGTTCATCCATATTGTGATGATGATTTGCACAATGATGGGAAATCTTAGTGGTCAAAATTTGGGGTATGACAGATGCCCCTATTTAATATTCTTGGACCCGAAGGTGTGAATAACGAAAATATTCGAGCATTCGGGGTGCAAGAGGATTAAATATCGGAATACCCGAAATTTTGATGGTGGTTATGAATGGTAGCTTACGCGTTCATCTTCTTTAGCTAAGCGATGATGCTTAGAAAAGAGAAACCTCCCCTCGATCCTGGTCTTCAGTCAAGGAGCTGGTCTCAGTTTTCTCCTGAAATAAACCTCCCCTCGATCCTGGGGAGATGCCATTTGAGTGGAAAAAGTTTTGATGTCAGGCTTGCTGGGGAACCCAGTCGTCTGAGTTGTAGAGTTGCACAAACTTCTCTGTTGGAGACGCCATTTGTTTCTACTGGGGAAAGCAAGTCTCTTGAGAGACTGCTTCCGCTTGGGGTCTTACATCATACTTTTTTCAGGATCTTCCCGGAGAAATGCCATATGATGTGATCCAATTTGAGGTGCCGATGACCTTTTTATCAACGGGTTTTTCGGAGAAAAACTGTTGTACTTCCGAATCTCTGATTATGAGGCTTTCTCTGGGGATTTTACTTAATCTGGGAAAGCAAGGATATCATCATCAATGGCGAAGAGTGATGCTTATTGAACGTTCTCTGGTCTTTCAGAGATTCAAGTTATCAAAGTGGTCGAGTGCCGACTCTAATTCAGAGATACACTGGGAGCGAGATTGTCCAAACGCAGCATTTCCTGACGAGGCAAGAACTGACAACTCTATTGAGAGGATTGTTATCACTAGGGGACAAGACCGACTAGAGTGATGGTGATGCAATATGAAATGTGAATGCAAATCAATAACGCATGATGTACGTATGTATATGCTGACAAAACTGACGCGACAGACAAACTAAAAGATGAACATGACTGGATACTCGACCATCGCGGGGCGTGTAGAGATACCGCTGGTTCAATATAGCAATTCCACCTTGCTTAGGAGAGATAGTCCCTGCGGGGAATATCGTCGATCGGGCTTAGGAGATAAGAACTCGGCCGAGGTGTGTCAGACGAAACAAGGTCTCTGACACAGTTGATCCCTTCATTCAGGCGTACTGGGCCTAGAAGGAGTACTTTGATTTTGCACTTTGAGGTTCGAACACCTTTGGAGACGCGATTGATGTTCTTTTGATGTTTAACAGTCAAAAGAAATTTCCATCTCGATTTAAAAAAGCAGAAAAATTTTTATCAAGTAAATTCATTATTGTTTTATTTCAAGAATCGTTAATCATGTTAAAAACGTCGTTCTGTAAAGCTAAAACAAGTAAGGAGTACAAACAAAAACACAAGGGCTCAAATTTTATTGATAAGATGGAGATCAGCCAAACGCGTGATTCCAAAGAGTATATACAAAGTTTGAAACTTGTAATTTACAGGGAAAAGGGCTACGTTGAAACATAACGACCACTGTCCTTCTACCAACTTTGAATTCGGGACATCCTGAGCTTCTGCCGAAGATGACCTTGACTGGAGTTTTCCTCTGATGGACGATGTAACGGCTGCTGCTGCTGAGGGACTTGCCTCTGTTGAACGTAGTTACTTGCCATTATCCCTTATTTTTGCCTGGATTGTACTATGAGATTTCCAATCCATCGGGATGATTTTTTTTTCATGTCTCTAACTTTTGCCTGGACCGCCCTTTCGGGTTTTTAATCCACCGAGACGTTTTTTTTTTTTTTTAGTTTAGGCGAAGTATTTCTTGACTACATCAACATTCGTGGGGTAGGCAAACTCCTCTCCGTCCATGGTTGCAAGTCTCAAGGCACCGCTTGAGAAAGCTTTCGTGTCCACATAGGGGCCATCATAATTTGGGGTCCATTTGCCCCGAGAATCAGTGAGAAATGATTGTATCCTTTTTTAGCACAAGGTCTCCTTTTCTGAAGACACGAGGTCGGATCTTTTTGTCAAACGCCTTCTTCATTCTCTGTTGATAGAACAGACCATGGCATAGTGTCGTGATTCGCTTTTCTTCGATCAGATTCAGTTCGTTGTGTCGACTTTGACACTATTCAGCTTTTGTAAGCTTAGCTTCCATCAATACCCAGATTGATGGGATCTCTACTTCTATGGGGAGCACTGCTTCCATGCCATATACTAGAGAAAAAGGGGTAGCCCCTGTTGAAGTGCGGACAGATGTGCGATAACCGTGAAGAGCAAAGGGTAGCATTTCGCGTCAGTCTTTGTAGGTTACAACCATCTTTTGAACGATCTTCTTGATGTTCTTGTTAGCCGCTTCTACCGCTCCGTTCATCTTGGGTCGATAGGGAGATGAGTTATGGTGTTCGATCTTGAACTCTGTGCACAACTCTTTCATCATCCTATTATTCAAGTTAGATCCATTATCAGTAATGATCTCGCTTGGAACACCATAACGGCAGATGATATTGTTTTTGATAAATCAGACCACCACTTGTCGGGTCACATTGGCGTACGACGCTGCTTCAACCCACTTGGTGAAGTAGTCAATGGCTTCAAGGATTAACCCGATGTCCGTTTGAAGCCTTGGGCTCAATCATGCCGATCATATCGATTCCTCGAATGGAAAAAGGCCATGGGGAAGAGAGAACTTTGAGATGTGATGGTGGTACATGAATTTTGTCAGAGTATATCTGACACTTGTGACACCTCCTCATGTACTTATAGCAGTCGGATTCCATGGTCAACCAGTAATACCCTGCTCTGAGAATTTTTCTCGCCATTGCGTGTCCATTGGCATGAGTGCCAAAGGATCCTTCATGAATTTCTTTCATAAGCATGTCTGCTTCTGGTCTGTCGACGCATCGGAGCAAAACCGTGTCAAAATTTCTCTTATAGAGAGTGTCACCGCTCAGGAAGAAGTTTCCAGCCAATCTTCTGAGGGTCTTTCTATCTTTTCTTAGTGCCCCAGGTGGGTACTCTTGTTTCTGAAGGAAGCATTTAATATCGTGATACCAAGGTTTATCGTCTATGACTGCTTCAATCGTAAAGATGTAAGCGGGCCGTTCAAGGTGCATGATGTCAATCTTAGGTATGTCATTCCATTGACCTAGACTAATCATGGAAGAGATAGTGGCTAATACATCAGCCATGTGATTCTCCTCACGAGGGATGTGATGAAACTCAACTCTGTCGAAGAAAGGTAGTAACCTTCTCGCGTAGTCTTTGTAAGGAATCAATCCTAATTGGTATGTGTTCCAATCTCCTTTTATCTGATTGATAACCAGGGCTGAGTCGCCGTATACGTCGAAGTTTTTGATCCTTAAATCAATCGCTTCCTCGAGACCCATAATACAAGCTTCTTATTCGGCCTCATTGTTCGTACATTTGAACGTAAGTCTGGCAGTGAAAGGAATGTGGGTACCCTGAGGGGTAACAATGATTTCCCCAATTTCGTTTCCATAATGATTGACTGCTCCGTCAAAGATTAGTCCCCATTGGGAACCTGGTTCTGGCCCTTCACTGGGTAGCGGTTCATCGAAATCTTTCATTTTTAGATACATGACATCTTCGTCTGGGAAGTCAAACCCAATTGATTCTTGATCGTCAATCGGTTGATGAGCCAAATGATCGGCTAAAATACTTCCTTTAACGGCTTTTTGAGCGTGGTACTCTATGTCATATTCTGATAACAGCATCTGCCAACGGGCAATCCTTCCCGTAAGAGCAGGTTTTTCGAAAACATACTTAATTGGATCCATTTCGGAGATTAACCAAGTAGTGTGACGAATCATGTATTGGCGAAGACGTATGGCTGCCCAAGCCAAAGCACAACAAGTTTTCTCGAGCATCGTGTACCGAGTTTCACAGTCGGTGAATTTCTTGCTTAGATAGTAAATGGCAGACTCTTTCTGTTTGGTTTCGTCTTGTTGGCCAAGTACACACCCCATTGAGTCTTCTAAGACTGTAAGGTAAATGATCAGTGGTCTTCCTTCCACTGGAGGTGATAGAATCGGAGGATTCAACAGATATTCCTTAATACTGTTGAAGGCGGTTTGGCAATCTTCTGTCCAAACGCAGTCCTGGTTCTTTTTAAGTAACTTGAAAATCGGTGCACAAGTGGCAGTCATGAGGAATATGAATCTGGAAATGTAGTTCAAACGTCCCAGGAATCCTCTGACTTGTTTCTCAGTTTTCGGAGAAGGCATTTCTTGAATGGCCCTGACCTTGTCAGGATCAACCTCAATTCCTTTCTGGCTGACGATGAACCCTAGTAGTTTCCCTGAACAGACACCGAAGGTGCACTTGTTGGGATTCAAGCGGAGCTTGAACTTTCTTAGACGTTCAAACAATTTTAACAGATGTTCAACATGCTCACTCTCTGTTTTTGATTTTCCAATCATATCATCAACATATACCTCGATTTCTTTGTGTATCATGTCATGAAACAGAGTAGTCATGGCCCTTTGATAGGTTGCCCCGACATTCTTCAAACCGAACGGCATAACCTTGTAACAAAAGGTGCCCCATGGGGTAATGAACGAAGTTTTCTCCATGTCTTTCGGCGCCATTTTGATTTGGTTATAGCCCGAGAATCCATCCATGAAGGAGAATACTTTGAACTTTGATGTACTATCAACCAGCATGTCAATGTGTGGTAAAGGAAAGTCGTCCTTTGGACTTGCCTTGTTCAGATCTCTGTAATCAACACACATTCTGACCTTTCCGTCCTTTTTGGGAATGGGTATGATGTTGGCTAACCATTGAGGATATTTAGATGTAGCGAGGAAACCTGCGTCAATCTGTTTCCGTACCTCCTCTTTGATTTTGATGGCCATGTCCGGGTGAGTGCGTCTCAACTTTTGCTTTACTGGCGGACATTCCGATCTTAACGGTAAGTGATGTTCCACGATGCTGGTATCCAACCCTGGCATATCCTGATAGGACCAAGCGAATACATCGGGGAATTCTTTGAGAAGCTTTATCAAACTCTCTCTGGCAGTTGGACTAAGCAGTGCCCCAATCCTGATTTCTTTTCTCTCTTACTTTGAACCCAAGTTTACCATTTCCAACGACTCTTTATGAGGTTCAATGGACCTTTCCTCTCGTCTGAGTATTCGGGAGATCTCTTCTGGAATTTTGTTGTCGTTTTCTTCTTCAGCCTCGAATACCGGGAACTCAAAGTTGGGCGAAGGCGTCGGATCATATGTTTCAAATGGGTTTAAAACAAGCAATCTGCATGACGTGATGATTCGTGTTTAGAAGAGATAGAGCAAAATGCAAGTGTGTGCAGTGTATTTATTCTATTATTGCTTGTTTTCATTATTGAATTGTTTTTTAGGATTACCATTTTCTGAAAAAGCAAAAAGAGAAAACAACAATTAATGCAGAAATTACAGAACGACGTTATTTTATTAATGAACAAGTTGATTCTTGAAACTACAGCCCTATAAAACAAAACTCTGTCGCTTCGGGTAAAGCAGAGAGGGAAATTTACAGAAAGCGAGCCCTATCAAAACATCCGTTTCACCTGGGCAGGATGAAAGGTTAAAGATGGCAATTACTTTGACTGGCGAACGACCTTCGGAACCTCGACGGCAACCCATTGGCGGCGAACTCCTCGGTGAATCACAAAGTCTGGCACCTTCCTTGATTTGTCTTCAGAAATAACGTTGATTTCTGGTGGAGTAGGATCATTGGAATCTGTCTCCCATGCAGAATTGTCGTAGGAGAATTCCTCAGTTGCATTTTGCAGAGCATTTATGCTCTTAGCTGTATCTCCCCATCCAGTAGGCTGGATATCTTTGAGCCTGATACAAGAGCTTTCGGGAGCGATGTACTTGACCATGTAGTCGTATTTTCCACTCGGTTGTCCCAAGGTGTCCCAAACTTCTTTGGAACTAGAGGAGTCATCTCTCTCGATGACGTTGACCTCAGGAAAAGCATAGTTGATGAATTCAAGTCCTGCAAATGTTGCAAATTCATCTTCATGTTGAGTAGCTTCAAGATGACCTGAGTGTTGATCCCATGACATGGTGGGGACACAGGTATTCTGTTCAATGACGGTCAGCTGATTTTCATCATTCAGCTGACTTTCTTGCCCCAGGTTTCCTGGATAAGGCTGCCACATTGGCAGACCATCCATTGGGCCATAGTAGTTGTAGTCAAAGTGGTTTTTCATCAGAGTGTCTTTCTCTAATGAGTTCGGCGGAGCACGACATCCTTCCGGATCACAATCTCCATATATCATTTCGACATCTGATCTTGGTATAAATCTCAGACTTTCTGTAGGAAAGCAAAATGGCATAGGCACCTCTTCCTGAGACATATAACTGTCCTCGTTAAGATAGGACTTCCATTCTTCATCTGTGTTAGAGGGATCTTCCTCATTGATAGCATGTACCGCTTGAGACACTAGGTGAAGGAAACCTCCACTGTGGAAGAAGTTTTGAAGGGGATGAAGACTTTCATCGTTGGCAGCTGTATGGGTACAGGTTGCAGAAAAAATAAGACCTTTCTTTGTTTTATTGTCAATAGGAATGACAAGTTGTCCCCATCCGGTTGTATCGGTACTCTCAACCGCTTTGAAAGCATCGTTGTATGAAGAAATCGAGGTTCCTCCTTTGAAATGATTGTTCTTGCTTACCGATAGTGCTTGGAACTGTGTTCCAATAACCTCCTCGGGTTCTATACCAGTAGATGATGATAAGTTACTTACAAGCAAGGCTTGTCCCCCACAAACTGTGACAAGTTGACTGTTCTGAATGAACTTTAGCTTTTGGTGGAGGGTCGAGGTGACCGCTCCAGCCTGATGTATCCAAGGTCTTCCTAATAAACAATTGTACGTTGCCCGGATGTCCATGACCTGGAAAGTGACTTGGAAAGTGTGAGGACTAATAGTTATGGGAAGATCAACTTCGCCGATAACCGATTTTTTGGATCCGTCGAATGCTTTGACGACGACCTCGCTGATTCTCATCGGAGGGTCTTTGAATGATAACTGCATCAAAGTAGACTTCGGCATAACATTCAGGGCTGACCCTGTGTCTACCAGTACGCTGGCTAAAGCATCGTCCTGGCAGTTAACTGTGATATTGAGCGCCATGTTATGACGGCGACCCTCTTTGGGTAATTCCTCATCACTAAATCCCAAATTATTGCAGGAAGTGATGTTAGAGACAATACTATCGAACTGTCTGATTGTTACATCCTGTTCCACAAAGGCTTGCTCCAAGACTTTCTGTAGAGCCTCCCTGTGGGCTTCTGAACTGAGTAACAGTGATAACACCGAGATCTTTGAAGGAGTTTGTAACAGCTGATCAACAATGTTGTATTCACTCCTTTGGATGAGCTTCAGCATCTCATCATTATTTTTCGAAAGGTCGGGATTACTGGATTGACCGACTGATGGATCGGGAGCTTCTGTCTGAAGTTCCTTTTCTTTGTTAGGTTCCCCAACCCCTCAGTTGAAGATTCTTCCACTCCGTGTTACACGACTAATGTCCACAATATTCACGATGGAGGGTAATGGAATTTCCTTTCCATTATCAATGGTTGTTGCACCGTATTTGTAAGGGATAACTTTAGTTGATTCATACGGTAGTGGTCCCGGTAGATAGATGACTACGGGAACCTTCTGATCTTTCTGACCATCGTAAGTAATCTCGATCCGTTCCCGGTTGGGAACCTTAGATTCGTCAAGTAGAGGGATGATGGAAAAAACATCCCTGGTCCTATGATGACCAGAGATTGTGACAACATCCTTAACTTGATCGGCCAGGTAATTCGGCGTCCAGTTGGTGGGTCCAAAACCCGAATATGGACGAATTTCTCCATGATCCACCTGACCCTGAAGAGCGGCTCTCACAAGGTAACACCCTTGGTTACTTTCCGAACAGACGCTACAACGGTCATAATTGTGTGGTGGCACCTGGCCACGCACACTTTGAATACAATGTAACCTCACTAGGTTAGCTTCCACTGATCGGATATCCTGACTCTGACGCCGAGTAGGATTCCCGTTACTGATACTAATTTGCTGAGTATCTTCATCCATATAAATTGGCATCCACCAGTGATTTAACAAGTACTGAAGTGCCTCCTGGACAAGGGTACAACCTCGATCGTTTTCACAACCCGCCTTACAGCTGTGATAATTATGTGATATTAAGAATCTGAGTCAGACCTGCTCAGCATGTAACTCTACCAGGTTGGTATTCATCACGCGAATGTCAAAGATCTGAACTATGTTGATCTGATAAGGGTTCCTATCATGGTAGTCTTGGATCCATCCAAGATCCATCTGACGCTGGAGGGCCTCTTGTATGAAAGAGCATCCCTGTTTGTTTACCGAACAAGTCAGACAGGAACTGTAATCGTGCCGTGGCAGATTATGATATTATCTTTTCCTTGAGTGCATCGCCACCAAGTTGACATTCATTGCATGGATATTGTGGTTCTGAATGATGTTAGAATTCGTGTAAACCATGTTAGCTCCACGAACTCGGTGCTCTTGGATCCATCCGAGATCCATTTGTTCCTGCAGAGCTGCTTGCACCACAGAACATCCCTGGTTGTCTTTAGAGCAGATATCACACTGATGATAGTTATGAGGTGGCACATGGCCATATCCACTCTGTCTACAATGCATCTTGACCAGATTGGTTTTCAACAAGAGTACATCGTGAATTTGATAGACGTCGTTAGTCTCTTCCTCAATCAGATTAACTGCAGCTTTCTCATGTTGAGGCGGTGGGTTCGTAAGAACATTGGGATTTGTATCCTTGAAGGGTAAGACCCCGCTCCTAACAAGTTTTTGCACGTCAGACTTGAAATTGAGGCAAGTCTCTATGTTATGCCCTGGACCTCCTTGATGATAAGGGCATGTCTGATCCACCTTAAACCAAAAAGGCGGATTTTCTGGTACTGTAAGAGGGGACTTAGTCTGAATGTGCCCCTTGGCTAGTAGTAATGGAAACAACTCTGTGTACGTTATGGGTATAGGATCAAATCCTGGTGGCTGTGTTGTACAGTTGTTGTTATATGGAGGACGAGCCTACTGAAGAAGCTGTTGTGTCCTTTGTTGATCAGGTTGGCTCTGCGCAACCTGAGGTTGATACGTAGGAAGAGGTGCAGGATTGATAGCAGGAGTCACAGCTGCTACCGGTTGATAACGTCGCCTTTGCTTTCCGAGAGAGATATTCCCAATATCTTGCTCTTTTTTCTTAGGGAGAGCACTACCATATTTTTTAGTATCGCTCGTCGATCCAGTGTCTTTTATCAAACGTCCTTCTCGGACTGCTTCCTCAAGACGTACACCCATGCCGACCATTTCGTTGAAATCACTGGGTGCACTGGCAACCATTCGGTCATAGTAAAATGAGCTTAAGGTCTTTAAGAATATCTTTGTCATCTCTTTTTCCTCAAGAGGTGGACAAATTTGAGCGGCAATTTCACGCCATCTTTGAGCATACTCCTTAAAGGTTTCCCTGTCCTTTTGCGACATTGATCTGAGTTGATCTCTGTCGGGTGCCATGTCCAAATTGTATCTGTATTGTTGGACGAAGCCAGTACCAAGATCTCTGAAAGTACTGATCGTAGTACGGTTTAAACCCATGTACCATTTGAGTGTGGCACCGGTTAAACTATCCTAGAAGTAATGAATCAGTAGGTCCTGATTCTCCGTCTAAGCTGACATCCGCCGAGCGTACATCACCAGATGGCTTTGAGGGCAAGAGTTACCCTTGTACTTTTCAAAGTCGGGCACTTGAAATTTGTGTGGGACTTTCACATTGGGGACCAAGCAGAGGTCTGCGGCGTCCTTTCCAAATAGATCCTGACCACGAATGGCTTGCAGTTCCTTCTGCATTTCCAATAACTGTTCCTGGAATTCCTCCATTCGGTCAAACATAGTTTCCTTCTTACCAGAAGGTGTTGGTGGAATCTGTCCTTCCGGGACAGTGTGCACCACAGGGGGTGGGACCGTGACTACGGCGATGAATCTTGGCGCTTCCCGAAGTTTGTAACCTTCAAGAGTCTTCAGTATGCCCCTGGCATCTTCGCTTTCCTGAAGTTTGTAACCTTCAGGCCCAGCGGCTTCTGTTGTGATTCCCTGATCTTCAGTGATCGGCAGAACGTATCCTTCCGGGATATAGTTAACAGGCATGCCCCAAGGACAATCTTTCAGTATTTGATACCTAGGATCATACTTCTCCACTATGGGCGTTAAGGTGATCTCTGAGATCACAGTTCTTCGTAGCTGAGCTTCTGCCATGGCTTGCATGTCGTTACGAAGCTTTCTCATATCCTCTCTCAGAGCGTCGATCTCTTCCTTCAACTCTCTGTTTTCTTCCTCAAGATCATCCATCTTTTTCTGACGATTGGCCCAAGTATTGTACGAATGAGACAGTTTGACTCTAGAATCGAGACACAAACACGAGATTCGTAGGGAAGAAGAATACGTGATGTGAGAATGATGAATGCAATGATTATATTAATTATTTTTTGGTTCAATCAAAATAAACTTCAACAATTAGATTGCAAATATCAAACGGTGGGGAAACCCCTTTTTATTGAATTCAAAGGATTACAGAAATGGAAATACAGTAGATTACAAGGTGCAGAAATAGAAACCTAAGCTAATGAGTCCCGAGTCCTCTCTGAAGAGAAATTGGGTGCTGATTCTGGGACTTTCCTTTTCTTTGACCGAGGCTCTTGGGCCGTTGTCGGGTTGTCATTCCTTTGCCAGGTGAAAGGAGCGAGCAAATTCCTTTGGTCATCTTGATTCTCTACAGCATGTTGCTCTAAAATCTCAATCAGAGCATCCTTTTCTTTCAGTAATTGCTGTATTTTGATGCACTCTACGTCGAGGGTGCGATACTTATTCTTCCAAGACCTCCTCTCCCGTTGAACTTTGTTGAGAGTAACCTGGAGTTTTTCTGTTTCCGTCATGAAGTACATGAAAGATTCCCTCGGCGGAAGAATTCCGTAACGAGGATAAGGCATTTTTAGCTTGAGAGCTCTAGTTTGTACCCAATGGAGATAAGGCTCCACCGAGACACAGTCCGGTTTTCCTAAAGACTCGTCTTTTCTTATGAACGTGTTTCCAAGCGTGCACTATTTCCATCTTTAGTGCTCTGTCGTTTTCTCCTTCCTTGAAGAAAAGACCTTCCAGATGAACACCCCATGGGACGTGTCTCATTGGGTATCCAAATTGACGACGAACCAATACCGGATGGTAGTTGATTCCTCCTTTAGTTCCTATAAGGGGTACGTTGGGGAAGTTTCCACAACGGTCAATGATCCTGATTCCCTCATAAATCCTATTACACCAATCTATACCAGAGTTAGTAAGAGACATGATCTTCTGCGACCAACGTAAGGCACTCTTGCAATCCCAAAAAGCAGTAGACTTGGGAGAGTGAGAAATAAACCATTTATAAAGCAGAGGTACACAGCATGTGATCTCCCCTCCACTATACAAATTTCCCAAGTGTACAGAATGATACGCATCTGCGAGCAAAGTCGGCACAGGGTTTCCATTGAGAAAAACCTTAATGGAGTTAATATCGACGAAGTTATTGATGTTGGGAAACAAAAATAACCAGTAGGTGAGCAAGACAAAGATGCTTTCAAAAGCAGTCACGTTTCCTATACTGGCAAAATACAGGGCTTTCTTCGTCAAGAACTGGGCTGGAAAACCTTGGATGCCACCCTTAGTAGTTAGGTGAGTCCTGACCTCAGACTCGTCCAAATGAATTGCTCTTGCAATGGTCTGATTCTTTGGAATTTCTTCCAGTCCAAAAAATGGAGCTCGATCAGTGATATGTAGATCAGTTAGATGAGAATACTCCTCCAGCGTTGGTGCGAGCTGGTAATCCGGGAATGTGAAACAGTGATACACTAGATCATAAAACTGAATGAGCGCATCCATGATTCCCTCAATCACATGGACTCTTAACAATGGTAGCAGACCTCCGTGCTAGGCTCTGAAAGCCTCAGGGTTTGTGATCATCCTCGCCAACCTTCTCAAATCCTCTAGTTTTGGAACCTTGAAGGTGTACTTATGAGTTCTCATTCTACCGTAATCCATTAGCGTAATCCTCTTCTCTGATATTTGCAATCACAGTCTTAGTTTAATTTGAAAAACAAAGAGACTAGAAGAGAAGAGAAGTTTTTTGAATGTTTTAATGTTTTTTAAATGAATGCATGAATGCAGCACACAAAAACATAGAAAAAACATGGGGTCAAAGGGTCGTTGTCATAAAGTCAAGGCTCTACCCATCCCCAAAGGTTTATACTAGGGTGTTTTTTTGTACCTGTACTCATTATCATCAGCTCCTCCCAGGAAAGAAAAACAATAAGCGGATCGCCAGCGAGTTGTAGTGCAATCTTAGAGTAAGTGCCATTCACTGAGAATAGATCACCAGCCTCAAATGAGGGTAGTATCGCGTAACAACTATTTCTGATAGCTTCCGCACTACAAAAGGGTTTGGCTCCTCAGCTTCTCAGACTTAACAATCGGCCCATTGTCTAGGTTAGAGAATGGGTTGCATTGGTCAGCCTCCACTGAGGTTGATGGTCGACCCCGTCGCCATCACTTATCTTAAGTGTATACTCAATCTTTCCACATGCGACATCACTCGCATTCCCATTAGTAGAAAAGTAAACATGTATAGCAATTAGGAAAAGCAGTATATATATTTGTCCTAAACATCCTAGACCTCTAAAGCTATGAATCCTAAGTTCCTGACAGAAAATGGTTTCCCCGGAGGAACCCCCAATCTGTCGTTTTTCACATAAGAGGTAAAAAGGAAAAAGGTCGTGCCTAGATCTAACTTTGAAAAGCCCCACGGTGGGCGCCATTTTTCTGTAGCAAGCGATTTTGGACGCGGTTCTTAAGCACTGGTCGCTCTCTGCGGTTAAGCTTAAACTACAGGTCGATTCATTTTTTATCCTATTGTGAGCTGATGAAGGAAGGGAAATAGATGTCTCCAATTAACCCTGCTTTGCATACTGAGTTTAAACAACGGTCTGTTAGGTTATGGATGCTATCAATGTGGGGGGCCTTTGTACTGGTTATTTGTATTTTCGCTAATACTGGTTTTTATCTAGACAGAAGTTTTTTGGCGGGGAACAAGGATTAGGATGTTAGGACTGATGCTTTTTGAATTACTGCTTTTGATTGATGGAGATATGGGATTTGGGTTTTTTGTTGATTGTGCTCGCTAAGATTTTTTCTTTCAATCTTATGCCTACGTATTCCCGTTTACCGAAACAGGGAAATCAGAGCATTCGTAGTTCCTCCTATTCTATGGGAGGAAATGGTGTTTTTGGTGTCTTGTTCAAAGCCCAAGACGTGAAGCGAAAGGTGGTTTGTATCTTGTTCAAAGCCCAAGATGTGAAGCTGAAGAGTTTATTTGTATCTTGTTCAAAGCACAAGATGTGAAGCTAAAGGACCTCGATTTTAGAGAGAATTTGTCATCTATAAAGGGGTCTGTTTGTCACAACTGTTGGGTGACTGACTGTAAAGGAGGATTACTTTAACCGGGATACGCGGATCCTAGCAATGCCATAATTTCCTTTATAGGGGGTTTTAACCTGAAGGAGAAGACTTTAACTCAGTGTAGAGCAATGCCATCTTTCCTTAGGAACTTCTCATGCTAAAAGAGGGACAGTGGCATGGATGTAGATGATCCAGAGGATTGCCGCTTAAAGCGATTAAATGAAAGGGAAGGAGTTGTTGATGTTTGTGTACTGTGAACGAGGCACAGCTTTGATGCTAAAAGGCTGATTGGATCAACCAGTGGTTTTCTTATACAAAGCCTAAGAGGAGGCTAATATGTGTCTCGTACAAAGCCCAAGAGAGAGGCTAAAAGGTTTTGACCCGACGATGGAGTCTTTTGGTATCTCGTATAAAGCCCGAGATGGAGGCTATTGTTTATTTGGCTAAATAAGAACCTTTTTGTATCTAGTATAAAGCCTGAGATGAAGGCGAAAGGGGTGATTGACTCAACAAGGGAGTCTTTTATGTGTCTCGTACAAAGCCCGAGAGAGAGGCTAAACGTTGTTTGACTCCACTGGGGAGAATCATTGTACAAAGCCCAAGAGAGAGGCTAGGGTTACTGTTTCAGTTAAGTGACAGGTCCAGTATACTAATTTTGAAAGAAAAAATCAGTTCTTATATGAGCAACACTGTACTCAAGGATTTGATTCAAGGATCCGGGTTATTCATGTTCTTTAAGGAAGCGGGAAATCCGAAGCGTATTGACTGTCCGACTCTACGGGTTTCCTTCCTATTTAACGAAGGGGTCACTTGAGAATGTCTTTGAGACTCAAGGAGATTAGACTGTCCAAGTCTAGGGTTTTATCTTTTGTACTATGCTTTGAGAAACAGTAGTAGACTCTATGAAAGGACTGTTATATGAAAATGACTAGGTTCTGTTCCTATACCTCTAGAAGGTCATCGGGACAATTTGTATGAAGCCCAAGAGGAGGCTGGAAACTTTTAAGAAGCCGACGGGTCCTTGTACTAAGCCCAAGAGGAGGCTATCATTCCCGGAGGAAGAGATCATTATACGAAGCCTAAGAGGAGGCTGTGAATACTTCTAAGAATCCGTAGGGTCCTTGTACTAAGCCCAAGAGGAGGTGGAGTTGCTTTTAGGAAGCCTGTGGGTCCTTGTACGATGCCCAAGAGGAGGCCGATGCTTTTAAGAAGCCTGTGGGTCCCCAAACCCCAAGAAATTCAAGGCAATGCTATTCACCGAGAATAAATCAAAGTCAGGAAAGTTCGAGAATTTGGAAGAAACTCAAAGATGCCATTCACGGAGAATACATTCATCTTGGGGAGTAGAGTTTCTTGACAATTCCTAATGAGGACAGCCGAAGAGAAGACTGTATCTGGTGATCCTATTGGGGATCTAGTTGTCTATTTCTACGAATAAACGAAACGGCGTCACCTAGTTCTAGACGTAGTTGCCGGGGAAACTCGAAATATCTATACTATTATTACACAGTTGATATGAGTTTATGAAAGAAGACTTACAGTGAAACAGCCCCACAATACAGTTATATATATATATATATGAAAGCGGTAAATGAAAGCAATAACCACTTACTCGGTTGTAGAGCTTCCATGTTGTTTGGTTAGTTGTTCAAAAAAGAAAGATTGAAAACAACAGTATATTCAAAATCAAAGGAGAAAGTGCTTTGAAAAAGAAATGTTTGGGGCTTATAGCTCGAGGAGAGGCCCAGGGTTTTATCAGTGAGCGCACTGTTTGAATTTGTACAGAGGGACTTATACAAGTGATTGTGGCCCAAAAGGTTTTCTGTACAAAGGGATGGGTCTTACACTCTCTCAAGAGGCCCAAAAAGTTTTAAAGAAAAAAAGAGTGGGGCTTATAACACGAGGGTAGGCCCAGATGATTTTTCGTTTACAAATGGCGATCGCGTCGAGGTTTTCTTTTAACGCAGAGGGACTTATACAATAAGTGAGGCCCAAAATGTTTTGGTTAAAAGGGGGTTGGGTCTTACACTCTAATAGAGGCCCAAGTGTATTTTAAGAAAAGAAATGGGTCTTACTACTCGAGGGTAGGCCCAGGGTTATTTTGAAAAGGCGACGATCGCGCCGTTTGTTTTTTACGGTCTCGGGACTTATACAATAAGTGAGGCCCAAAAGGTTTGGTCAAAAAAGGATTGGGTCTTACACTCTATTAGAGGCCCAAGTGTATTTGACAATGATTTGTTTGGGTGAAAAATCAAAGAAACCCAAATTTTATTCTTTAAAAGTAAATATTTAAAGAAAATCAATGAAAAATACCAAATAGATTTGAATAAACCACTTGTGATTTTTGTTTAAGGTTTGAAAACTGAGGTATAAATCACAAGAGATATTAAAACTCATTTGGCCTTGATTTGTCAAGATGAATATTCATTTTAAAATGCTTAAAAACAAATAAAAATGAATTTATTCACAAAAATACTAATTATATTAAATAAATAATATAAACTCAATTTTTTTGTGGAATAAAATATTTCAACATTTTTGTGATTTTTTACAAAAAGAACCAATCAAAAATAATTAAAATTGATAGAGTTATTAATTTCCCAAATAATTAACAAAACATGAAAATAGTTGGAAAAATAGCAAAAATGTGAAAAATCACAAAATGTTATGGGTGGGGTTTGAACCCACGACCTCAAGCATTTAAGGCGCGCGCTTTACCACTGGGGTGGTGATACATCCATTGTTTGAAATGAAACAACAAATATACAAGGTATGACTTGGTTTTGGCTTGCCCAAGGCAAGTTTTGGCTCAAAAACGTGAAGGTCATAACTTTCTCAATTCTTAATGGTTTGAGACAAAATTTATATGTATCTGGGCCAGAATTTCACAAGGAGTCCAATGGTGGTGGTGGTTTTTTCAGATCACACTCCCTCCTCAAAACCCGATAGTGGTTTTGAAAATGACCTATAATTGCATTTTCTATGATACACTTTGATACAGGCATGAATTACATGATCAATTGGCACAAAAACAACACATATGACATGTATAATAGATGCATACTCAGTGGACTTCAAATGCACACATGTTTTGGTGAGTGCAAGTTGAGAGGCTTACCCTTCTTTGGGATTTTGGAGTTTTCTCTGCAATCTACCAACCCTCTTGCTCCAGATATGATTTTATGCCTTGAACCACCTCAAATGATCCCTTGGATGCTTTTAGGATGGTTGGAATCAGCTGGTACCTGCAAAAACACAAACAGTCCCTTTCGCAAAAGGGGTCAAAAGTGACCAAAATAGCAACTCTCTCAAATGGTGTTCCAGATGGGGGGAACCATTTGGGATAGTTCAAGGATGATATTTGGAGTGTGTTTGAGGTTTTATCTGGTTTGGAAAGTGACTGGATCAAGACATGGCTTGAAAAATGCAAAAAAAGCCTATTTTGAGGTTTTGAGAGGTGACTTTGTGATTTTGTGATTACAGGTCACTTGTGATAGTTTGCACAGCTTACATATGATATATATATGAGGTGTGTGTGTGATTGATTGTGATGGAATTGGTCTCTAGCTCAAAAACTCAAAGTTACTTGCTTTGGACGGCAAATTTGAGTTGAAAGAAGAGGTTTTGAGGAAAGCATCTGTTTGATGGCTTTGGTGTACTCAAACTGAACACAATTGAGCTCTATTTATAGTAGAGCAAGTTTGTTTTGGGATCTACAGTGAATGGCAACTGCAACAGAGGTTTGGCCAATGTTGTCCAATGGAAATCCAAGTCTCCTCTAGCCATTGACTTGAGGTTAGGGCACAGGGCTGTGGTTCCCTTGGTCTTGGATAAATCTTGACTGATTTCAGATGAGAATGGCTCAGTCCATGCCACCTTGATGCTTCCATTGAATGCTCCAATCCAAATTGGAAGTCTTGTCCCTATTTTGGCCATTCTAGGTTCAACATGCTTTTTCTTGTTCCAAGGACTTTGGAGGCTTGGCTCAGGGATTGTCCCCTTTAGATTCAATCCTCAGATGTGTCCAAGTGGATAGGAGCATTTGGATTTGGCTGATTTTGGCAAATCGAGCAAAAATGCCAATTCTGCCTTGCCTTTGACAGATTTCAGCAAGGCAACTTTCCAATGTCATATCTCATGGCTCAAATGGAATTTGGCAATGTTCTTGGTCATTTTGGAAAGCCCTTACATGATAGAACAACTGTTTGAACATGTTTGGTTTTGATCTCTTTTGAATCGAAGTGAAAAATCCCCCTACATTTGGCAAAAAGTGAAGACAGATTTGGACTTAGTGAAAATTTCACTAAGTGTTGGAAAAAGTGACATTTTCAATTTTCAGCCATTTTGATCACTCCATAACTCAAAATCCTTAATGAATTAGACTTAGGTCTAGTTGAAGTTTTTGTAGAGGGTAATGAGGGCTACAAATCCATCTTTGGATGAGAAAAAATGGCCTTGTGGTTTAGGAGTTATGATCCTCCAAAGTTGGTACCCTTGTCACTTTATTTTTAACTTAGAAAATTTTTTAAGTTTTTATGGTTACCCCTTTTACAAGTTATCCAACTTTTCTTGATTTTTCTTGATGAATGATGATTCAAATCATACATTAACATCATTTTAGGGTTAAAAATCTATTTTGGTGAAAAATCTCAAAAAGTCAAAGTTGACTTTTGTGCACAGTTGACTTTTTATCAGATGAATTCCAAACTGTGCAATTCTTCAGGAAATCATGTCCTTGACCTAAATCAAACTTGATGGACATGTTTCATGGATGCCATAGGGTGTATTGAATCATGTCTTAGGGCTTGGGAGCATGTCCTGGTCAAAAGTCAAAGTTACAGTTGACTTTTTCCTTAAAACCGTAACTGTGGTGCAGATGAAATTGAGACTTGTTGCTCAAGCTCCTTGGATTAATCCATTGTTCCAAATGGATCAATATAGTTCATTAGAGACCCTCAAACCCTCTCTTGAGGTCTTGGCTCATGATTTGCCCTAAAAGTCAACTTAGGGGTGAATTAGGTCAAGAAACCCTAATTCCTGATTTTTGATGTATGCATCCCCTGAGGCAAAATTGACTTGGTGATTGGTTCCATGAGGTTCCATGGAGTATAGTAGGTTATGTTTTGGATCATTGGCTCATGCCCAGATGAAAATTTCCATCTGGAGGCCCTGGTCGACCAAAACCCTAATTTGGTGACACTGGCGATCTTGAAGCTTGATCCACCTAGAAGGGAGCAACCTTGTACTTAATCCTTGAAGTGGGAGTCCTCTTGATCCATTGTGAATGCTTGAGAGGTTGGACAAGTTGAAGATCATGTCATTCCTTGATTGATCCGTTATCTAAGCACTCAGAGAGGGCTTGAAACCCTAATTTTGATTGTAGTGAATGCTCAACAACCCTTGAGGCATTTGATGAGGCATGATGGTCCATCCATATTGTGATGATGATTTGCACAATGATGGGAAATCTTAGTGGTCAAAATTTGGGGTATGACACCTACATCACAGAGGCACCTCACAGAAAAACACTCGGTCGAACAACTTCCTTTCAAACAATTCTTCCAGCTATCCTTTCAATTCACCTAACTCAGAAACATACATCTCGTATGCAATCACCGACATCAAGCTTGCATCGAGTACCAGGTCGATAGCAAGTTACACTCCACCCTACGATTGTAACGCCCCGATTTTGATTATTCCATTATTCTTGAGTCTTTTATTTTAATTGGGTGATAAATTATTTTATTTGTTAAATTGGTGTGTTAAATGTTATTTTACCGTTTTCGAGAGTTTTCGGGGAAATTAGAATTTAGAGTATTTTAGATTTTTCTCAATTAATGATAAGTTAGAAAAGTAGTGGAATTAGAATTTATGTGATTAAAATGAATTAAGTGTTTGTGTGGAAAAAGGAGAGAAAAGAAATAGAAAGAAAAGAGAAAGAAAAGAGAATTATAGAAAAAGAAGAGAAAGAAAAAGGAAGAAGAGAAAAGAAGAGGAGAAAGTTGGGAAAACTAGGAAAATCATCAATATCGATCAATTAGCGAGTTTGGAATCCGGGTAAGGGTGTGAAACATTGTTACCTTATCAATGTATGTGATTATGTATGAATTGTTGTTGTTGTTGATGAATTTTGTGAGTTTTAGGGTATAACCCATTTTTGAGAAATTGATTGGAAATTGATCCAAAAGTGTGTAAACTCTTGTTGATTGTGTTCTTGTTGGTCTATACATGTTTAATATGTATTGTTATACTTCAAACTGGTATTTTTCTGGATTTAGATGATGAGTTGGTGAAGTTGGGAGTGGAAAACGCAGAACATTGTTCTGCAGAATTTTTCTGGAAATTCCCTGGCCATACGCGTAAGGGGCATGTCCATACGCGTATGAGCCAAGGCGATACGCGTAACAATGGCCGGTGGAAGGGTCAATACGCGTATGGAGGGTGGCTTTTCCCGACCCTTTGGTGATACGAGTATGGGTGTTGGAAACGTGGAATTGTGAAGGAAATGGGTTCTGCCCGTACGCGTATGGACATGGGTGATACGCGTATGGACAGGAGGAATGTAAAAATGGGATTTTTCAAAATATCGTTTTCGGTTTCGTCCGTAACTTTTGTTCCGAGTATCTGATTTTTACATTCTTGGTGTCGTTGGAAAGCTATTGAGCTGTACGTTGTGATTATGATGTTTTGAAAATTGTTAGCCAATTTAATTATGTCAGAAAGTCAGGAATAGTTCTATTTAGCGACTTTTACCGTTTTGACGATGTGTTTGAATGTGAATCATACAATAGTGCATTGATGTGAATGTATATAGATTGTATGTGATTGTATGAGATGAATGCATGAATATATTGTGAATATGTATGCATTTCAAGAATGTCTTGTGTCATTTTGCATATGAAGCATCATGAAATACATTCTTGTGTTGAGCGATTCTAATGAGAATCCGTCGTAACGTCGTGTGCCCATGTGGGGTGTGAGCGATGATTACGAATGATTGTGTGCCCATGTGGGGTGTGAGCAATCGGATCGTGTGCCCATGTGGGGTGTGAGCGATCCATAAACATTGTGTGCCCATGTGGGGTGTGAGCAATGGGTGAACATCGTAGGCCCGACGGGGAGTTACTTCGGTAACGAGCGATGGTTCCAGCAGAGTTCCTGAGTGAACTAGTGATGATTGAGTCGGTACCGCATTGCATTTGCATAGAGTCGTGAGTCGGTCTCTATGATTTGCATTTATCATCTTTATAATGATGTGTTGTTGAATGAACATAATTGTGTATATTTATACGGAATGATTGAGAATTGTGAAAGTGTGCATGATGAATATGCTTGGTGGATATATATATATACATTGTGATGTATATGGATGAAAATGTGATGAATTGTGGTGAGAATGTGTAATATGTGTATTTTTATGTTTATATATATAATTATATGCATTGTTATTATGATAATATTTCTCACCCTTCTGCTATTTGATGATGCTCTATGAGGCATTGCAGAGTAGGTATGCTGGAGGTCTTTTTGTGAAGCGTGACTTCATTCTTTTGGTCGGTTGGCTCTGATATGTAGCACCGGGTAGCTAGGATGTATATTATTCTTTTGTGATACATATGTACATGTATCTTGCTGATGAATTTGTGTATATAAACATGAATGATGTTGTTGTATCATACTTGTTGATGTATATATGTTCGATGTTATCAATGTTTGGATTTTCCGCTTTTATTCTAAATATTGAGATGTGGGTGTAAGGGCAAAGTTCCTCTGTGGCAAGTTACCCCACTGTTGCATATCAATCTAATGAGCAGGTGTTGTATGTATTAAATGCGTGTATGATGTGACATGCCTCTTTTATACTATGTTTTAATCGTACTCTGGTGAATTTTTTTCACATATGTGCCTAAGTGAATTATGTGATTATTTGGGGGTATAGAAAGGGGGTGTTACATTAAGTGGTATCAGAGCCAGAGTTGAGTCAGTTGTGTCTGTCTTGTTGTTGTGTTGGTTGAACTGTTGTTTAACCTTGTTGTCATTTTTGGGAATGATCAGAATATGGCTGGTAGAAACGACAATGTGATGGCTGCTGCTTTGGAAGCAATGGCTAGGGCGGTGCAAGGTGCGCCGAACGTGAATGCTAATGACGAGTTCAGGAAGAATCAACCACTGGTCTTCAAAGGAAGATTTGATCCCGATGGAGCTCAATTGTGGTTGAAAGAGATTGAAAGGATCTTCAGAGTTATGGGCTGTGTGGAGGAGAATAAGGTGAGGCTTGGGTCTCACATGCTGAAGGAAGAAGCCGACGATTGGTGGGTCGGTATGCGTGAAGTTCTTGAGGTGGATGATGAAGAGGTAACTTGGAATTTATTTCGTACTGAATTCTTGAGAAAGTATTACCCTGAGAGTGTGAAGGGAAAGAAGGAGATGGAGTTTCTTGAACTGAAACAAGGTAGTATGTCTGTGGTGGACTATACTGCTAGATTTGTGGAGTTGGTTCAATTCCATCCTCATTATGCTGCGATTACTGCTGAGTTCTCAAAGTGTATTAAATATGAGAATGGTTTACGTCCTGAGATTAAACAAGTTGTGGGATATCAAAGGATAAGGAGGTTTGCGGATTTGACGGAATGTTGTAGAATCTTCGAAGAAGATAGTAAGGCTCGTTCTACACATTACAAAAGTTTGAATGAGAGGAAGGGGAAGCAACAATCTAGAAGTGGACCTTATGTGACACCCTTTGATAAGGGCAAGCATAGGGGAAGCTTTGATAGGAGATCTGGAGGAGGAGGTTCTGGTGTTGTTAGGTGTTACAAATGTGGTGAAATAGGTCATAAATTATTTGAGTGTGGGAAGCCTGTAGTGAAATGTTCTAATTGTGGTGGTCTTGGGCATGCTGCTACAGATTGTAGAAGGAATATGGTGAAGTGTTATAATTGTGGAGAAGTGGGTCACATTAGTACTAAGTGTACTAAGCCGAAACAAGCTCAAGCGGGCGGAAAGGTGTTTGTATTGGCGGGAACTCAAACTATGAATGCAGACCGTTTGATTAAAGGTACATGCTTTATTAATAGTACACCTTTAGTTGCTGTTATTGATACGGGAACGACTCATTCGTTTATTTCGTCTGAGTGCGCGAAGCGTATGAATCTTGCGTTAACTTTGATGGGTGCTTAAATGGTTATTGAGACTCCTGCTTCAGGGTCGGTAAATACATCTTTGGTGTGTATGAGTTGTCCTTTGACCATTATGGTAAAGACTTCGTTATGGATTTAGTATGTTTTCCGTTGGTAGGATTGGATGTGATCTTGGGTATGAACTGGTTGCAATTTAATCGAGTTCATATAGATTGCTATCACAAGTTAGTAAGGTTTCCTTCTTTGGAAGATGATGAATTTGAGAGTTTCCTATCCACTAAAGAGTTGAAGAAACTTTTAGCGGACGAAGCTCAATTGTTTGGTTTGTTTGCATCATTGTCGGTGGAGAGTCAAGTTGAGCTTGATGTGTTCCCAGTGGTGTGTGAATTTCCAGAAGTGTTTCCGGAAGATATTACAGATGTACCGCCGGAAAGAGAAGTTGAATTTTCTATTGATCTAGTTCCGAGTACTAGACCAATTTCGATGGCACCGTATCATATGTCGGCATCGAAATTGGTAGAATTGAAAAAGCAATTGAATGACTTGTTGGACAAGAAATTTGTAAGGCCAAGTGTTTCTCCATGGGGTGCTCCGGTATTGTTGGTAAAGAAGAAGGACGGGAGTATGCGGTTATGCATTGATTATCGACAGTTGAACAAAGTGACAATTAAGAACAAGTATCCGCTTCCAAGGATCGATGATTTGATGGACCAATTGGTTGGTGCGAATATTTTTAGTAAGATTTATTTGAGATTAGGGTACCACCAGATTCGTGTGAAAGGAGAGGATATTCAAAAGACGGCATTTAGGACACGGTATGGTCATTACGAATACTCCGTGATGCCATTCGGGGTTTCTAACGCGCCGGGTGTGTTTATGGAATGCATGAATCGTATTTTTCATGAACAGTTGGATCGTTTTGGGGTTGTGTTCATCGATGATATTTTGATTTACTCTAAGTCTCAAGAGGATCATGAAGAGCATTTGAGAATTGTGTTGCAAATTTTGAAAGAGAAACAATTGTATGCTAAGTTGTCAAAATGTGAATTTTGGTTGTCGGAAGTAAGTTTCCTTGGACATGTTATTTCCGGTAGTGGTATTAGTGTTGATCCATCCAAGATAGATGCGGTGATGCAATGGGAGGCTCCTAGGTCGGTTACGGAGATTCGAAGCTTTTTAGGCTTGGCGGGTTATTATCGGAGGTTTATTGAGGGATTTTCGAAATTGGCACTTCCTTTAACGCAATTGACTTGTAAAGGAAAGGCTTTCATTTGGGATATTCATTGTGAAGAGAGTTTCAATGAGTTAAAGAGAAGGTTGACAACGACTCCGATCTTGATTTTGCCTAATCCTAATGAACCATTTGTTGTGTATTGTGATGCTTCATTGACAGGTTTAGGTGGTGTTTTGATGCAAGATGGAAAAGTTGTGGCATATGCTTCTAGACAATTGAGAGTGCATGAAAAGAATTATCCTACACATGACTTGGAGTTAGCGGCCGTGGTGTTTGTTTTGAAAATATGGAGGCATTATCTTTATGGTGCGAGATTTGAAGTTTTTAGTGATCACAAAAGCTTAAGGTATTTATTTGATTAGAAAGAATTGAACATGAGACAAAGGAGGTGGCTAAACCTTTTAAAGGATTATGATTTTGGTTTGAATTACCATCCGGGTAAGGCAAACGTGGTGGCCGATGCCTTAAGTCGGAGGTTGTTACGTATGTCCGCATTGATGATGAAAGAATGGGAACTTTTGGAGGATTTCAGAGATTTGAGTTTGGTTTGTGAAATGACGCCGCGAAGTGTGAGACTTGGTATGTTACATGTTACAAATGATTTTCTTGCAACGGTTAGTGAAAAGCAAAAGTTGGACTTGAAATTCGTTGATTTGATGTTGAATGAGAATGAGGATTTCAAGGTTGATAATTATGGAGTTTTGAGATTCCGTGGTCGTATTTGTATTCCCGATGATGTGGAGTTGAAAAAGATGATATTGGAAGAAGGGCACAGAAGTAACTTAAGTATTCATCCGGGAGCGAACAAAATGTATCAAGATTTAAAGAAAATCTTTTGGTGGTCCGGTTTAAAGAGGGATGTTGCTCAATTTGTGTATGCATGCTTAACTTGTCAAAAGTCTAAGGTGGAACATCAAAAACCGAGTGGATTTATGCAACCGTTGGATATTCCGGAATGGAAATGGGATAGTATATCGATGGATTTTGTTACGGGATTGCCGAATACGCAAAGAGGTCATAATGCTATTTGGGTAATTGTTGATAGGCTTACTAAATCTGCTCACTTTATTCCAATTGATATTAGTTATCCTTTGGAGAAGTTAGCCAAGATTTATGTTCTTGTGGTGGTGAAGTTACATGGAGTTCCTAATAGTATTGTATCGGATAGAGATCCTAGGTTTACATCGAGGTTTTGGGAGAGTTTACAAAAGGCTTTGGGTTCTAAGCTAAGATTGAGTTCGGCTTATCATCCGCAAACGGACGGTCAAACCGAGAGGACGATTCAATCGTTGGAGGATTTATTGCGTGCTTGTGTACTCGAGCAAGGTGGTGCTTGGGATGGTTATTTGGCGTTGATTGAATTCACTTACAATAACAGTTTTCATTCGAGTATAAGTATGGCACCATTTGAGGCTTTGTATGGTCGGAGATGTCGAACACCTTTGTGTTGGCATGAAACCGGCGAGAGGACAATAGTTAGACCGGAAATGGTACAACAAACGACGGAGAAAGTGAAGTTTATTCGGGAGAAGATGAAAGCTTCTCAAAGTAGACAAAAGAGCTATCATGACAAGAGAATGAAAGATCTTGAGTTTCAAGAAGGCGACCATGTGTTTTTGAGAGTTACACCAGTTACGGGTGTGGGTCGTGCTTTGAAGTCGAAGATGTTGACTTCTCGTTTTAATGGGCCGTATCAGATTACTTCACGAGTTGGTGTTGTGGCTTACCGTGTGGCGTTGTCTCCGAACCTTTCGAATTTGCATGACGTATTCCATGTTTCGCAACTTCGGAAATATGTTCCGGATCCGTCACATGTTATTCCTATGGACGAGGTTGAAGTGAGAGATAACCTTACGGTGGAAGCTTTACTGGTTAGGATTTTGGACCGCGAAGTTAAGAAACTAAGAGGCAAGGATATTGCGCTTGTGAAAGTAGCGTGGGGAGGCGCTGCGGAAGGCAATATGACTTGGGAACTAGAGAGTGGGATGCGAGAGTCGTATCCAGAGTTGTTTAAATCAGGTATTATTTTCGAGGACGAAAATTTCTAAAGTGGGGGAGAGTTGTAACGCCCCGATTTTGATTATTCCATTATTCTTGAGTCTTTTATTTTAATTGGGTGATAAATTATTTTATTTGTTAAATTGGTGTGTTAAATGTTATTTTACCGTTTTCGAGAGTTTTCGGGGAAATTAGAATTTAGAGTATTTTAGATTTTTCTCAATTAATGATAAGTTATAAAAGTAGTGGAATTAGAATTTATGTGATTAAAATGAATTAAGTGTTTGTGTGGAAAAAGGAGAGAAAAGAAATAGAAAAGAAAGAAATAGAAAGAAAAGAGAAAGAAAAGAGAATTATAGAAAAAGAAGAGAAAGAAAAAGGAAGAAGAGAAAAGAAGAGGAGAAAGTTGGGAAAACTAGGAAAATCATCAAGATCGATCAATTAGCGAGCTTGGAATCCGGGTAAGGGTGTGAAACATTGTTATCTTATCAATGGATGTGATTATGTCTGAATTGTTGTTGTTGTGATGAATTTTGTGAGTTTTAGGGTATAACCCATTTTTGAGAAATTGATTGGAAATTGATCCAAAAGTGTGTAAACTCTTGTTGATTGTGTTCTTGTTGGTCTATACATGTTTAATATGTATTGTTATACTTCAAACTGGTATTTTTCTGGATTTAGATGATGAGTTGGTGAAGTTGGGAGTGGAAAACGCAGAACATTGTTCTGCAGAATTTTTCTGGAAATTCCCTGGCCATACGCGTAAGGGGCATGTCCATACACGTATGAGCCAAGGCGATACACGTAACAATGGCCGGTGGAAGGGTCAATACGCGTATGGAGGGTGGCTTTTCCCGGCCCCCTGGTGATACGCGTATGGGTGAGGGGCGTACGCGTATGGGTGTTGGAAACGTGGAATTGTGAAGGAAATGGGTTCTGCCCGTACGCGTATGGACATGGGTGATACGCGTATGGACAGGAGGAATGTTAAAATGGGATTTTTCAAAATGTCGTTTTCGGTTTCGTCCGTAACTTTTGTTCCGAGTATCCGATTTTTACATTCTTGGTGTCGTTGGAAAGC
The DNA here is from genome assembly GCA_022829125.1 of Lathyrus tuberosus. NCBI lineage: Eukaryota > Viridiplantae > Streptophyta > Magnoliopsida > Fabales > Fabaceae > Lathyrus > Lathyrus tuberosus. The sequence goes on from JALAZF010000363.1 coordinate 6,420,073, forward strand.
TATTGAGCTGTACGTTGTGATTATGATGTTTTGAAAATTGTTAGCTGTTTTAATTATGTCGGAAAGTCAGGAATAGTGCTATTTAGCGACTTTTACCGTTTTGACGGTGTGTTTGAATGTGAATCATACAATAGTGCATTGATGTGAATGTATATAGATTGTATGTGATTGTATAAGATGAATGCATGAATATATTGTGAATATGTATGCATTTCAAGAATGTCTTGTGTCATTTTGCATATGAAGCATCATGAAATACATTCTTGTGTTGAGCGATTCTAATGAGAATCCGTCATAACGTCGTGTGCCCATGTGGGGTGTGAGCGATGATTACGAATGATTGTGTGCCCATGTGGGGTGTGAGCAATCGGATCGTGTGCCCATGTGGGGTGTGAGCGATCCATAAACATTGTGTGCCCATGTGGGGTGTGAGCAATAGGTGAACATCGTAGGCCCGACGGGGAGTTACTTCGGTAACGAGCGATGGTTCCAGCAGAGTTCCTGAGTGAACTAGTGATGATTGAGTCGGTACCGCATTGCATTTGCATAGAGTCGTGAGTCGGTCTCTATGATTTTCATTTATCATCTTTATAATGATGTGTTGTTGAATGAAAATAATTGTGTATGTTTATACGGAATGATTGAGAATTGTGAAAGTGTGCATGATGAATATGCTTGGTGGATATATATATATACATTGTGATGTATATGGATGAAAATGTGATGAATTGTGGTGAGAATGTGTAATATGTGTATTTTTATGTTTATATATATATAATTATATGCATTGTTATTATGATAATATTTCTCACCCTTCTGCTGTTTTATGATGCTCTATGAGGCATTGCAGAGTAGGTATGCTGGAGGTCTTTTTGTGAAGCGTGACTTCATTCTTTTGGTCGGTTGGCTCTGATATGTAGCAACGGGTAGCTAGGATGTATATTATTCTTTTGTGATACATCTGTACATGTATCTTGCTGATGAATTTGTGTATATAAACATGAATGATGTTGTTGTATCATACTTGTTGATGTATATATGTTCGATGTTATCAATGTTTGGATTTTCCGCTTTTATTCTAAATATTGAGATGTGGGTGTAAGGACAAAGTTCCTCTGTGGCAAGTTACCCCACTGTTGTATATCAATCTAATGAGCAGGTGTTGTACGTATTAAATGCGTGTATGATGTGACATGCCTCTTTTATACTATGTTTTAATCGTACTCTGGCGAATTTTTTTCACATATGTGCCTAAGTGAATTATGTGATTATTTGGGGGTATAGAAAGGGGGTGTTACAACGGTGGCACATCACTGATATCTCATGGGAACACCTCCAAATAGTCACACACCACCGCATCCCTTATGCCTTCCAATAATCCAACATCATAACACTTTTGCACCAACTTTCACAGACTCACCCGCTTGCTTCACAGAATAAACAACTCTTCACCCTCGTCGAAATTAGATTCAGGTGATCATCAGGAATTGCACACCATCGGCATATCACTAGTCACCACCCTGTTCTCTATCCCTTAAAAGCAGACATCAACAATACCTGATTGTTCTCCTCAAGATATCCCAACTTGACCAACAGGCAAGAAACTCTAATTCGCCTCCTCTTTAAATCTAATAGTCTCATCGACTCAACAAAATAATCCGCAAGCACTCGGCTTAACCCCAACAATTCACTGCGCACACTACTCAAGTTCGCAAGACACGTCTATCCCACCTAACATGATCCCGTCTATTATCAACAAGTGATTAATGGTGATCAATTCCTCAATTTGTCAATAACAGCCGATATCATGAGGCAGTATAAGCTATCTCCACCAACTATTGCAGCGTCCAACACCACACTTAACCAACGCTCCACACTCGAAACACCTTGGAGAAGCACCACCTTCTCCCCCACTTGTTTCATTCCCAACCTGTAAATGGAAAATAAAACAAGCAATGACAGTGTTTTTACGCACATGTCGCACACTAGGGAAACAAACAACATTATACAACCTGGCCGGACGGTCCGACATAAATATACGCAATAGTATACTTAAATAAATCAGAGTACATCACATAAGGTGTCACATTTCTTCATAAGACATCAAATTAAACATCCTGCTCCGTAACACGGGTTCAACGCATAGAAAATAGCAACTCAATTTTAATTAAAATCTCTTTTAAAACAAAACATGCAGCTGAATTATCACCATAAAAAGAATAACTCGTCACATTTTTATCTCATCAAAATTTGGAGTTTAAAACAACACAACATCCTCAAAATTCTCGATAAAACAAGTTAAACAAAATAACACAACACTTCAAAAATAGAAACGTTCCCAACCTCGATGTTACATATCCAGAGCAAGACACACCCTCTAATAAACTAAAAGGAAAAGGAGTCCAAGCTAACTCTTCACGCACCATGAACTAGTCTTGGTTATCTGCACGTTACCCACATAGAGGTAACATTCAAACAGGCAGGGTGAGTAATCACAATTCAATATAATTCATATAAAGAAAAGATATTAACAAGTTTACATTCATCTCAAACAAACATCATAGCAATTCGCCCCAAATCATCATATAGATCACCAAGTCATCAACATCACAAACATGCAATCATAAAATGCCACCAAGAATGAAATGTAACTTCCTAATATGCATGTGGTACCAAATCATCATATTAATGGACACCAGGCCATCAACCCTCCACAAGGGAGAACGTCACAAAATACTCCAATCCACACAATGGGATTGAAGCCACCACTGGATCGAAGTCCTAACATCGTCACTAGACCGAAGTCTAAATGCTATGAATGCATGATGCACAACGTCCTAATCATCATCATCAACAAAAGTCATTGCATGCATCATCATCCATCAAACTCACATATTCATCATATCATCAAATACGTCATCAAAACCTCATTAATCAACATCTCATAATCATCAATATAACTCATGGTGATTCACATCAAAATAGTCATGTATCATCGTCATAAAATCATCAACATATCTCATAGTTATTCACATCATCAATTGTTCATCGAAACATCACATATATACACAGCTCATAACGTCAATATACATCATGGTAATTCATATCATATATTAATCATATATAAACGGTTCGTAATCATCAATAAAACTCATAGTAAAATTGGATCATCAATTATTCATAAAAACATCACATATCATAATCTCATATTCATCATATAACACGTCAACACATAGCAGCAACTTACAACAACATCACAACATTAAGATAATATAAAATAGACATTTTCCATGAATTTTAAGTCAATAAAAATAGTATTTTTCAGTCCCAGGTCGCGCTAAGCGCACCCCACCTGCGCTATGCATGCTACTCACTGCCTCGAAGAGGTGAAATTTCTTCAGACCGCGCTAAGCGGGCTCTGCGATTTCTGCAGAAAAACCCTGCGATAACTGCACCTTCCCTCCTACGATTCTACACTCCAAAAACACGTTTTATCCTTCAATTACTTCAGATTATGTCATTACAACCAACAACTATCACATATGCATCAACAACAACAATCATCTCATCTCAAATCATCAAATTCCATTACCCTTAACCTCCAAATTCCCAAGTTTCCCCAGAACCCCAATCACCCACCAACATCAAATCCTTATATCAAGAATATTGTAAAGTAATACTCCCCATACCTTAGAGTATCGTCTCCTTCGACCTATCTTGAAGTTTCGTCGGAATTCTTCTATGCCCTAGCCTCCTTCTCACTTGGTCTTCAGAGCACCTTTGCCTCTTCCTCAAAAATAATACGAATAATGAGTTCCTTTCACTATTCTCTTTTAAAATACCCCTAAATGTGCTCTTCCCATTATACCCTCACTTATTTCTCCTTAAATACCAACATGCCCTCAATACTCCTACTTCTATTATTTTAAATAATAAATAATAATTTGAATAATGTTATATGATTATTCTTACTATTAATATTATTAAAATAATTTCCACCGAACCAAACCAATGCAACATAACAACATGTCATCAAATTGCCTTATATTCACAAATAATTAATAAATAATTAAAATATGAACTTAGGGCGTTACACCAAAGATGGGTGAGCATCCACTACAATCAAATATAGGGTTTCAAGCCCTCCCAGAGCTCTTAGACAAAGGATCAATCAAGGTAATGACATGATCTTCAACTTTTCTAACCTCTCAAACATCAATAAAGGATCAAGAGGACTACCACATCAAGGATCAAGCACAAGGCTGCAACATTCCAAGTGGATTAAGCCTCAAGATCGCCAGTGTCACCAAATTAGGGTTTTGGTCGACCAAGGCCTCCAGTTGGAAATTTTCCTCTGGGCATGAGCCAATTCTTCAAAGCACAACCTAAGATGCTTCATGGAACATCATGAACCCAATCATCAAGTCAATTTAGCCTCAGGGGATGCATTTACCAAAAATCAGGAATTAGGGTTTCTTGACCTAATTCACCCCTAAGTTGACTTTTGGGACAAAACATGAGCCAAGACCTCAAGAGAGCATTTAAGGGTCTCAAAATCACTACATTGATCCATTTGCAACAATGTATTAATCCAAGAAGCTTGATCAACAAGTTTCAAATTCATCAGAACCACAATTAGGGTTTTGAGGAAAAAGTCAACTGTACCTTTGACTTTTGACCCAGGCATGCTCCCAAACTTTGGGACATGATTCAATACACCCTATAACACCCATGGAACATGTCCATCAAGTTTGATTTAGGTCAAGGACTTGATTTCATAGAGGATCACACAGTTTGGAATTCATCTGATAAAAAGCCAACTATGCACAAAAGTCAACTTTGACTTTTTGAGATTTTTCATAATTATGGTTCCTTAACCCTAAAATGATGTTAATGTGTGATTGGAATCATCATTCATCAAGAAAAATCAAGAAAAGTGGGATAACTTGTAAAAGGGGGTAACCATAAAAACTTAGAAATTTTCTAAGTTATGGAACAAAGTGGCTAGGGTACCAACTTTGGAGGATCATAACTCCTAAACCACAAGGCCATTTTTCCCCATCCAAAGATGGATTTGTAGTTCTCATGGCACTCTACAAAAGCTTCAAATACAACTTATTCCAATTCCTCATGGATTTCAAGTTATGGAATGATCAAAATCACAAAAAGTGAAAATGTCACTTTTTTCCAACACTTAGTGAAATTTTCACTAGGTCAGAATCTGTTTCACATTTTCCAAAATGTAGGGATATTTTTCACTTGGATCCAAAAAGTATCAAAACAAACTATGATCACACATATGTTGTATCATATAAGAGCTTTCCAAAATGGCTAAGAACTTCACCAAACTCAATCTGAGCCATGAGATATGACCATGCCAATATGCCTTGCTGCAAACTATCTTGGCAAGGCAGATTTGTGCATTTTGCTCGATTTGCCCAATTTGTGCAAATGACAAACAACTCTATCCATCTGAACACCTCAAGGGGAGACCAAGGAGGGACAAACACCGATCCATCAGCCTCTCAATTCCTTGGAACCAAAAGTAGCATGCCAAACCTAGAAATGCCTAAAAGAGGGACAAGACTTCAATTTTAGTTTGAAGCATTTAATGGATGCACCAAGGTGGCATGGACTGAGCCATTTCCAACTGAATTCAGTCAAGACTTATCCAAGACCAAGGGAACCAGCAGCCTGTGCCCTAACCTCTAGTCAATGGCTAGAGGAGACTTGGATTCCCATTGATCAACATTGGCCAAACCTCTGCACCAGTTGCCATTCACTATTGCTTGCAAAACAAACTTGTTGCACTATAAATAGACATCATTTGTGATCAGTTTGAGTACACCAAATCCATCAAACAGATGCTTTCCTCAAAATCTCTTCTTTCACTCCAAAATTGCCTTCCAAAGCAAATCACTACCGGGTTTTGAGTTTGAGAGCTATTCCAACCAAACCAATCACACAAACACCTCATAAACATCATATAGAAGTGATCCAAACACTCACATAACATTTGGAACACCAAAATCACAAAATCACCAGCCAACTTCTTAAGCTTTTGACATATTTGCAGTTTGGGTACGATCTCAAGTTCCAGATCATTTCAATTCATTCCAAGCATCCAGACACACTACGTAGCACCTAGGGAAGCTGTCCATATCCTTGTAACCAAGCTGTAACACCTCTAACACAAAACACGATCACCAGCTGCAAGAGGTAAGCATGAGCTCTTCTAACTCCATGATCCATGCATTTTTGCTGCACAATAATTTGGCCACATGTTCATAATCATGCATAGAGTGTTTACCCTCAATCAATTGCTTTGTTTGAATCGTGTATCAAAATTCTCAGCCTTCATGCAGAATTTAGGGTTCTTGAGGTTTTGTCTTGATTTCTTATTCCATGCTTAAAATAAATGAAATTAAAGACCATAGACATGATCGTGAGGTGAAAACGAGTATATTGATATGTAGATTGCATGATATCATCAAGTATTTAGTGAGATTGGATGGAAAATGCAAATCTGCAGAAACAGAGGGAGGGCGCGTGTTCTTGGCATGTTCTTGGCGCCCTTTTTCAAATATTTGAATATTTGAATTTTGTGATTTTATTTAATTGATTCAAAAATTAATTTCTCTCTGAGTTTTAATGATTTTGATTTGATTCCTTATTTGATAATTCACAAAAATGTTAAAATATTTTATTTTGCCAAAAAATCCTAAAAAAATTATTTATTTCTTATATTTGATATTTTTGCAAAGAATTAATGTTTTATTTGTTTTTAACATTTGAAATATTTATTCCTTCTTGATTTTCCAAACTTAATTGATTCCCAATCATTTTGTGGATATAAACATGATTTTTGAAACATTGATCCAAGATCACAATTTGTTTTCACACATGTTTAACAATTTTGATCATTTTAATTGAATTTTTATTCAATTAAAATATATTTTGAAAACAAATTAGGGCTTTGATTAATTCAACCCTCATCAAACTTTTTTCAAATACTCATGGGCCTCTATTAGAGTGTAAGACCCGCCCCCTTTGTAAATACATCCCTTTTTGGGCCTCAGTCATTGTATAAGACCCACTGTATTTTCAAAAACAACGGCACGATCGTTGCCTTTTTAACAAAATCAACTGGGCTTCTCCTTGAGCTATAAGACCCATATTTATTTATTGGGCCTCAAATAGAGTGTAAGAGCCAACCCCTTTTTTTAAAATAAAATAATTTTGGCCTCATTGTATTGTATAAGTCCCGATACCATCAAAAAGTTCGGCGCGATCGTCGCCTTTTTTTTTAGATACAACCTTGGTCCTCTCCTTGAGCTGTAAGCCCCACCACTTGTATAAGAATAATCACTCATGGGCCTCTAATAGAGTGTAAGACCCAATCCCCTTTTAACAAAAACCATTTTGGGCCTCAGATATCGTATAAGTCCCTCTGCGTTAAAAGAAAAATCTCGGCTCGATCGCTAGTTAAAAAACAAACCTTGGGGCTCTCCTTGAGCTGTAAGCCCCAACAATCTTTTCAAAGCATTTTCTCCTTTGATTTTGAATTAAAATATATGTTGTCATCAAAACTTTCTTTAATTTCTCTGTTGAACAACTAACAAAACAGCATGGAAGCTCTACAACCGAGTAAGTGTTTATCCGCTTTCATTTACCGTTTTCATATATATAACTGTATTGTGGGGCTGCTACACTGTAAGTTTTCTTTCACACCCTTTTATATACTTGTCACATATCCACTGTGTAATACTATTATAGTTATTTAGAGTTTTCCCTGGTAACTACATCTAGCACTAGGTAAAGCCCTGTTGGTCACTCTTAAATACAAACAAAACTAGATCCCCCGTAGGATTCCAGATACAGTCTTCCCTCCTCTTGGGGTTAAACAATATGGAGACGTGAAAGGCAGCATTCTTGGTGAACCATTTCTCAGACTGTCACCCTTAGAAATTGTCAAAAAAACTCTAACTCCCCAGAGATGATCTTTTCTCCGTGAATGGCATCTCTTGAGTTTCTTCCAAATTCTCGAACTTTCCTAGCTTGATCTATTCTCGGTGAATAGCATGTCTTGAACTTCTAGGGGTTTGGGGACCCACAGGCTTCCTAAAAGCATCCCCACCTCCTCTTGGGCATTGTAAAAGGACTCTTCGGCTTCTTACAAGCTCTCATGCCTTCTCTTGGGCTTAGTACAAGGACCTAGAGACCTCTACGGGTATAGGAACAGAACCTAGTCATCAATTTGCTAGAGTTGTCATTCTGAGTCAAGTGTCAGACCAGTTAATGGGTTGACCTTCATCCCTTAACATACCAGCCTTCTTTTGGGCATCATACAAAGATCATTCACTATCTGAGAATCTATTTCTCAAAACACCAGTAGACTTGGACAGTCTCAATACCCGTGGAATTTCCCATTTCCTTAAAGAACACAAAATAACCCTGATCCTCTGATCAATACCAAGGCAAAAATCTTGCCTATAATCTTTCTCTTTATAAGAACTGATTTTCTCTTTTATCCAGCACACTAGACCTGTCACTCTACTGAAACAGTCACCAGCACCAGCTAGCCTCCTCTTGGGCTTTGTACAAATGATTCTCCCCAGCGGAGACAACCTTTTCAGACTCTCTTGTCGAGTCAACTTTTCTAGCCTCCGTCTTGGGCATCGTACAAGACAGATAAAACACTCTCTTGTTGAGTATAAAAGACTCTCTTGTCGAGTCAACTTTTAGTCGCTGTGTCGGGATTTGTTCAAGACACATACAACACTCTCTTGTTGAGTATAAAAGACTCTCTTGTTGAGTCAACTTTTAGCCTCCGTCTTGGGCTTCATACAAGACACATATAAATCACTCTCTTGTTGAGTATAAAAGACTCTCTTGTTGAGTCAATCTCCTTTTAGCCTCAATCTCGGGCTTCGTACGAGACAGCAAATCACTCTCTTATTGAGTATAAAAAGACTCTCTTGTTGAGTCAATCAACCTTCAGACTCTCTTGTTGAGTCAATTACCTGTTCAAGACTCTTTTGTTGAGTCAACCTTTTTAGCCTCCGTCTCGGGCTTTGTACAAGACACATACCAGTACTCTCTTGTTGAGTCAAACCCTTTCAGCCTCCATCTTGGGCTTTATACAAGATACATTCTCCACAACAGAGTAAAAATCCCTTTTAGCCTCAATCTTGGGCGTTGTACAAGACAGAAAGAACATTTTCCCCAGAAAAGTCAACTTCTATCCTCCTCTTAGGCTTTGTATAAAGAAAACCCCGGTTGAGTCAATTAACCTTTTAGCATCAAAGTCATGCCTTTCTCACAGCACACAAACATCAACAACTCCTCTTTAGAGATGACAAATTCTCTCTCAGTCAAACCTTTTAGCTTCACATCTTGGGCTTTGAACAAGATACAAACCACCTTTAGCTTCACGTCTTGGGCTTTGAATAAGACACCAAAACATCTTTTTCCTCACATAGAATAGGAGGAACTACCATAACTCTGATTTCCCTGTTTCGGGAATACGTAGGCATAAGATTGTAAAATCTTAGCGAGCATACTAATCAAAAACCCAAAATCACATACCTTCATATATAAATCGAAAAGCATCAAACCTAACATCCTACCGATAGGCTAGACACTATTTTCTTAACAAACTAACCTAAGAGAGACCCACAATCTTAAGAGCATCTGTAAACAAACAGTCATCCGTTTAAACTCAGTTTACAAGCAGTTTAATTGGAGACATCTATTTTCATTCCTTCATCAGCTTCAATAGGATAAAAAATGAATCGAACTGTAGTACCCCAAAGCGATAGTGCTTCGCAACCACGCAAAAATTCGCGCTACACTAATCCCGATTGGTATATGTTCCACTCTCCTTTAATTTGATTGATAACCAGGGCTGAGTCTCCATATACATCCAAGTTCTTAATCCTTAAGTTAATAGCTTCTTCGAGATCCATGATACAAGCTTTGTATTCGGCCTCATTGTTTGTACACTTAAATGTCAATCTGGCAGTGAAAGGGATATGGGTACCCTGAGGTGTTACGATGATTCCCCAATTCCGATTTCGTAAGTATTGACAGCTCCGTCAAATGTTAATCCCCATTGGGATCCTGGCTCTAGCCCTTTGCTGGGTAGCGGTTCATCGCAATATTTCATTTTTAAGTACATGACATCTTTGTTTGGGAAGTCAAATCGGACTGATTCCTGATCGTCAATCGGTTGATGAGCCAAATGATCGGCTAAGATAATTGCTTTGACGGCTTTCTGAGCATGATATTCAATGTCGTATTTTGATACCAACATCTGCCAGCGAGCAATCCGTCCTGTGAGAGCAGGCTTTTCAAAGACATACTTGATTGGATCCATTTCAGAAATTAACCAAGTAGTGTGGCAAATCATGTATTGGAGAAGACGTTTAGTTGCCCAATCTAAAGCGCAACAGGTTTTCTCGATCATAGTGTATCGAGTTTTACAGTCTGTGAATTTCTTGCTTAAGTAATAAATGACAGACTCTTTTCCTTTTGTTTTGTCTTGTTGGCCAAGTACACAGCCCATGGAGTCTTCCAAGATTGTTAAGTATATGATTAGTGGTCTTCCTTCCACTGGAGGTGACAGAATCGGCAGATTCAACAGATATTCTTTGATACTGTCGAAAGCTTTTTGGCAATCTTCTGTCCATTTACAACTTTGATTCTTTTTGAGTAGTTTGAAAATTGGCGCGCATGTCGCGGTAATGAGGGATATGAACCATGAGATGTCATTTAAACATCCCAAAAATCCTCTAACTTGTTTCTCACTCTTTGGTGAAGGCATCTCTTGAATGGCCTTGACTTTGTCAGGATCAACCTCAATCCCTTTTTGGATGACGATAAATCCCAAGAGCTTTCCTGAACGAACACCAGACGTGCACTTATTGGGATTCAAGCGAAGTTTGTATTTCCTCAGACACTCGAATAACTTTGATAGGTGTGTCACATGCTCTTCTTCTATTTTAGATTTGGCAATCATGTCATCGACGTAGACTTCGATTTCTTTGTGCATCATGTCATGAAACAGAGTCATCATTGCCCTTTGATAGGTTGCCCCGACATTCTTCAGACTGAACAACATTACCTTGTAACAAAAGGTTCCCCATGGGGTGATGAACGAAGTTTTCTCCATGTCTTCCAGTGCCATTTTGAATTGATTATAGCCCAAGAATCCATCCATGAAGGGGTAAACTTTGAATTTTGCTGTACTGTCTACCAGCATGTCAATGTGTGGCAGGGGAAGTCATCCTTTGGACTTGCTTTGTTCAGATCCCTGTAGTCTACACACATTCTGACTTTTCCATCCTTTTTCGGAACTGGCACTATGTTAGCTAGCCATTGAGGATACTTGGAGGTGGTAAGGAAACCTGCGTCGATCTGTTTTTGGACTTCCTCCTTGATTTCGATAGCCATATCCGGGTGAGTCCGTCGTAGTCTTTGTTTCACCATAGGACATTCTGACTTTAATGGTAAACGATGTTCCACGATGCTGGTATCCAACCCTGGCATGTCCTGATAGGACCAAGCAAACACATCTGGAGACTCTTTAAGAAGTTTTATCAAGCTTTATTTCACAATTGGACTTAGCAGTACTCCAATCTTAATTTCTTTCTTTTCTTCCTCTGAACCCAGAGTGTCAGTTTCCAACGGCTCTTTGTGAGGCTCAATAGACATTTCCTCTTGTCTGAGTAGTCAGGAAATTTCCTATGGAATCTCTGCACCCTCTTCTTCTTCAGCTTCAAATACTGGGAATTCAAAGTTGGGAGAAGGCATTGGATCGTATATTTCAATGGGGTTTAAAACAAGCAATCTGCATGATGTGATGATTTGTTTTTAGAAGAGATTGAGAGAAATGCAAGCGTGTGTGCAGTGTATTTTCTGAATAAATGCTTGTTTTTATTTTGGGTTGTTTTAGGATTACCATTTTCTGAAAAACGAAAAGTGAAAACAACAATAAATGCGGGAATGACAGAATGACATTATTTATTTACGATTTGTCGATTCTTGAAATACAACCCTATAAAACAAAACTCTGTCGCTTTGGGCGAAGCGAAGAGGGACATTTACAGAAAAGTGAGCCCTTTAAAATAACTGTTTCACCTGGGCAGGGACAAAGGTCAAAACAAAGATGGAAATTACTTAGACTTATGGACGACTTTTGGGCCATCGACAACAACCCATTGGCGACGAACTCCTCGGTGAATCACAAAGTCTGGTACCTTCTTTCTTGGTTTGTCCTAAAAAATGACACTGATTTCTGGCAGAGCAGGATCATTGGAATCTTCTTCCCATGCAGAGTTGTCGTAAACGAACTCTTCTGTTGTATCTTTCGTAGTGTTTTCACTCTCAAGGGGATCTTCCCATCCATTTGGCTAGATGTCCTTAAGCTTGACACGAAAGTTTTCGGGAGCAGTATACTTGACTAGAAAGTCATACTTGCCACTTGGCTATCCCAAGGTGTGCCATGTTTCAGTGAGAATAGAGGAGTCATCTTCCACAATGACGTTGACCTCAGGAAAAGCATAGTTGATGAACTCTTGTCCTGCAGTCCTTGCAGATTCATCATTGTGACAGATATCTCTGGAATGTCCTGAGTAATGATCCCATGACTCGGTGGGTACGCAGGTATTCTTTTCAATATTACTCAGCTAATAGGCCTCGTTGGGCAAACTCTTTTTCCCCAAGTCTTTTGAGTATGGCTGCCAGATAGGCAAGTCATCCAGTGGGTCATAATAGTCATAGTCGAAATTGTCTTTCATCAGATCATCTTCTAATGAGTTAGGTGGAGCACGACATCCTTTAGGATCACAATCTCCGTAAATCATCTTGACGTCTGATCTTGGTATATATCACGGGAACTGTTTTGGAAAACATAGTGGCATGTGCGCTTCTTCTTGAGACATATAACCGTCCTTGTTAAGATAAGATTCCCATCCCTCATCCATATCGGAGGAGTCGCTCTCATTGATGGTGTGTACTTCTTGAGACACTGGGTGGAGGAAGCCTCCACTATGGAAGAAGTTCTGAATGGGATGAAAACTTTCATCTTTATTGGTAGTCTAGGTACAGGTTGAAGGGAAACCAAGCCCTTTCTTTGTTTTGTTATCTGTAGGAATTACAAGTTGTCCCCATCCTTTTGTGTCATTACTCTTGATTACTTCGAGAGCGTCTTTGAATAAGGAAATCGACATCCCTTTTTCTGGTCAATTCTCATTGCTCACTGAGAGTTTTTGGAACTGAGTCCTAACAACCTCCTCTGGTTCTAAATAGGAAAATGATGATAATTTGCTCATGATTAAAGCCTACTCTCCACAGTCTTTGACTAGCTTGTCATTCTTGACGAACTTCAGCTTCTGGTGAAGTGTCGAAGTGACTGTGACACACCCTTTTTCTACCCAACAAAATGACACAATAACACGGCAAAATAATCAGAGTAACATCCCCAAAAAGGGCATCACATATCGTCATAAAACATCATAATAACCACCTGTCCCGTCACACGGGTTTTACCATCTTATTTTGTTTTACAAAAATTTCCCAAAAATATTACTTATTTCATATATTTGATATTTTTGCAAAGAATTAATTTTTATTTGTTTTTTAACATTTAAAATATTTATTCTCCTATATTTTTCAAACTTAAATGATTTTCAATCACTTTGTGGATAAAAACATGATTTTTGAAACATTGATCCAAGATCACAACTCATTTTTTCACATATTTTTAATAATTTTATTAATTTTTAATCCAAATTAATTCCATTTTCAAACAAATTAGGGTTTTGATTAATTTCACCCTCACCAATCTTTTTCAAAACACTTTTGGACCTCTAATAGAGTGTAAGTCCCAACCCTTTTGTAAATAAACCATTTTGGGCCTCACTTATTGTATAAGTCCCTCTGCACATTTTCAAAACAACGGCGCGATCCTCGCCTTTTTAACAAAATCATTTGGGCTTCTCCTTGAGCTATAAGTCCCATCTTTATTCATTTTCAAAATCACTTTGGGCCTCTAAAAGAGTGTAAGACCCAATCCCTTTTCAACCAAAATCATTTTTGGGCCTCAGACATTGTATAAGTCCCACTGTATTTTCAAAAACCTCGGCGCGATCGCCAGTTCAAAATCAAATAACCTGGGCTTCTCCTTGAGCTATAAGACCCATTTCTTTTCTTTTAAAACATTTGTGGGCCTCAAATAGAGTGTAGTGCCCAACCCCTCTTTGTACATAAATAAAATTTGGGCCTCAGTCATTGTAAGCCCCATATTTTGTACAAAAATAATCTTTGGGCTCTCTCTTAGAGTAAAAGACCTAACTCTCTTTGTAAATATCTTTCAATCATACAGTCTCTATTCAAATAATCATCAGGGCATCTCTTGTTGAATAAGCCCCAATTTTCTGTTTTACAATAACTGTTATCAAAACTTGTTTCAATTTCTTTAAACAACTAACAATACAGCATAGAAGCTTGCTCACCTGTAAGTTTTTATCTGCTTTCATTTACAAGCTTTATATATATATATAAAAATTGTATTGTGGGAAGCTGCTCACTTGTAAGTCTTCTTTCATATCCTTTTGAATACTTGTCATATATCAACTGTATATATACTTGTATATCTGTTTAGAGTTTTCCCCGGCAAGTAAGTCTAGAATTAGGTAAAGCTAGTTGTTAACTCTCTCAATACAGTCAAACATAGATCCCCCGAAGGATTCCAGATACAGTCTTGCCTTCTCTTGGGCTTAAACAATATGGAACAAAGAGAAAGACTGTATTCTCGGTGAACCTTTTCTCAGACTGTCACTTTAGAAATTGTAAAAGAAATTCAATTCACACAGAGAGGATTAATTCTCGGTGAAACTTCTCTTGAATTTCTTCAAACTCTAGAACTGTTCTTTACAGAAAGTATTAATTCCCGGTGAAACCTTTCTTGAACATTCTTAAGTTTGGACCCACAAGTTTCCTAAAAGCATCCCAGCCTCCTCTTGGGCTTTGTACAAGGACCCTCAGGCTTCCTAGAAGTTCTCATGCCTCCTCTTGGGCTTAGTACAAGGACCCTGAGATCTCTACAGGTATAGGAACAGAACCTAGTCATTATTTGCTAGATCAGTCTTTCTGAGTCAAACAACAGACCATTTAAGGGTTGACCTTCATCCCTTAACATACCAGCCTTCTCTTGGGCATAATACAAAGATCATTCACCATCTGAGAACCAATTTCTCAATACCGATAGACTTAGACAGTCTCAAACCCTTTGGATTTCCCATTTCCTTAAAGAACAGGAAAATAACCCTGATTCACTGATCAATCTCCAAACATAATTAAAACCAACAATTTTCACAACTTAAACCTTACCTTTTAATCTTCCCCATCATTAGGTCACCACTCACCAGAGGAAAGAATTCTCAATTGTCACATTTTCAGTTAAATCCCCAGCATGGGTCATTTCACTGTCACAATCCTCATCAGAACCTCAAGGTCTCTGATAACTCAACTCTTCTGTAAACCCCAGCAAGAGTTAATCCCCAATTTGGATTTTAATAGTCCTCGGCAAAACTAGCCTCCTCTTAGGCTTTGTATAATGATCCTTCCCTACAGAGTTAGCCTCCTCTTAGGCTTTGTATAATGATCATCCCTCACTAGTCGGCCTTCTCTTAGGCTTTGTATAGTGATAAACACCTCAGCTGAGTCTCCCCCTTTAGCCTCAATCTTGGCCTTTGTACAAGACACCCCTAAAAAACCTCTCCAGTAGAGTCAGTCAACTTTTTAGCCTCAATCTTGGGCTTTATACAAGACAGATAAAAAACACTCCCTAAACAGAGTCAGCCTCAATCTTGGACTTTGTACAAGACACTATAAATAATCCTACAGCAGAGTTAGTCAGGATATTTTAGCCTCAATCTTGGGCTTTGTACAAGACACATATAAATATCTCCCCAGTAGATTCATCAAATCCTTTTAGGCTCAATCTTGGGCTTTGTACAAGACAGATAAAACCCTTTTCCCCAAAGAGTCAATTCTCTTTCAGCCTCAATTTTGGGCTTTGTACAAGACAACAAATAAACACTCTCTTGTTGAGTCAATCAATTTCTAGCCTCCTCTTAGGCTTTGCATAATGATTTTTCCCAGTGGAATCCAATCAATCTCTTAGCTTCAACCATGGGCTTTGATCAAGGCACACAAAAATCAACATTCCCTCAGAGGATATCTTTTTCTATTTAATCACATACCAAAATAGTCAATCAAAACAAAACCCTCAATCCCAGATAACTGCTATAAGTGGCACACTTGTTGATATAACCATTCAAGCTGTCTGTCCATCATTGTCCTGGTTAAAACCTCATCTAATTGCTGTAAGTGGAAAGCCTCTGGATACAAACATCCAAGCCAATGTCCCTCTTTTAGCATGAATTTCTAAGGAAAAATGGCATTGCTCACACATGAGTTAAATTTTTCTCCTTTAGGATAAATCACCCTGTAAAGGCAATTATGGCATTGCTGGTCTCCATGCATTCAAGTTAAAGTAATTCCCCTTTTCAAAACCAGTTACCCAAACAATTGTGATTAACAGATGAGATACCTCTCTTTAGAGATGACAATTTCTCTCTCAGCCAAACATTTTAGCTTTAATATTGGGCTTTGAACAGGACACAAACAAATAACCTTTTAGCTTCAATCTTGGGCTTTGAACAAGACACCAAACATGTGTTTCTCCCTTAGAATAGGAGGAACTACGATCGCTCTGATTTCCCTATACTCCATAACAGGGAATACGTAGGCATAAGATTGCGATAATCTTAGCGAGCATACTAAACAAAAAACCTTAGGTCCTGACCTTACCAAAAACATCAGAAAACCCAAAAAACAACAAAAATAACTCTTTCTCTCATACATCTCACCAAGACAAAATTTTCCTATTTCACAGACAAACACAATCAAGTATTAAAGCTGATCCTAAAACTATCATCTCATGGATTACCATGTATAGGATGGGTAATTGACAACTCCCCATTGTATAACTTGGCCCCGGACTCCCCGATCTCTCTAAGAGTTTGTTCAGTTAAACAGATGCGTGCAAGGTTCGTTTTAGATAACTTTCCCTTTCCCTTCCAGCTTCACGGGATAAATAAGTAATCTGAAAGTAGCGCCCAAAGTTCCTCCCACTGAGGTGAGGAAAGTCCAATTTCAGCGATAAGGTGGTCGCGTCACTGATAAAAATCGCTAGCTACACAATGGAGTAGGCCTATGGTATTCTAATTCTCGAGTTCATCATGCCACTTTGATGCATCCATTGAATGCTCCATGCCGAATTTAAAGTTTTTGGATTTTGTATCATTGAATCTCACATGCCAATATGATGATTTCTTGACTTGCAAAGCTTGTGGCTCAGATATATTTTTCTTTGACATGATCCTCAATGTTTTTAGAAGGATTACAAGACTTGTAATTTCATAAATTAACCAATTCGAGCCAAAGACCTATAATCTGCCTTAGGAAGAAATCAATTTTTGGTGCTATGTTCCAAGGGTTGTAACTCCCTACTCAAATTGAATTTGGAGATGATCTGGTACTTGTTGGAAAGCTATCATGACATAATTTAACTTTGATGTTCACTAATGGACCTGGTTCAACTTGAATCAAGGTGTAAAATGGCCTTAAAGTTGAGAAAAAGTGAAACAGATTCTGACCAAATTTCACTAAGTGTTGGAAAAAGTGGTCATTTTCATATTTTGTTATTTTGATCAATTCATAACTTGAAATCCATAAGGAATAGTTGAAACTTTTAAAGTATGTAAGATGAACTTTCATTTGAGCTTTGAATGGGGGGAAAAGTCCTTAGGGTTTAGGAGTTATGACCTTGCAAAGTTGGTATGAAATCACTTTGGTTCCATAACTTAGAAAATTTTTTGTTTCTCATTGTTACCCCTTTTGCAAGAAACCTGACTTTTCTTGATTTTTATTGATTACTAATGATCAAAACCATACATTAACATTGTTTTGGACTTAGGGGAACCATATTTGTAAAAAATTCCAAAAAGTCAAACTTTATTTTGAGCACATTTGACTTTTTGTCAGATGACTTCCAAACTGTGTGATCCTTTATGTAATCAAGTTCTTGACCTAATTTAAACCTAATGGATGTATTCCATAGGTGTTTTAGGATGTTTTGAATCATGTCCCAAGGTTTGAGAACATGCACTGGTCAAAAGTCAAAGGTATAGTTGACTTTTTCTTCAAAACCCTAATCGTGGTCCTGATGAAATTGAAACTTGTGAATCAAGCTTCTTGGATCAATCCATTGTTGTAAATGGATCAATGTGGTGTATTTGAGGCCCTCAAAACATGTCTTGAGGTCTTGGCTCATGTCTTGCCTCAAAGACCCCAAAGACCTCTTAAAAGGATAGGACATAACCTTGTCATCTTTTGTTAGAGCAGTCTTTCAAAGAGTCAAAACATCAGACCATTATAGAGTTTATTCTCATCCCTTAAAACATCAGCCTCCTCTTGGGCATCATACAAAGATAAACCTTTTCATATCTGTAGACTTGGACAGTCTCATCTCCTCTTGGATCTCAAAGAAACCCTCAAGTTTCCTAAAAGTTACAAGAAACAATCTTAATCATTTCATCAATTACCAGTAGAGTAAAAAACCCCCAAAGGTCAAAACTAAATCTTTATACCTTCAGTTTAAATTCCTCATCTAGGGTCAATTTACTGTCAATAAACCCTCAGAAAATCAGAACCTCAAGACATTTGATATTTCAACTCTTCTGCAATCCCCAAGCAAGAGTTGATTCCCCAATTTGGACCTGTCTCTGGATATCCATAATCCTTAGCAGAAGTTAGCCTCCTCTTAGGCTTCATATAAGAAATTCTCCAACAAGCCCCCTCTTAGGCTTTGTATAATGATCATCCCTTAGCATTTTTTTAGCCTTAATCTTGGGCTTTGTACAAGACACATATAAATATTCTGCAGCTGAGTCTGTCAAATTAACTTTTAGCCTCAATCTTAGGCTTTGTACAAGACACACATAAGTGTTATCCCCACTGGATTCATAACTTTTAGCCTCAATCTTGGGCTTTGTACAAGACACAAATAAACAACTTCCCCAGAAGAGTCATTTCTTCCCAGCCTCCTCTTAGGCTTTGTATAATGATCTCCCTAAAACAGAGTCAACCTTTTAGCTTCAACCTTGGGCTTTGATCAAGGAACACTAAAATCAACATCCCCTCAGAGGAAATCAAGATTTCTCTGCAAGAAGATATTTCTCTGTACAATCACACACCAAAATAGATAATCAAACAAAATCCTAATCCCAGATAATTGCTGTAAGTGGCACACTTGTTGATTCAAAAATCTGAGTTGTAGTTCATCTCTTATCCTGGTAAAACCTTTTTTATCTAATTGCTGTAAGTGGTAAGCCTCTGGATTATTTACATCCAAGCCAATATCCCTCTCTTAGAATGAAAGATTCCTAAGGAAAAATGCCATTGCTCTATACAGAGTTAAAGTTTTCTCCTTCAGGACAAATCCCCTCATAAAGGAAATTATGGCATTGTTGGATCCCGCATCCCATTTAAAGTAATTCTCCTTTATAAGCTAGTTACCCAACAACTGTGATGAACAGATGAGATATCTCCCTTTAGAGATAATAAAAATACTCAATCCTTTTAGCTTCAATCTTGGGCTTTAAACAAAACACCAAAAATCTTTTTCCTCCCATAAAATAGGAGGAACTACGATTGCTCTGATTTCCCTGTTATCTCTTTACATGAATACGTAGGCATAAGATTGCGAAATCTTAGCGAGCACATAAATAAAAAACCTTAGGTCCAGTACCTTACCAAAAACATCGAAAAACCCAAAACAACAAAAATACTCTCTCTCAACTTTCCCATAAGGAGAAACTTTCCCATTTTAAGAAAGAAAACACCAGTAAGTAGGATAGCTGAATAAAATGCCAGACAATCTATGGATAACCATATATAGGATGGGTAACTGACAACTCCCCATTGTATAACCTGACCCCGAACTCCCCAATCTCTTAGTATTTGTTTAGTAAAACATTTTCTTGCAAGGTTAGTTTTATATAGCATCCCTTTCCTTTCTAGCTTCATAGGATAAATAAGAAATCAGAAAGTAGCACCCAATTCCAACCAATTGCGGTAAGGTGGTCGTGTCACCGACGAAAATTACACGCTACAGAAAAATGGCGACTCTGCTGGGGACGTCAAAATAGGATTAGAATTCCTAAGAGGTCTAGGTTGTTTAGCATTTAATATACTATATATTATATATATTTACTGCTTTTCCTACTTGATATCCGTGTTTATTTTTTCTGTCAAATGGAAATGCGATTAATACGCATGTGGAAAGTTTGAGAGAACAATAAGATAAGTGCTGGAATAGACGGGGAACATTTACCGGGAGTGAATCCCGACTATGTTGAACCTGGTAGACCACCAAATTAGTTGAGATACCCATGTGGATGCAATGTTGAATGACCGATCATCGTGTAAGAAAAGTTATCCCAGTGCGGTATCCGTGAAACTGAGGATTTAATAGACTTTAACCATATGACCATTTGGTAGTGCGGTGACTATCGGGAATAGTTGATACACAATACTACACTCAAAATGAGATTCATCCTAGGATGTTACAGCTTGCTCGGGTGAACCAGCCTGCTGTTGATATCTCTAGGAGGGGTCAATGATTTTTGGGAACATTAGAACCCATTCTACATGTACAAAAAAATTGACCAAAATAGTACAACCTTTGGGGATAGGTAGAGCCATGAATCCATGCTCGTGCCGTTGAACCCTTGAACCCATGTTTTCAAATGTTTTTGTGTGCTGCATTCATGCATTCATTTGAGAAACTCTTTTCAAACAAGAAAAAATCTTTTCCTTCTTTCAAAATAAATTAAACAATAATTGCAAATATCAGAGAGATTGTGTTATGAATTTCGGTAGAAGAAAGACGCTGTTATACCCCAAATTTTGACCACCAAGATTCCCTATCATTGTGATAATCATTACCACAATATGGATGTGCCATCATACCTCATCAATCTCCCCAAGGATTTTTGAAGCATTCACCATAATCAAGAATTAGGGTTTCGAGCCCTCTCTGAACACCTAGACTAAAGATCAATCAAGAAATGACATGATCTTCAACTTGTATAACATCTTAAAACATCCATAAGGGATCAATAGGACTCTCACATCAAGAATCAAGCACAAATTTGTAACATTCCAAGTGGAATAGGCCTCGAAACACCCGATATTACCGAATTAGGATTTTGGACGACTGGGACCTCCAGAGTGAGATTTTCACAAGAGGATGATCCAAGGCTTTAAAATATGCCTCAATATGCTCAAAATAACCCTAAGAAACCATTGGAAAAGTTAAAACATCCTCAGAGAGTGCATTCCTCAAAAGTCGGGTATTAGGGTTTTACGCGCCGAACCGATCCGGAGCCAAATGTGAAAACATGACTTTTTTTGGCAAAAATGATCCTTATGACTCATATTTTCATAAAATATGGTTTATAATGTTATATGAACAAGAATTGATCAAGAAATCAAGATAACTTGTAAAAAGGGTAATCTTGAAAAATTGAAAATTTTTCTAAGTTACTAAATTTGAATGGTTTTGGTGCCAACTTTCAAGGATCATAACTCTTAATCTAGACAACCATTTTGAGTGATCCAAATCTTGATTTGTAGGTCCTCCTACCCTATACAAAAGCTTCAACTACCTCAAACTCCAATTCTTCATAGATATTTAGTTATTGATGGATCAAAGTGGTAAAAAATTAAAGTTCAAACACTTAGTGAAAACTGCCTAAGTTTTCAGCCTTGAACATCAATGTTCATGAGGATTTTTCAGTTGGGTTCAAATAGTTTCAATACAAACTATGATCACACATGGATTGTATCATGTTAGGGATTTTTAGAAAAGCACAAGAGCTTTCCCTAAGTCCGTCTGAGCAAGGAGTTATGATCCTCCCAAAATGGAACTTTCCAACTGTCATGTACAAGGCTGTTTTGGATACTTTTACTCGAGCCAGCCAAATTATGCAATCCTAAGCCTTGTCACACTTATGAAAACATACAAGGATCTTATCCAAGCAAATATCTCTGATCCACTAGCCTTGCAAGTCAAGACACTACCTCTTTTGGCATGTGGAATTCAATTTTCCTAATCCAAAAACTCCAATTTTGTTCCAAGGCATTCAAGAGGTGCATTGAGGTGGCATGGAATGAGTCCTTAATCACTAAATGAGTCAAGCATTATCCATGCAACAAAGGACTATAGGCCTGCTACACAGACCCAAGTCAATGGCCAAAGAAGACTTGAAAACCTTTATTCTACAATTGGCCAAAGGCCTGCTGCAGTTGTAATTCACTATTGATGCCAAAACAAACTTGACACACTATAAATAGACCTTAATTATGATCAGTTTGAGTAGCCCAAAGCACTCCAACACTTGTTTTCCTCAAATCCTCTCTTTCACTCCAAATTTTCCGTCTTTTGCAAGTCACAACTGAGTTTTTGAGTTAGAGAGCAATTCCACCACAGCTCATGATCCAAACACTTGCTTTCCTCAAATCCTCTCTTTCACTCCAAATTTGCCGTCTTTTGCAAGTCACAACTGAGTTTTTGAGTTAGAGAGCAATTCCACCACAGCTCATGATCCAAACACATCCAATATATCATGTATAAGTTGTTCAAACAATCACATTTGATCTAAAACACCAAAATCAGAAAGTCAACCTCCAAAACCTCAAAATTTGACTTTTTTACATTTTGCAAGCTATGTCTTGATTCAGTCACTTTCAAAACCAAACAAAGCCTCAAACACACTCCAAATATCATCTTCAAATGGTCCCAATTGGTCTCCCTCATCTGGAACACCATTTGAGAGAGTTCCCCTCTTGGTCACTTTTGCCACTTTTGCAAGAAAGAGCCAATACTTGTTCCTGAGGATTCCAGCTGGTTATGATCATCCTAAAAGCTTCTAAGGGGTCAATCAATAGTGTCTAAAGCATTGTATTACTTCTGGCACATGGATCTTGACAGTTAGCACAAGGAGCTTCAAGAGGTAAGTGCATCACAACTTGAACTCTCTAAATCATGCATTGCTTTGATTTCCATTGATCTTGGACATCTCATGTATATCATATAGGTTGTGTTTGAATCAATTTGTCATGATATTGTTTCCTGTGTGATGAGATTGCATAGAACATGCAAATTTTGGCCTATTTTGAAATTACTATTGGATTTTAAAATAAAAGCATTTTCTGAAAATTCCAAAAGCACCATTGGATTCCTCATAAAATTCTAGGTAGGATGCACCTAAATTTTATCCAAATCCATGGAGAAATGAGAAAGTTAGAGCCTTTATGCAAAAGCCAAAAATCTAGCCTTGCCTTGGGCGAAGGCCAGGCCGTGGCGCCTTGGCCAGGTCTCAAAACAAGTCACCCATATAGTTAATGGGGTGGTGTTGATACACAGATGTATCACCACCCCATTAGTAGCGCGCATGTGTGTTTGGTTGAGAGGTCGTGGGTTCAAGATCCACCCAGACCATTTTGTCATATTTTGATATTTTTTATATTTTTATGGTTTTTGTTAATTAATTTAAAATTAATTTCTCTCTCAATTTTAATTATTTTTTATTAGTTATTTTTTTGAAAATTCACAAAAATATTAAAATATTTTATTCTACAAAAATTTCACAAAAATATAATTTATTTCATATATTTGGTATTTTTGTAAAGAATTATATTTTTAGACATTAAAAATATTTTCATTCTCGTGATTTTGCAAATTCAAATGATTTTCAAATCATTCTATGAATGAAACTTGATTTTTCAAAAATTAATCCAAGATTACAACTTGTTTTTCATACATGTTTGATAATTTTGATCATTCTAATTGAGTTTTTATTCAATTAAATTACATTTAAAAATCAAATTAGGGTTGATTTTTTCTCCCCTTTGCAAGTCTTTTTCAAAACATTCTTGGGCCTCTAATAGAGTATAAGATCCGACCACTTATTCAATACAATCTTTTTTGGGCCTCAGTCATTGTATATGTCCCACTATGTTTTCAAAAATTTCGGTGCGATCGCCATTTCAAAACAAAATCAACTCGGCCAACCCTTGTGTTGTAAGTCCCATTTCTTTCCTTTTTAGTACTTTGGGCCTCTAATAGAGTATAAGACACAACCCACTTTTGAAAACCAAACTATTTTGGGCCTCAGACATTGTATAAGTCCCGACACGATTTTCAAAACAACGGTGCAATCACTGTCTTTCATCTGGGCCACTCCTTGAGTTGTAAGCCCCATCCTTTGTACAAAAATAAACTTTGGGCCTCTAATAGAGTGTAAGACCCAATCCTCTTTTTAAAATACAAATAAATTTGGGCCTCTGCTTTGCTATAAGTCCCACAATACTTGTTAATATCGCAGTGCGATCAATATTATCAAATAAGTCATTTGGTCCTCTCCTTGAGTATAAGCCCCAAATTTCATTTCAAAACAACTTTCCTTGTGATTTAAATTCAAATAAACAGTTGTTATCAAAACTTTCTTCAATTTCTTGAATGACTAACCATACAGCTGTTACAATGGAAGCTTGCTCCCCTGTAATTTTTTATCAGCTTTCTTTTACATGCTTATACATACATATATATATATATATATATATATATATATATATATATATATATATATATTTGTTTGTAATACTGGAAGCTTGCTCACCTGTATGTCCTCCTCCACTCCTTTTTAAATATATGTCTATATATATCAACTGTATATATAACTGTATATATGCTTAGAGTTTTCCCCGACAATTAGGTTTAGCATTTAGATTAAAGCCATTTGGTCACTCTTTTAACATAGTCAAAACTAGTTCCCCTTTGGAAATTCCAGATACAGTCTTGCCTTCTCTTGGGCTTATACTGTAACACCCCCAATCTATACCCCAAATTAAATAAAGCAGTAAAAGAAAACTCAAAATTTCATCAGAGTATATTTAGAAATTCACAGCATAGACCGAGGGGTCACATCAATTTGAAACAAAAACAATAAACATGCCCATAAAAATATGCAACACTCGCAGGTAGCAAATAAACAGAGGAACTTAGTTCCTACTACCCACAATTCAAATACAGAATAAAGTGGAAAATCTGTACTGAATCTCATATATATATATATATATATATATATATATATATATATATATATATATATCATAAAAAGTTTGTCATACATCAAGTCATACATGCACAAGCCAAAAGATATATATACATATACACATCAAACTACAAAACGATCCCCCTGACTACCCGGTGCCACATATCAGAGCCGACCGACAACAGAATGAAGTCCTAAGCTTCACAAAAAGACCCCCAGCAACTAATCTGCAATGCCTCATAAAACATTATAAAACAGCAGAAGGGTGAGAAAAACAATCATAATATAATTGCATACAATTATATATAACACCAAGAATACACATATATACTGTTCTCACCACAACTCATACCATAATTCAAACACAAAACAACACGATGTATATTTCATGTTTCCATCACCAAGGTATACCAACTAAGCACAATACAAGTATCACCAACCGTATACATATATCAATTTATCAATTTCATCCACAATTCCACACATAAACAAACCATTAATGATTTATGTAAATGCAAGAGACCGGTACAACGACTCTATGCATATGCACATGCGGTACCGACTTCCATCAATTCTTAACACCAGTTCACTCAGGAACTATTGGAACCATCGCTCGTTACTTAGTGTAATTCACTATCGACCATACGATGTTCCCCGTCACTTTCGGTCCTCTTTGTATAACGCTCACGATGTTTATGGATCGCTTCCGGTCCTCTTTGTATAAGGCTCACGATCCGATTGCTCTCACCCCACATGGGCACACGATGGTCTATAACCATCGCTTTTGGTCCTCTTATTTTTAAGGCGCACGATTCAATCAGATCGCTTTCAGTCCTCTTATTTTTAAGGCTCACGATGTTATAGCAGATTCCCTCTGGAATCAATCCGTCACTCAGGACGTCACAAGAATGCATATCATGATGCTCAGCATAGAATTACTCATGACATTCAAATGCACACATATATGCAACCATCTCACTTAACATTAATCATGCTTTGCAATTCAAGCCCAAAACAATGCATTTATACCATTCAACAGCATGCAAATCATACCATAACCACATCAACAGCACATTGCATTATACACAACAATTACACACAATTATAACGAAAAAAGTCGACAAAATGACCCTATTCCCAATTCCCGACATAATTAAATCGGCTAACAATCTCAAAATTATTATCATAAAAAAGTACAGTTCAATAGCTACTCAACGATATCAAGAATGTTAAAAACGGATAAACGGAACACAAGTTACGGACTAAACAAGAAAAGACATCGCGAAAAAATCCCATTTTGCAATTCTCCTGGCCATACGCGTATTGCCCTGAGCCATACGCGTATTGCCCTGATTCCTCGCCCATTCCATACGTGTATTGTCCAAGGTCGTACGCGTATGGGCAGAAACCCATTTTTCCCAAAATTCACGTTTAAAAGTCCAATACGCGTAATGCCCTACACCATACGCGTATTGCCCTAAAGTCTTACGCTTACCATACGCAAATGGACAGATGGCCGAGCAAAATGAAGCTCCATACGCGTATTGCCCAGTTTTCTTCAATGCCATACGCGTATTGCCTTGACCAATACGCGTATTGCCTTGAGTGATACGCGTATGGGCAGTGGAAAATCCAGAAAATTCTGCAGAACTTTGTTCTGCGTTTTCCACCCCAACATCATCCAATTTTCACCTATACACCAGAAAAATTACCAATACAATGCCTAACAACACGTATCTAACCTGTATCAACAATAATGGACCTGAAAACATAATTTCCGACACAATTTAATCGATGTCTAATCAATTTCTACATAATATGGTTTTTACTATATATTTCCATTTCAATCCAATAACAATAAAAAACATACATACATAATCATACACAAGCATATAATAATCGAGTTTCGCACCCTTACCCTATTTAATCGTGTTTAGAAAAGTCGGGAGATTGATTTCTTGATTTCCAAGTTTTTCTCTCTTTTTCTTCTCTTCTTCTCTTTTCTTTCCCTTTTCCTTCTTCTCTTTTTCTTTCTCTCTATTTTTCTCTCTTTCTATTTCTATTTTCTAACTTAAAGAAAAATAAGATGAAATGACCAAAATACCCCCACACTCAAATATCTCGCAAAAGTTCCCAAAACTCGATAAAATATCACAACATATTTCCAAATAAAAGTCAAAAATAAAATAATATAATAATAAAATAATCAAAATGCCTCGATTAAATAAAAACTGACAAAACTGGGGCATTACAACTCTCCCCCACTTAGAAATTTTCGTCCTCGAAAATATACCTGAGACGAAAAACTCTGGATACGACTCCCGCATCCGACTCTCTAACTCCCAAGTCAAATTGCCCTTAGCAGCGCCTCCCCACGCCACTTTCACAAGTGCAATATCCTTGCCTCTCAACCGCTTCACCTCGCGATCCAAAACCCTAACTGGTAATGCCTCAACCGTAAGGTTCTCCCTTACCTCAACCTCATCCATCGAAATCACATGCGACGGATCCGGAACATACTCCCGAAGCGGTGAAACATGGAACACATCGTGCAAATTCGACAGATTCGGCGGCAACGCCACCCTATAAGCCACAACACCCACTCTCGCGGATATCTGGTAAGGACCAATAAACCGAGAAGTAAGTTTCTTCGATTTCAATGCACGACCCACACCCGTTATCGGCGTAACCCTAAAAAATACATGACCGCCCTCTTGGAACTCAAGATCTTTCCTTCTCCGATCATGATAACTCTTTTGTCTACTCTGAGAAGCCTTCATTTTCTCACGAATAAGCTTCACTTTTTCCGTAGTCTGTTGCACCAACTCTGGTCCAACCACCGAACTCTCACCAGATTCGTGCCAACACAACGGTGTTCGACATCTTCGTCCATACAGTGCTTCAAACGGTGCCATTCCAATACTAGAATGGAAACTATTATTATACGTAAATTCAATCAATGCAAGATAATTATCCCACGCACCACCTCGTTCAAGAACACAAGCTCTCAACAAATCTTCCAACGACTGAATCGTTCTCTCCGTCTGACCATCCGTCTGCGGATGATAAGCCAAACTCAATCTCAATTTAGAACCCAACGCCTTCTGTAGACTTTCCCAAAATCTCGAAGTAAACCTCGGATCTCGATCTGAAACAATGCTCAACGGAACCCCATGCAACTTCACAATCACACTGATGTAAATCTCGGCT
Organism: Lathyrus tuberosus; assembly: GCA_022829125.1. Taxonomy (NCBI): domain Eukaryota; kingdom Viridiplantae; phylum Streptophyta; class Magnoliopsida; order Fabales; family Fabaceae; genus Lathyrus; species Lathyrus tuberosus. Next base: position 6,448,533 of record JALAZF010000363.1, read on the forward strand.
AACCTCTCCAAAGAAAAACTGATGTCAATCGGAATGAAATGAGCCGATTTAGTCATCCTATCAAGAACCACCCAAATAGCATTATGCCCTCGCTGTGTATTTGGTAACCCTGTTACAAAATCCATGGAAATGTTATCCCACTTCCACTCAGGAATATCCAATGGTTGCAACAAACCACTAGGCCTCAGATGTTCTACCTTTGATTTCTGACAAGTCAAACATGCATAAACAAACTGAGCCACATCTCTTTTCAAAGCAGACCACCAAAAAATCTTCTTCAAATCTTGGTACATCTTATTAGCTCCCGGATGTATACTCAAATTACTCCAGTGTCCTTCCTCCAAAATCATCTTTTTCAACTCCGCATCATCAGGAATACAAATTCGGCCTCGGAATCTCAAAACACCATTAATATCCACTTTAAAATCACTATTTGCATCTTTTTCTCCCAGCAACATCAAATACACAAATTTCACATCCAGCTTCTGTTTCTCACTAACAGTCATCAGAAAATCATTAGTAATCGTTAGCATTCCAAGCCTTACGCTATCCGATGTCACTTCACAAACCAAACTCAAATCTCTAAACGATTCCAAAAGTTCCCACTCCTTAACCATTAAAGCGGACATATGTAACGATTTCCGACTCAATGCATCAGCTACCACATTAGCTTTACCAGGATGGTAATTCAAGCCAAAGTCGTAGTCCTTCAAAAATTCCAATCATCTACGTTGCCTCATATTTAGCTCTTTCTGATCAAATAAATATTTCAAACTTTTATGATCACTAAAGACTTCAAACCTTGCACCGTAGAGATAATGCCTCCAAACCTTCAACACAAAAACCACAGCCGCTAATTCAAGATCATGAGTAGGATAATTTTTCTCATGCACTCTCAATTGCCTTGAAGCATAAGCCACGACCTTACCTTCTTGCATCAGAACACCACCTAGACCAATCAAAGACGCATCACAATACACCACAAATGGTTCATTAGGATTCGGAAAAATCAAAACCGGAGCTGTCGTCAATCTTCTCTTCAGCTCATTAAAACTTTCCTCGCACCGAATATCCCAAATGAACGCTTTCCCTTTACAAGTCAACTGGGTCAAAGGAAGTGCTAGCTTAGAAAAACCTTCAATGAACCTTCGATAATATCCGGCCAAACCCAAAAAGCTTCAAATTTCAGTAACCGATCTCGGAGCCTCCCATTGTAGAACTGCTTCTACTTTAGATGGATCCACAGATATACCATTACTTGAAATCACGTGCCCAAGAAAACTCACCTCTGACAACCAGAACTCACACTTGGACAACTTGGCAAAAAGCTTTCTTTCTTTCAACACCTGCAAAACAATACACAAATGCTCCGCGTGCTCCTCCCGAGACTTAGAATAAATCAAAATGTCATCAATAAACACAACAACAAATCGATCCAAATGCTCTTGAAAAATACGATTCATGTACTCCATGAACACACCTGGCGCATTAGAGACCCCGAATGGCATCACAGAATATTCATAATGACCGTAACGTGTCCTAAAAGCCGTCTTCTGAATATCTTCCTCATTCACCCTAATCTGATGATACCCTGACCTCAAGTCAATCTTACTAAATACACATGCACCAACTAACTGATCCATCAGATCATCAATTCTCGGAAGAGGATACTTATTCTTAATCGTCACCTTATTCGACTGGCGATAATCAATACACAACCGCATACTTCCATCTTTCTTTTTCACCAATAAAACTGGAGCACCCCAAGGAGAAACGCTTGGTCTCACAAACCTTTTCTCCAATAATTCATTCAACTGTTTCTTTAACTCAACCAACTCAGATGCCGACATACGATAAGGTGCCATAGAAACAGGTCTAGTACCAGGAACTAGATCTATAGAAAACTCCACCGCTCTCTCTGGCGGCAAGTCTGAAATATCCTCGGGAAACACTTCTGGAAACTCACATACAACAGGGAACACATCAAGTGAAACTTGACTGCCCACAGTCAACGATGTAAACAACCCAAACAACTGAGCGTCATCCGCCAAAAGCTTCTTCAACTCTTTGGTAGATAAGAAACTCGAGTCTTCGTCTTCCTCAAGAGAAGGAAACCTTACCAACTTATGATAACAATCAATATGAACTCGATTGAATTGCAACGAATTCATTCCCAGAACCACATCTAAACCCTCCAATGGTAAACACACCAAATCCATCTCAAAGTCTTTACTATAAATGGTCAAAGGACAACTTAAATAAACCAAAGAAGTAGTTACTGACCCCATTGCTGGAGTATCAATAACCATCTCACCGCCCATCGAAGACAACACAAGATTCAAACGCTTCACGCACTCAGACGAAATAAACGAATGAGTCGCTGCAGTATCAATAATAGCAACTAAAGGAGTACTATTAATAAAACAAGTACCTCTGATCATACGATCTGCACTTAAAGTCTGAGTTCCCTCCAAGGCAAAAACTTTCCCACCAGCTGGAGCTTGCTTTGGTTTCGAACACTTCGTACTAATATGACCAGGTTCACCACAGTTGAAACACTTCACCACATTCTTCCTTGCACAATCAGCTGCGACATGTCCTAAACCTCCATAATTAGAACACTTCCTCAAATCTTTCCTACATTCGGACTGACGATGTCCCACATCCCCACATCTATAACATCTCAGAGGGCCAGACATTCCTCCTCCACTTGACCTTTTCTCAAAATTCCCCCTTTGTTTACCCTTATCAGCTGGTGTTACATACGGACCACCACTGAACTGTTGCTTCCCTTTCCTCTCGCTCACACTCTTATAGTGAGTAGAACGGGCCTTACTATCCTCCTCGTAAATCCTACAACAATCCACCAAATCAAAAAACCTCTAAATCCTTTGATAACCAATTGCCTGCTTTATCTCAGGACGCAATCCACTCTCAAACTTTACACACTTAGAAAATTCCGCAGTCGCTTCAGCATAATGAGAATAAAACTGCACAAGCTCCACAAACTTAGCAGTATAATCAACAACAGACATATTACCTTGTTTTAACTCCAAGAACTCAATTTCCTTCTTTCCTCTTACATCTTCAGGAAAATACTTCCTCAGAAACTCAATGCTATACACAGCCCAAGTGATCTCCTCCTCTGCAGCTTCCAACACATGACGTGTACTAACCCACCAATCATCAGCTTCTTCTAGTAACATGTGAGTACCTAGTCTCACCTTCTGATCCTCAGCACAATCCATCACTCGGAAAATTCTTTCAATCTCTTTCAACCATATCTGAGCACCATCAGGATCATATCTTCCTTTGAAGACAGGTGGTTTATTCTTCCTGAACTCATCATTACCTGCAGCATTAGGTGCACCCCCAATTTATACCTTCTGATACCACTTAATGTAACACCCCCAATTAAATAAAGCAGTAAAAGAAAACTCAAAATTTCATCAGAGTATATTTAGAAATTCACAGCATAGACCGAGGGGTCACATCAATTTGAAACAACCACAATAAACCTGCCCATAAAGATATGCAACACTTGTAGGTAGCAAATAAACAGAGGAACTTAGTTCCTACTACCCACAATTCAAATACAGAATAAAGCGGAAAATATGTACTGAATCTCACATATATATATATATATATATATATATATATATATATCATAAAAAGTTTGTCATACATCAAGTCATACATGCACAAGCCAAAAGATATATATACATATACACATCAAACTACAAAACGATCCCCCTGACTACCCGGTGCCACATATCAGAGCCGACCGACGACAGAATGAAGTCCTAAGCTTCACAAAAAGACCCCCAGCAACTAATCTGCAATGCCTCATAGAGCATTATAAAACAGCAGAAGGGTGAGTAAAACAATCATAATATAATTGCATACAATTATATATAACACCAAGAATACACATATATATTGTTCTCACCACAACTCATACCATAATTCAAACACAAAACAACACGATGTATATTTCATATTTCCATCACCAAGGTATACCAACCAAGCACAATACAAGTATCACCAACCATATACATATATCAATTTATCAATTTCATCCACAATTCCACACATAAACAAACCATTAATGATTTATTCAAATGCAAGAGACCGACACAACGACTCTATGCATATGCACATACGGTACCGACTTCCATCAATTCTCAATTGCAGTTCACTCAGGAACTATTGGAACCATCGCTCGTTACTTAGTGTAACTCCCCGTCGGGCATACGATGTTCCCCGTCGCTTTTGGTCCTCTTTGTCTAAGGCTCACGACGTTTATGGATCGCTTTCGGTCCTCTTTGTATAAGGCTCACGATCCGATCGCTCACACCCCACATGGGAACACGATCGTCTATAACCATCGCTTTCGGTCCTCTTATTTTTAAGGCGCACGATCCAATCAGATCGCTTTCAGTCCTCTTATTTTTAAGGCTCACGATGTTATAGCGGATTCCCTCTGGAATCAATCCGTCACTCAGGACGTCACAAGAATGCATATCATAATGCTCAACATACAATTACTCATGACATTCAAATGCACACATATATGCAACCATCTCACTTAACATTAATCATGCTTTGCAATAAAAGCCCAAAACAATGCATTTATACCATACAACAACACGCAAATCATACCATAACCACATCAACAACACATTGCATGATACACAACAATTAAACACAATTATAACGACAAAAGTCGACAAAATGACCCTATTCCCAATTCCAAACATAATTAAATCGGCTAACAATCTCAAAATTATTATCATAAAAAAGTACACTTCAATAGCTACTCAACGATGCCAAGAATGTTAAAAACGGATAAACGGAACACAAGTTACGGACTAAACAAGAAAAGACATCGCGAAAAAACCCCATTTTGTGTAACACCCCAATTCCCATCGCGTATAAATAATACATAAATAAAATCAGAGTAACTCAAAAATTTATTTTTCCGACAGGAACAGGAATGCCACATTTAAAGAAACAAAACATCATTCGTGCTCATAAATTTGATACATAGCATAAAATAGAATACCCTCAAAGGGGAAACTTTTTCCATATAAAGGGAAGGTCAATTATGGAATAAAGTGGAAAGATCCATAACCGACTTGTTTTACAAAATAAATCATTTTAGAATATCAACTATATACACAAAAGTACAACAAGTTACGTTCAACAAATGTATACACACACACATATATATATATATATATATATATATATATATATATATATATATATATATAATCGTTCCCCGACTCCCGTGCTACGTATCAGAGCAGACACCAAGACCGACAACAGAACGAAGGACTAATCTTCACAAAAAGACCTCCAGCAACTTTAATCTGCAATGCCTCATAGAGCATTATAAAACAACAGAAGGGTGAGAAATAACAACTAAAATCAAGATTGCATAATAATATGCAAATACATAAGAATTCACATGCATAGTTATTCTCACCACAAACACCACATACTAATACATATAACATACCACATATACGTAACATATATCTATTAATCCAACGATATAGCATTTATCAAGTATCCAACATACTCACATATTTGCACATAAGGCATACCAAGTCATAGCATTTAGAAACACATCACACATCACATAGCATATGTCTACGCGTAAAACATATTATCCATAACCAATGCATTTATCACATATACACATCAAATTACCAATGCTATCACAATCTCAACACATAACAAATCAATGCACAATTTCCACACATAATCAATCAAATCATGATTTTCCACACATAATGCATCCATGATTTATGCAAATGCACAGAGACCGACACAACGACTTTATGCAAATGCCATGCGGTACCGACTTCCAATGTTTCTCATCACTAGTTCACTCAAGAACTCTGCTGGAACCATCGCTCGTTACATCACTGTAACTCCCCGTCGGGCATACGATGTTCCCCGTCGCTCACACCCCACACGGGCACACGGCGTTTATGGATCGCTCACACCCCACACGGGCACACGACCCGATCGCTCACACCCCACATGGGCACACGATCGTCTATAACCATCGCTTTCGGTCCTCTTATTTTTAAGGCGATTCATACCTCTTATTTTTAAGGCTCACGATTATAGCGAGCAATTTTGGACGCGGTTCTTAAGCGTTGGTCGCTCTCTGCGGTTGAGCTTAAAACTACAGGTCGATTCATTTTTTATCCTATTAAAGCTGATGAAGGAAGGGAAATAGATGTCTCCAATTAACCCTGCTTTGCATACTGAGTTTAAACAGCGGTCTGTTAGGTTACAAATGCTATTAATGTGGGGGGGGGGGGCTTTGTACTGGTTATTTGTATTTTCGCCAATACTGTTTTCTTTCTAGGCAGAAGGTTTCTGGAGGGGAACAAGGATTAGGATGTTAGGACTGATATTTTTTGAATTACTGCTTTTGATATGGGATTTGGGTTTTTTGTTTAGTGTGCTCCCTAAGATCTTTTCTTTCGATCTTATGCCTACGTATTCCCGTTTACCGAAACAGGGAAATCAGAGCGTTTGTAGTTCCTCCTATTCTATGGGAGGAAATGGTTGTTTTGGTGTCTTGTTCAAAGCCCAAGACGTGAAGCGAAAGGTAGTTTGTATCTTGTTCAAAGCCCAAGATGTGAAGCTGAAAGATCTCAACTTTAGAGAGAATTTGTCATCTCTAAAGAGGGGTTTGTTTGTCGCAACCGCTTATAAGGGAGAATTACTTTAACCGGGATATGTGAATCCGGCAATGCCATAATTTCCTTTATAGGGGATTTCCAACCTAAAGGAGAAGACTTTAACTCAGTGTAGAGCAATGCTATCTTTCCTTAGGAATTTCTCATGCTAAAAGAGGGATAGTGGCATGGATGTAGATGATCCAGAGGCTTGCCGCTTACAGCGATTAGATGAAGAGGAAGGAGTTGTTGATGTTTGTGTACTGTGAATGAGGCACAACTTTGATGCTAAAAGGTTAATTGGATTAACCAGTGGTTTTCTTATACAAAGCCTAAAAGGAGGCTATTATGTGTCTCTTACAAAGCCCGAGAGAGAGGCTAAAAGGTTTTGACTCAACGAGGGAATCTTTTGGTATCTCGTATAAAGCCCGAGATGGAGGCTATTTGACTCAACAAGGGAGTTTTTTTGTATCTCGTATGAAGCCCGAGATGGAGGTTGTTGTTTGTTTGGCTCAATAAGAACCTTTTTGTATCTCGTATAAAGCCCGAGATGGAGGCAAAAGGGTAATTGACTCAGTAAGGGAGTCTCTTATGTGTCTCGTACAAAGCCCGAGAGAGAGGCTAAACGTTGTTTGACTCCGCTGGGGAGAATCATTGTACAAAGCCCAAGAGGAGGCTATGGTGACTGTTCAGTTAAGTGACAGGTCCGGTATACTGATTTTGAAAGAGAAAATCAGTTCTTATATGAGCAACACTGTACTCATGGATTTGATTCAAGGATCCAGGTTATTCCTGTTCTTTAAGGAAGCGGGAAATCCGAAGGGTATTGAGACTGTCCGAGTCTGCGGGTTTCCTTCTTATTTAACGAAGGGGTCACTTGAGAATGTCTTTGAGACTCAAGGAAATTAGACTGTCCAAGTCTAGGGTTTTATCTTTTGTACTATGCTTTGAGAAACAGTAGTTGACTCTATGAAAGGACTGTTCTATGAGGATGACTAGGTTCTGTTCCTATACCTCTAGGAGGTCATCGGGACAATTTGTACGAAGCCCAAGAGGAGGCTGGAAACTTTTAAGAAGCCGACGGGTCCTTGTACTAAGCCCAAGAGGAGGCTATCATTCCCGGAGGAAGAGATCATTATACGAAGCCTAAGAGGAGGCTGTGAATACTTCTAAGAAGTCGTAGGGTCCTTGTACTAAGCCCAAGAGGAGGCGAGGTTGCTTTTAGGAAGCCTGTGGGTCCTTGTATAATGCCCAAGAGGAGGCCGATGCTTTTATGAAGCCCGTGGGTCCCCAAACCCCGAGAAATTCAAGGCAATGCTATTCACCGAGAATAGATCAAAGTCAGGAAAGTTCGAGAATTTGGAAGAAACTCAAAGATGCCATTCACGGATAATACATTCATCTCTGGGAGTAGAGTTTCTTGATAATTCCTAATGAGGACAACCTGAGAGAAGACTGTATCTGGTGATCCTATTGGGGATCTAGTTGTCTATTTCTACGAATAAACGAAACGGCGTCACCTAGTTCTAGACGTAGTTTCCGGGGAAACTCAAAATATCTATACTATAATTACACAGTTGATATGAGTTTATGAAAGAAGACTTACAGTGTAACAGCCCCACAATACAGTTATATATATATATGAAAGCAGTAAATGAAAGCAATAACCACTTACTCAGTTGTAGAGCTTCCATGCTGTTTGGTTAGTTGTTCAACAAAGAAAGATTGAAAACAATAGTATATTCAAAATCAAAGGAGAAAGTGCTTTGAAAAAGAAAGTTTTGGGGCTTACAGCTCAAGGAGAGGCCCTGGGTTTTATCAGTGAGCACACTGTTTGAATTTGTACAGAGGGACTTATACAAGTAACTGAGGCCCAAATTTGTTTTCTGTACAAAGGGATGGGTCTTACACTCTCTCAATAGGCCTAAAGGGTTTAAAGAAAAAGAGTGGGGCTTATAACACGAGGGTATGCCCAAATGATTTTTCCGTTAAAAATGGCGATCGCGCCGAGGTTTTCTTTTAACGCGGAGGGACTTATACAATAAGTGAGGCCCAAAATGTTTTAGTTAAAAGGGGATTGGGTCTTACACTCTATTAGAGGCCCAAAAGTGTTAAATGGGTCTTATAGCTCGAGGAGAGGCCCAAGGGTTATTTTGAAAAGGCGACGATCGCGCCATTTGTTTTTTACGGTATCGGGACTTATACAATACACTGAGGCCCAAAAATGATTTGGTCAAGAAAGGATTGGGTCTTACACTCTATTAAAGGCCCAAAGTGTTTTGAAAATGATTTATGAAGGTTGAATTAATCCAAAAACCCTAATTTGTTTTCAAAAATGTATTTAATTGAATAAAAATTCAATTAAAAATGATCAAAATTGTTTAACATATGAAAAACAAATTGTGATTTTGGATTAATGCTTCAAAAATTAAGTATTGACCTACAAAATAATTAGAAAGCAATAAAAGTTGCAAAATCAATGTGGAAAAAATATTTAAAATGTCAAAAACAATTAAAATATTAATTCTTTGCAAAAATATCAATTATATGAAATAAATAATATTTTTGGGATTTTTTGGGAAAATAAAATATTTTAACATTTTTGTGAATTATTAAAAAAAGAATCAACTCAAAATCATTAAAACACAGAGAGAAATTAATTTTTGAATCAATTAAATAAAATCACAAAATTCAAATATTTGATTTATTCAAAAATGGCGCCAAGAACACACCAAGAACACGCGCGTGTTCTGGGTTTGGCTGATTTGCATTTTCTCCTCAATCTCACTGAATACTTGATTATATCATGCAATCCACATATCATTATGCTCGTCTCAACCTCACGATCATGTCTATAACACTTAATTTCATTTAAATTAAACATAAAACATGAAATCACGAAGAAACCTCAAGAACCCTAATTTCTGCATGAAGGCTAGGATTTTTGATACACGATTCAAACAATGCAATTAATTGAGGGAAAACATTCCATGCATGATTATGAACATATGGCCAAATTATTGTGCGAGGAAATATGCATAGATTGAGAGATGACCAAGTATATGCTTACCTCTAAGCCGTGACAGCAAGTGCAATGTGATTTTTGATTTGGAGGTGTTACAGATGAGTGGTGATGATCTGAACAGCTTCCCTACACCCTATGGAGTGTGTTTGAATGGTTGGACTTGATTGAAATTGGCTGGATCAATTTGTGGTACCTCAGCTGCAACTTGGTTGAAAATTTGAGCAACCAGCTGGTGATTTTGTGAAATTGGTGTTTCAGAAGTAATCTAAGTGTTTGATCAGCTCATATGTGATGTATGTGAGGTGTGTGAGTGATTGGTTTGATTGGAATTGCTCTCAAACTCAAAACCCGATAGTGACTTGCCTTAGAAGGCAAAATTGGAGTGAAAGAAGAGATTTTGAGGAAAGCATCTGTTTGATGGCTTTGGTGTACTCAAACTGATCACAATTGAGCTCTATTTATAGTAGAGCAAGTTTGTTTTGCAAGGAATAGTGAATGGCAACTGGTAAGTAGGTTTGGCCAATGTTGGCAAATGAAAATCCAAGTCTCCTCTAGCCATTGACTAGAGGTTAGGGCACAGAGCTTTGGTTCCCTTGGTCTTGGATAAGTCGTGACTGATTTCAGATGAGAATGGCTCAGTCCATGCCACCTTGATGCTTCCATTGAATGCTTCAATCCAAATTTGGAGTCTTGTCCTTATTTTGGCCATTCTAGGTTCAACATGCTATTTCTTGTTCCATGGACTTTGGAGGCTTGGCTCAGTGATTGTCCCCTTTAGATTCAATCCTCAGATGTGTCCAAGTGGATAGGAGCATTTGAATTTGGCTGATTTTGGCAAATCGAGCAAAGTTGCAAATTCTGCCTTGCCTTTGACAGATTTCAGCAAGGCAACTTTCCAATGTCATATCTCATGACTCAAATGGAATTTGGCAATGTTCTTGGCCATTTTGGAAAGCCCTTACATGATACAACAACTGTTTGAACAAGTTTGGTTTTGATCTCTTTTGATTCCAAGTGAAAAATCCCTCTACATTTGGCAAAAAGTGAAGCAAAATCTGACTTAGTGAAATTTTCACAAAGCGTTGGAACAAAGTGTGATTTCTTGATTTTGATCACTCCATAACTCAAAATCCTTAATGAATTGGCCTTAGGTCTAGTTGAAGTTTTTGTAGAGGGTAATGAGGGCTACAAATCCATCTTTGGATGAGAAAAATTGGCCATGTGGTTTAGGAGTTATGATCCTCCAAAGTTAGTGCATTAGTGGTACTTTTTCCATAACTTAGAAAAAATTCTAAGTTTTATGGTTACCCCTTTTACAAGTTATCCCATTTCCTTTGATTTTTCTTGATGAATGATGATTCAAATCATACATTAACATTATTTTAGGGTTAAAAATCCATTTTGGTGAAAAATCTCAAAAAGTCAAAGTTGACTTTTGTGCATAGTTGACTTTTTATCAGATGAATTCCAAATTGTGCAATTCTTCAGGAAATCATGTCCTTGCCCCAAATCAAACTTGATGGACATGTTCCAAGGGTGTCATAGGGTATATTGAGGCCTGTCCTAGGGTTTGGGAGCATGTCCTAGTCAAAAGTCAAAGTTACAGTTGACTTTTTCCTCAAAACCCTAATTGTGGTGCATATGAAATTGAGACTTGTTGCTCAAGCTTCTTGGATTAACCCATTGTTCCAAATGGATCAATATCGTTCATTAGAGACCCTCAAATCATGTCTTGAGGTCTTGGCTCTTGATTTGTCCCAAAAGTCAACTTAGGGGTGAATTAGGTCAAGAAACCCTAACCCTCTTGAGGTTCCATGGAGTACATGAGGTTGTGTTTTGGATCTTTGGCTTATGCCCAGATGAAACTTTCCATCTAGAGGCCCTGGTCGACCAAAACCCTAATTTGGTGATACTGGCGATCTTGAGACTTGATCCACCTAAAAGGGAGCAACCTTGTGCTTAATCCTTGAAGTGGGAGTCCTTTTTGATCCATTATGGATGTTTGAGAGGTTAGACAAGTTGAAGATCAAGTCATTCCTTGATTGATCCTTTGTCTAAGGCTCTGAGAGGGCTTAAAACCCTAATTTTGATTGTAGTGAATGCTCAACAACCCTTGAGGCATTTGATGAGGCATGATGGTTCATCCACATTGTGATGATGATTTGTACAATGATGGGAAATCTTAGTGGTCAAAATTTGGGGTATGACAGATGCCCCTATTTAATCTTCTTGGACACGAAGGTGTGAATGACGAAGGTATTCGGGCATTCGGGGTGCAAGAGGATTAAATATCGGAATACCCGAAATTTTGATGGTGGTTATGAATGGTAGCTTATGCATTCATCTTCTTTAGCTAAGCAATGATGCTTAGAAAAGGTAAAACTTCCCCTCGATCCTGGTTTCCTACCAAGGAACTGGTCTCAGTTTCTGATTTAAACTTCCCCTCGATCCTGGTTTCCTACCAAGGAACTGGTCTTAGTTTCCGATTTAAACTTCCCCTCGATCCTGGTTTCCTACCAAGGAACTGGTCTTAGTTTCTTTTGTCAACTTCCCCTCGATCCTGGTTTCCTACCAAGGAACTGGTCTTAGTTTCTTTTGTCAATAAACTTTATTGACAACGAACGCTATTTGTAGCAGATTTCCTTCAAACTTCTCGCCGAATTTTCCTGGGGAGATGCCATTTGAGATGAAAAAGTTTCGATGTAAGACTTGCTGGGGAACCCAGTCGTCTGAGTTATAGAGGTGCACAAACTTCTCTGTTGGAGACGCCATTTGTCGATTCTACTGGGGGAAAGCGAGTCTCTCGAGAGACTGTTTCCACTTGGGGATCTTACATCATACTTTTCTCGGGATCTTCCCAGAGAAATGCCATATGATGGGGTCCAATTTTGAGGTGCCGATGACCTTTTCATCAGCAAGTTTTCGGGGAAAGACTGATGCACTGCCGAACCCTTGCTTAAGAGGCTTTCTCTGGGGATTTTCTTTAATCCGGGAAAGCAAGGATATCATCTTCAATGGCGAAGAGTGACATCTGTTAAAGGTTCTCTGGCCTTTCAGAGGTTCAAGTTATCAAAGTGGTCTAGTGCCGACTCTGATCTAGAGATAAACGGGAGAGAGATTGCTTAAACACAGCATTTCCTGACGAGACAAGAACTGACAACTCGATTGAGAGAACTTCTATCACTAGGGGACAAGACCGACTAGAGTGATAGCGATGCAATATGAAATGCAAATGCAAATCAATAATGCATGATGTATGTATGTATATGCGGACAAAACTGACACGACACACAAACTAAAAGATGAACATGACTGGATACTCGGCCATCGCGGGGCGTATAGAGACATCGCTGGTTCAAGATAGCAATTCCACCTTGCTTAGGAGAGATAGTCCCTGCTGTGAGCTACCGTTGATCGGGCTTAGGAGATAAGAACTCTGTCGTGGGGTGTCAGACGAAACAAGGTCTCTGACACAGTTGATCCCTTCATTCAGGCGTACTGGTCTAGAAGGAGTACTTTGATTCTGCACTTTGAGGTTCGAACACCTTTGGAGACGCGATTGATGTTCTTTCGATGTTTAACAGTCAAAAGAAATTGCCATCTTTATATTAAAAGCAGAAAAAGTTTTAACAAGTAAATTCATTTTTGTTTTATTTCAAGAATCGTTAATCATGTTAACAACGTCGTTCTGTAAAGCTAAAACAAGCAAGAATTACAAACAAAAGCACAAGGCTCAAATTTTATTGATAAGATGGAGATCAGCCAAACGCGTGATTCCATTGAGTGTTTACAAAGTTAGAAAATGGTAATTTACAGGGAAAAGGGCTACGTTGAAATATAACGACCACTATCCTTCTACCAACTTTGAATTCGGGGCATCCTGAGCTTTTGTCGAAGATGACCTTGACTGGAGTTTTCCTCCGATGGATGGTTTAACTGCTGCTGCTGAGGGACTTGCCTCTGTTGAACATAGTTACTTGCCATTATCCCTAATTTTTGCCTGGATTGTACTATGATGTTTCCAATCCACCGGGATGATTTTTTTTATTTTGTCTCTAACTTTTGCCTGGACCGCCCTTTTGGGTTTTCAATCCACTGAGACGTTTTTTTTTTTTTTTTTAGTTTAGGCAAAGTATTTCTTGACTACATCAACATTCGTGGGGTAGGCAAATTCCTCTCCGTCCATGGTTGCAAGTCTCAAGGCGCCGCCTGAGAAAGCTTTCGTGACCACATAGGGGCCATCATAATTCGGAGTCCATTTGCCCCGAGAATCAGTGAGAAAAGATTGTATCTTCTTGAGCACGAGGTCTCCTTTCCTGAAGACACGAGGTCGGACCTTTTTGTCGAACGCCCTCTTCATTCTCTGTTGATATAACTGACCGTGGCATAGTGCCGTTATTCTCTTTTCTTCGATCAGATTCAGTTCGTCATGTCAACTTTGACACCATTCAGCTTCGGTGGCTTAGCTTCCATCAATACCCTGATTGATGGGATCTCTACTTCTATGGGGAGTACTGCTTCCATGCCATACACTAGAGAGAAAGGGGTAGCCCCTGTTGAAGTGCGAACAGATGTGCGATAACCGTGAAGAGCAAAGGGTAGCATCTCGTGCCAGTCTTTGTAGGTCACAACCATCTTTTGAACAATCTTCTTGATGTTCTTGTTAGCCGCTTCTACCGCCCCGTTCATCTTGGGTCGGTAGGGAGATGAGTTATGATGTTCAATCTTGAACTCTGCGCACAACTCCTTCATCATTTTATTGTTCAAGTTAGATCCATTATCAGTAATGATCTCGCTTGGAACACCATAACGGCAGATGATATTGTTTTTGATAAATTGGACCACCACTTGTCGGGTTACATTAGCGAATGACGCTGCTTCGACCCACTTGGTGAAGTAGTCAATGGCTACAAGGATGAACCGATGTCAGTTCGAAGCCTTGGGTTCAATCAAGCCAATCATGTCGATTCCCCATATGGAAAAAGGCCACGGGGAAGAGAGAACTTTGAGATGTGATGGCGGTACATGAATTTTGTCGGAGTATATCTGACACTTGTGACACCTCCTCATGTACTTGTAGCAGTCGGATTCCATGGTCAACCAGTAGTACCCTGCTCTCAGAATTTTTCTCGCCATTGTGTGTCCGTTGGCATGAGTGCCAAAGGATCCTTCATGAATTTCTTTCATAAGCATGTCTGCTTCTGGTTTGTCGACGCATCGGAGGAAGACCATGTCAAAATTTCTCTTATAAAGTGTATCGCTGCTCAGGAAGAAGCTGCCTGCTAGTCTTCTGAGGGTCTTCCTGTCTTTTCTAGATGCCCCAGGTGGGTATCCTTGTTTCTGAAGGAAGCATTTGATATCGTAGTACCAAGGTTTGTCGTCTATGACTGCTTCAATCGTAAAGATGTAAGCGGGCCGTTCAAGGCGCATTATGTTGATCTTAGGTATGTCATTCCATTGACCTACACTAATCATGGAAGAGATAGTGGCTAATGCATCAGCCATGTGATTCTCATCACGAGGGATGTGATGAAACTCAACTCTGTTGAAGAAGGGTAACAACCTTCTTGCATAGTCTTTGTAAGGAATCAATCCTGATTGGTATGTGTTCCAATCTCCTTTTATCTTATTGATAACCAAAGCTGAGTCACCATATACATCCAAGTTTTTGATCCTTAAATCAATTGCTTCTTCGAGACCCATGATACAAGCTTCGTATTCAGCCTCATTGTTCGTACATTTGAACGTCAGTCTGGCAGTGAAAAGAATGTGGGTACCCTGAGGGGTAACAATGATTGCCCCAATTCCGTTTCCATAATGATTAACTGCTCCGTCAAAGATAAGTCCCCATTGGGAACCTGGTTCTGGCCCTTCACTAGGTAGCGGTTCATCGCAATCTTTCATTTTTAAATACATGACATCTTCGTCTGGGAAGTCAAACCCGATTGATTCTTGATCGTCAATCGGTTGATGAGCCAAATGATCGGCTAAAATACTTCCCTTAACGACTTTCTGAGCGTGGTACTCTATGTCATATTCTGATAACAGCATCTGCCAACGGGCAATTCTTCCTGTAAGAGCAGGTTTTTCAAATACGTACTTGATTGGATCCATTTCGGAGACCAACTAAGTAGTATGACGAATCATG
Source organism: Lathyrus tuberosus (assembly GCA_022829125.1). Taxonomy (NCBI): domain Eukaryota; kingdom Viridiplantae; phylum Streptophyta; class Magnoliopsida; order Fabales; family Fabaceae; genus Lathyrus; species Lathyrus tuberosus. The sequence goes on from JALAZF010000363.1 coordinate 6,464,410, forward strand.
TATTGGCAAAGACGTTTGGCTACCCAAGCCAAAGCGCAACAAGTTTTCTCAAGCATCGTGTACCGAGTCTTGCAGTCGGTGAATTTCTTGCTCAAATAGTAGATGGCAGACTCTTTCCTTTTGGTTTCGTCTTGTTGGCCAAGTACACATCCCATTGAGTCCTCTAGGACTGTGAGGTAAATGATCAGTGGTCTTTCTTCCACTGGAAGTGATAGAATCGGAGGATTCAACAGATATTCCTTAATACTGTCGAAGGCGGTTTGGCAATCTTCTGACCAAACGCAATCCTGATTTTTTTTGAGTAATTTGAAAATCGGCGCACACGTGGCGGTCATAAGGAATATGAACCAGGAGATGTAGTTCAAACGTCCCAAGAATCCTCTGACTTGTTTTTCAGTTTTCGGAGAAGGCATTTCTTGAATGGCCTTGACCTTGTCAGGATCAACCTCAATTCCTTTCTGGCTGACGATGAACCCTAGCAGTTTCCCTGAACGGACGCCGAAGGTGCACTTATTGGGATTCAAGCGGAGCTTGAATTTTCTCAAACGTTCAAACAATTTTGACAGATGTTCAACGTGCTCACTCTCTGTTTTTGATTTTGCAATCATATCATCAACATATACCTCGATTTCCTTATGTATCATGTCATGAAACAGAGTAGTCATGGCCCTTTGATAGGTTTCCCCGGCGTTCTTCAAACCGAACGGCATTACCTTGTAACAAAAGGTACCCCATGGGGTAATGAACGAAGTTTTCTCCATGTCTTTCGGCGCCATTTTGATCTGGTTATAGCCCGAGAATCCATCCATGAAGGAGAAAACTTTGAACTTTGCTGTACTATCTACCAGCATGTCAATGTGTGGTAAAGGAAAGTCGTCCTTTGGACTTGCCTTGTTCAGATCCCTGTAATCAACACACATTCTGACCTTTCCGTCCTTTTTGGGAACGGGTACGATGTTGGCTAACCATTGAGGATATTCAGCTGTAGCGAGGAAACCTGCGTCGATTTGTTTCTGTACCTCCTCTTTGATTTTGATGGCCATGTCCGGGTCAGTCCGTCTCAACCTTTGCTTTACCGGCGGATATTCCAATCTTAACGGTAAGTGATGTTCCACGATGTTGGTATCCAACCCTGGCATATCCTGATAGGACCAAGCGAATACATCGGGGAATTCTTTGAGAAGCTTTATCAAACCCTCTCTGGCAGTTGGACTGAGCAGTTCCCCAATCCTGATTTCTTTTCTCTCTTGCTCTGAACCCAAGTTTACCGTTTCCAACGGTTCTTTGTGAGGTTCAATGGACATTTCCTCTTGTCTGAGTAGTCAGGAGATCTCTTCTGGAATTTCGTTGTCATTTTCTTCTTCAGCCTCGAATACCGGGAACTCCAAGTTGGGAGAAGGCATCAGATCGTATGTTTCAATGGGGTTTAAAACAAGCAATCTGCATGACGTGATGATTCGTGTTTAGAAGAGATAGAGAAAATGCAATCGTGTGCAGTGTTTTTATTTTACTGATTGTTTTTATTTGAATTGTTTTTTAGGATTACCATTTTCTTAAAAATGCAAAAAGAAAACAGCAATTAATGCGGAAATTACAGAACGACGTTATTTTATTAATGAACAAGTCGAATCTTGAAACTACAGCCCTATAAAACAAAACTTTGTCGCTTCGGGCAAAGCGAAGAGGGAAATTTACAGAAAGCGAGCCCTATCAAAACACCCGTTTCACCTGGGCAGGGTGAAAGGTCAAAGATGGCAATTACTTTGACTGATGAACGATCTTCGGAACCTCGACGGCAACCCATTGGCAGCGAACTCCTCGGTGAATCACAAAGTCTGGCACCTTCCTTGATTTGTCCTCAGAAATGACGCTGATTTCTGGTGGAGCAGGATCATTGGAATCTGTCTCCCAGGAAAAATTGTCGTAGGAGAATTCCTCTATTACATTTTACAGAGTAGTCGTGCTCTAAGCTGTATCTCCCCATCCAGTTGGCTGGATATCTTCGAGCCTGATACGAGAGCTTTCGGGAGCGGTGTATTTGACCATATAGTCATATTTTCCACTTGATTCTCCCAGGGTGTCCCACACTTCTTTCAAACTGGAGGAGTCATCCCTCTCGATGACGTTGACCTCGGGAAAAGCATAGTTGATGAACTCAAGTCCTGCAAACGTTGCGAATTCATCTTCATGTTGAGTAGTTTCTGAATGACCTAAGTGTTGATCCCATGGCATGGTGGGGACACAGGTATTCTGTTTAATGACGGTCAGCTGATTTTCATTGTTCGGCTGACTTTCTTGCCCCAAGTTTCCTGGGTAAGGTTGCCACATTGGCAGACCATCCATTGGGCCATAGTAGGTGTAGTCAAAATTATCTTTCATCGAAGTGTCTTCCTCTAATGAATTTGGCGGAGCGCGGCATCCTTCCGGATCACAATCCCCGTACATCATTTCGACGTCTGACCTTGGTATAAATCTCAGACTCTGTGCGGGATAGCAAAATGGCATAGGCACCTCTTCCTGAGACATGTAACCGTCCTCATTCAGATAGGATTTCCACTCTTCATCTGGGTCAGAGGGATCTTCCTCGTTGATAGCATGAACTGTCTGAGACACTAGGTGAAGAAAACCTCCACTGTGGAAGAAGTTTTGAAGGGGATGAAGAATTTCATCGTTGGCAGCTGTCCGGGTACAGGTTGCAGAAAAACCAAGACCCTTCTTTGTTTTATTGTCAATAGGAATGACAAGTTGTCCCCATCCGTTTGTATCGGTACTCTCGACCGCTTTAATAGCATATTTGTATGAGGAAATCGAGGTTCCTCCTCTGAACAGATTGTTCTCGCTTACCGACAGTGCTTGGAACTGAGTTCCAATAACCTCCTCGGGTTCTATTCCAGTAGATGATGACAAGTTACTCACAAGCAAGGCTTGTTCCCCACAAACTGTGACAAGTTGATCGTTCTTGACGAATTTTAGCTTTTGGTGGAGGGTCGAAGTGACCGCTCCAGCCTGGTGTATCCAAGGTCTTTCTAATAAACAACTGTATGTTGCCCGGATGTCCATGACCTGGAAAGTGACTTGGAAAGTGTGAGGACCAATAGTTATGGGAAGATCAACTTCGCCGATAACTGTTTTTCTAGATCCGTCGAATGCTTTGACGACAACCTCGCTAACCCTCATCGGAGGTCCTTTGAATGATAATTGCATCAAAGTGGACTTCGGCATAACATTCAGGGCTGACCCTGTATCTACCAGTACGCTGGCTAAAGCATCGTCCTGGCAGTTAACTGTGATATTGAGCGCCATGTTATGACGACGACCCTCTTCAGGTAATTCTTCATCACTAAATCCCAAATTGTTGCAGGAAGTGATGTTAGAGACAATGCTATCAAACTGTCTGATTGTTACATCATGTTCCATAAAGGCTTGCTCCATGACTTTCTGTAGAGCCTCCCTATGCGCTTCTGAACTGAGTAACAGTGATAATACCGAGATCTTTAAAGGAGTCTGTAACAGCTGATCAACAATGTTATATTCACTCCTTTTGATGAGCTTCAGCATCTCATCATTATTTTTCGAAAGGTCGGGATTACTGGATTGACCGACTGGTGGATCAGGAGCTTCCGTCTGAAGTTCCTTTTCTTTGTTAGGTTCCCCAACCCCTCGGTTGAAGATTCTACCACTCCGTGTTACACGACTGATGTCTGCAATATTCACAACGGAGGGTAATGGAATTTCCTTTCCATTTTCAATTGTCGTTGCACCGTATTTTTAAGGGATAGCCTTAGTTGATTCATACGGTAGTGGTCCCGGTAGATAGATGACTACAGGAGCCCTCTGATTTTTCCGACCATCATAAGTAATCTCAATTCGTTCCCGGTTGGGAACTTTAGATTCGTCAAGTAGAGGAATAATGGAAAAAACATCCCTGGTCCTGTGATGACCAGAGATCGTGACAACATCCTCAACTTGCTCGGTAAGGTAGTTCGGCATCCAGTTGATGGGTCCAGAACTCGGGTATGGATGAATTTCTCCACGATCGACCTGACCCTGAAGAGCTGCTCTCACAAGGTAACACCCTTGGTTACTTTCCGAACAGGCGCTACAACTGTCATAGTTGTGTGGTGGCACCTGGCCACGCCCACTTTGAATACAATGTAACCTCACTAGGTCAGCTTCCACATATCGGACATCCTGACTCTGACGCCGAGTGGGGTTTCTATTACTGATACTAATTTGCTGAGTATCTTCATCCATGTAGATTGGCATCCACCAATGATTTAACAAGTGCTAAAGTTCCTCCTGGACAAGGGTACAACCTCGATCCTTTTCGCAACCCGCTTTACAACTTTGATAGTCATGTGATATTAAGAATCTGAGTCGGACCTGCTCAGCATGTAACTCTACCAGGTTGGTATTCATCACGCGAATATCGAAGATCTGAACCATGTTGATCTGATAAGGGTTCCTATCATGGTAGTCTTGGATCCATCCAAGATCCTTCTGACGCTGGAGGGCCTCTTGTATGAAAGAGCATCCCTGTTTGTTTACCGAGCAAATCAGACAAGAACTGTAATCGTGCCACGGCAGATTATGATACTGGCTTTGCCTTGAGTGCATCGCCACTAAGTTGACATTCATTGCACGGATGTCGTGGTTCTGAATGACGTTAGAATTCGTGTAGACCATGTTAACTCCACGAACTCGGTGCTCCTAGATCCATCCGAGATCCATTTGTTCCTGTAGAGCTGCTTGCACTACCGAACATCCTTGATTGTCTTTAGAGTAGATATCACACTGATGATAATTGTGAGGTGGCACATGGCCATATCCACTCTGTCTACAATGCATCTTAACCAGATTGGTCTTCAACAAGAGTACATCGTAAATTTGATAGACATTGTTAGTCTCACCTTCTATCAAATTGACTGCAGCCTTCTCGTGTTGAGGTAGTGGATTCGTGAGAACATTAGGATTTGTATCCTTGAAGGATAAGACCCCGCTCCTAACAAGTTTTTGTACGTCGGACTTGAAATTGAGACAAGTCTCTATGTTATGCCCTGAACCTCCTTGATGATAAGGGCAAGTTTGATCCACCTTAAACCAAAAAGGTGGATTTTCCGGTACTGTAAGAGGAGATTTAGTCTGAATGTGCCCCTTAGCCAGTAGTAATGGAAACAGTTCTGCGTACATCACGGGTATAGGATCAAATCCTGGTGGCCGTGTTGTACGGTTGTTGTTATATGGAGGACGAGCCTGATGAAGAGGCTGTTGTGTCCTTTGCTGATCAGGCTGGCACTTCGCAACCTGAGGTTGATACGTAGGAATAGATGCAGGGTTGATAGCAGGAGCCACAGCTGCTACCGGTTGATAACGTCGCCTTTGCTTTCCGAGAGAGATATTCCCAATATCTTGCTCTTTTTTCTTAGGGAGAGCAATACCGTATTTTTTAGTACCGCTCGTCGATCCAGTGTCTTTTACCAAACGTCCTTCTCGGACGGGTTCCTCAAGACATACGCCCATGCCGACCATCTCGGTGAAATCACTGGGCGCACTGGCAACCATTCGGTTATAGTAAAATGAGCTTAAGGTCTTTAAGAAGATCTTTGTCATCTCTTTTTTCTCAAGAGGCGGACAAATTTGAGCGGTAATTTCACGCCACCTTTGAGCATACTCCTTAAAGGTTTCCTTGTCCTTTTGCGACATCGATCTGAGTTGATCTCTGTCGGGTGCCATGTCCAAATTGTATTTTTATTGTTGGACGAAGGCAGTACCAAGATCTCTGAATGTGCTAATCGTAGCACGGTTTAAACCCATGTACCATTTGAGTGCGACACCGATTAAACTATCCTGAAAGTAGTGAATCAGTATGTCCTGATTCTCCGTTTGGGCTGACATTCGTCGAGCGTACATCACCAGATGGCTTTGAGGGCAAGAGTTACCCTTGTATTTTTCAAAGTCGGGCACTTGGAACTTGTGCGGGACTTTCACATTTGGGACCAGGCAGAGATCTGCGGCGTCCTTTCCAAATAAATCCTGACCGCGAATGGCCTACAGTTCCTTCTGCATTTCCAAGAACTGTTCCTGGAATTCATCCATTATGTCAAACATAGTTTCCTTCTTACCAGAAGGTGTTGGTGGAATTTGTCCTTCCGGGACAGTGTGCACCACAGGGGGTGGTACCGTGACTACGGCAGTGAGTCTTGGCGTTTCCTGAAGTTTGTAACCTTCAGGAGTCTTCAGTATGCCCCTGGCATCTTCGCTTTCCCGAAGTTTGTAACCTTCAGGCCCAGCAGCTTCTGTTGTGATTCCCTGATCCTCAGTGATCGGCAGAACATATCCTTCCGGGATATAGTTAACAGGCATGCCCCAAGGACAATCTTTCGGTATCTGATACCTAGAATCATACCTCTCCACTACGGGCGTTGAGGTGATCTCTGAGATCACAGTTCTTTGTAGCTGAGCTTCTGCCATGGCTTGCATGTCGTTACGAAGCTTTCTCATATCCTCTCTCAGAGCGTCGATCTCTTCTTTCAACTCTCTATTTTCTTCCTCAAGATCATCCATCTTTTTCTGACGATTGGCCCGAGTATTATACGAATGAGACAGTTTGACTCTATAACTGAGACACAAACGTGAGATTCGTAGATAAGAAGAATATGCGATGTGAGAATGATGAATGCAATGATTATATTAATTGTTTAAGGTTTAATCAAAATAAACTTCGACAATTAGATTGCAAATATCAAATGGTGGGGAAACCCCTTTTTATTGAAATTCAAAAGATTACAGAAGTGGAAATACAGTAGATTACAAAATGTAGAAACAGAAACCTAAACTAATGGGTCCTGAGTCCTCTCTGAAGAGAAATCAGGTGCTGATTCTGGTATCTTCCTTTTCTTTGACCGGGGCTCTTGGGCCGTTGTCGGGTTGTCATTCCTTTGCCAGGTGAAAGGAGCGAGCAAATTCCTTTGGTCATCTTGATTATCTACAGCATGTTGCTCCAGAATTTCAATCAGAGCATCTTTTTCTTTCAGTAATTGCTGTATTTTGATGCACTATACGTCGAGGGTGCGATACTTGTTCTTCCAAGACCTTCTCTCCTTTTGAATTTTGTTGAGAGTAACCTGAAGCTTTTCAGTCTCAGTCATGAAGTACATGACAGATTCCCTCGGTGGAAGAATTCTGTAATGAGGATAAGGCATTTTTAGCTTGAGAGCTCTAGTTTGTACCCAATGGAGATAAGGCTCCACCGAGACACAGTCCGGTTTTCCCAGAGACTCTTGTCCTTTCTTATGAACAAGCTTCCAAGCGTGCACTATTTCCATCTTTAGTGCTCTGTCATTTTCTCCTTCCTTGAAGAAAAGACCTTCCAGATGAACACCCAGTGGGATGTATCTCATCGGGTATCCAAATTGACGGCGAACCAATACCGGATGGTAGTTGATTCCTCCTTTAGTTCCTATAAGGGGTACATTGGGGAAGTTTCCACAATGGTCAATGATCCTGATTCCCTCATAAATCCTATTACACCAATCTATATCAGAGTTGGTAAGAGACATGATCTTCTGCGACCAACGTAAGGCACTCTTACAATCCCAAAAAGCAGCAGACTTGGGCAAGTGAGAGATAAACCATTTGTAAAGCAGAGGTACACAACATGTGATCTCCCCTCCGCTGTACAAATTTCCCAGATTTACATAATGATACGCATCTGCGAGCAAAGTCGACACAGGATTTCCAATGAGAAAAACCTTAATGGAGTTAATATCGATGAAGTTATTGATGTTGGGAAACAAAAATAACCCGTAGGTGAGCAAGACAAAGATGCTTTCAAAAGCAGTTATGTTTCCTATACTGGCAAAATACAGGGCCTTCTTTGTCAAGAACTGGGCTGGCAAACCTTGGATGCCACCCTTAGTGGTTAGGTGAGTCCTAACTTCAGACTCGTCCAAATGAATTGCTCTTGCAATAGTCTGATTCTTTGGAATTTCTTCCAGTCCAGAAAATGGAGCTCGATCCGTAATGTGTAGATCGATCAGGTGAGAATACTCCTCCAACGTTGGTGCAAGCTGGTAATCCGGGAATGTGAAATAGTGATAAACTGGATCATAAAACTGAATGAGCGCATCCATGATTCCCTCAATCACATGGACTCTTAACAGTGGTAGCAAACCTCCGTGCTTGGCTCTGAAAGCCTCTGGGTTATTGATCATCCTCGCTAACCTTCTCAAATCCTCTAGTTTTGGAACCTTGAAGGTATACTGGTGAGTTCTCCTTCTACTGAAATCCGTTAGTGCAATCCTTTTCTCTGATATTTGCAATCACAGTCTTAGTTTATTTTGAAAGAACAGAGAGACTAGAAGAGAAGATTTTTTGAATGTTTTAATGTTTTATTAAATGAATGCATGAATGCAGCACACAAAAACATAGAAAAAACATGGGGTTAAAGGGTCGTTGTCATGAAGTCAAGGCTCTACCCATCCCCAAAGGTTTATACTACGGTGATTTTTGTACCTGTACTCATTATCATCAGCTCCTCCCAGGAAAGCAAAACAACAAGCGGATCGCCAGCGAGTTGTAGAGAAATCTTAGAGTAAGTGCCATTCACCGAGAATAGATCACCAGCCTCAAATGAGGGTAGTATCGCGTAACAACTATTTTCGATAGTTTCCGCACTACGAAAGGGTTTGGCTCCTCAGCTTCTCAGACTTAACAACCGGCCCATTGTCTAGGTGAGAGAATGGGTTGCGTTGGTCAGCCTCCACTGAGGTTGATGGTCGACCCCGTCGCCATCACTTATCTTAGGTGTATACTCATTCTTTCCACATACGGCATCACCCGTATTCCCATTAGCAGAAAAATAAACATGTATAGCAATTAGGTAAAGCAGTATATATATTTGTCTTAATCATCCTAGACCTATAAAGCTAAGAATCCTAAGTTCCTGACAGAAAATGGGTTCCCCGACGGAAGCCCCAATCTGTGGTATTCACACAAGTGAAGAGAAGGAAGACCGTGCCTAGATCTATCTTTGAAGGGCCCCACGGTGGGCGCCATTTTTTTCTGTAGCGAGCGATTTTGGACGCGGTTCTTAAGCGTTGGTCGCTCTCTGCGATTGAGCTTAAAACTACAGGTCGATTCATTTTTTATCCTATTAAAGCTGATGAAGGAAGGGAAATAGATGTCTCCAATTAACCCTGCTTTGCATACTGAGTTTAAACAGCGGTCTGTTAGGTTACAAATGCTATTAATGTGGGGGGGGCTTTGTACTGGTTATTTGTATTTTCGCCAATACTGTTTTCTTTCTAGGCAGAAGGTTTCTGGCGGGGAACAAGGATTAGGATGTTAGGACTGATGTTTTTTGAATTACTGCTTTTGATATGGGATTTGGGGTTTTTGTTTAGTGTGCTCGCTAAGATCTTTTCTTTCGATCTTATGCCTACATATTCCCGTTTACCGGAACAGGGAAATCAGAGCGTTCGTAGTTCCTCCTATTCTATGGGAGGAAATGGTTGTTTTGGTGTCTTGTTCAAGGCCCAAGACGTGAAGTGAAAGGTAGTTTGTATCTTGTTCAAAGCCCAAGATGTGAAGCTGAAAGATCTCAACTTTAGAGAGAATTTGTCATCTCTAAAGAGGGGTTTGTTTGTCGCAACCGCTTATAAGGGAGAATTACTTTAACCGGGATATGTGAATCCGACAATGCCATAATTTCCTTTATAGGAGATTTCCAACCTAAAGGAGAAGACTTTAACTCAGTGTAGAGCAATGATATCTTTCCTTAGGAATTTCTCATGCTAAAAGAGGGACAGTGGCATGGATGTAGATGATCCAGAGGCTTGCCGCTTATAGCGATTAGATGAAGAGGAAGGAGTTGTTGATGTTTGTGTACTGTGAACGAGGCACAGCTTTGATGCTAAAAGGTTAATTGGATTAACCAGTGGTTTTCTTATACAAAGCCTAATAGGAGGCTATTATGTGTCTCGTATAAAGCCCGAGAGAGAGGCTAAAAGGTTTTGACTCAACGAGGGAATATTTTGGTATCTCGTATAAAGCCCGAGATGGAGGCTATTTGACTCAACAAGGGAGTTTTTTTGTATCTCGTATGAAGCCTGAGATGGAGGCTGTTGTTTGTTTAGCTCAATAAGAACCTTTTTGTATCTCGTATAAAGCCCGAGATGGAGGCAAAAGGGTAATTGACTCAGCAAGGGAGTCTCTTATGCGTCTCGTACAAAGCCCGAGAGAAAGGCTAAACGTTGTTTGACTCCGCTGGGCAGAATCATTGTACAAAGCCCAAGAGGAGGCTATGGTGACTGTTCAGTTAAGTGACAGGTCCGGTATACTGATTTTGAAAGAGAAAATCAGTTCTTATATGAGCAACACTGTACTCATGGATTTCATTCAAGGATCCGGGTTATTCCTGTTCTTTAAGGAAGCGGGAAATCCGAAGGGTATTGAGACTGTCCGAGTCTGCGGGTTTCCTTCTTATTTAACGAAGGGGTCACTTGAGAATGTCTTTGAGACTCAAGGAAATTAGACTGTCCAAGTCTAGGGTTTTATCATTTGTACTATGCTTTGAGAAACAGTAGTAGACTCTATGAAAGGACTGTTCTATGAGGATGATTAGGTTCTGTTCCTATACCTCTAGGAGGTCGTCGGGATAATTTGTACGAAGCCCAAGAGGAGGCTGGAAACTTTTAAGAAGCCGACGGGTCCTTGTACTAAGCCCAAGAGGAGGCTATCATTCCCGGAGGAAGAGATCATTATACGAAGCCTAAGAGGAGGCTGTGAATACTTCTAAGAAGTCGTAGGGTCCTTGTACTAAGCCCAAGAGGAGGCGGGGTTTCTTTTAGGAAGCCTGTGGGTCCTTGTATAATGCCCAAGAGGAGGCCGATGCTTTTATGAAGCCCGTGGGTCCCCAAACCCCTAGAAATTCAAGGCAATGCTATTCACCGAGAATAGATCAAAGTCAGGAAAGTTCGAGAATTTGGAAGAAACTCAAAGATACCATTCACGGAGAATACATTCATCTCTGGGAGTAGAGTTTCTTGACAGTTCCTAATGAGGACAGCCTGAGAGAAGACTGTATCTGGTGATCCTATTGGGGATCTAGTTGTCTATTTCTACGAATAAACGAAACGGCGTCACCTAGTTCTAGACGTAGTTGTAGGGGAAACTCGAAATATCTATACTATTATTACACAGTTGATATGAGTTTATGAAAGAAGACTTACAGTGAAACAACCCCACAATACAGTTATATATATATATATATATGAAAGCAGTAAATGAAAGCAATAACCACTTACTCGGTTGTAGAGCTTCCATGTTGTTTGGTTAGTTGTTCAACAAAGAAAGATTGAAAACAACAGTATATTCAAAATCAAAGGAGAAAGTGCTTTGAAAAAGAAATTTTTGGGGCTTACAGCTCAAGGAGAGGCCCAGGGTTTTATCAGTGAGCGCACTGTTTTAATTTGTACAGAGGGACTTATACAAGTAACTGAGGCCCAAATTTGTTTTCTATACAAAGGGATGGGTCTTACACTCTCTCAAGAGGCCCAAAGGGTTTAAAGAAAAAGAGTGGGGCTTATAACACGAGGGTAGGCCCAGATGATTTTTCCGTTAAAAATGGCAATCGCGGCGAGGTTTTCTTTTAACGCGGAGGGACTTATACAATAAGTGAGGCCCAAAATGTTTTGGTTAAAAGGGGATTGGTTCTTACACTCTATTAGAGGCCCAAAAGTGTTAAATGGGTCTTATAGCACGAGGAGAGGCCCAAGGGTTATTTTGAAAAGGCGACGATCGCGCCGTTTGTTTTTGACGGTATCGGGACTTATACAATACATTGAGGCCCAAAAATGATTTGGTCAAGAAAGGATTGGGTCTTACACTCTATTAGAGGCCCAAAGTGTTTTGAAAATGATTTATGAGGGTTGAATTAATCCAAAAACCCTAATTTGTTTTCAAAAATGTATTTAATTGAATAAAAATTCAATTAAAAATGATCAAAATTGTTTAACATATGAAAAACAAATTGTGATTTTGGATTAATGCTTCAAAAATTAAGTATTGACCTACAAAATAATTAGAAAGCATTAAAAGTTGCAAAATCAATGTGGAAAAAATATTTAAAATGTCAAAAACAATTAAAATATTAATTCTTTGCAAAAATATCAATTATATGAAATAAATAATATTTTTGGGATTTTTTGGGAAAATCAAATATTTTAACATTTTTGTGAATTATTAAAAAAAGAATTAACTCAAAATCATTAAAACTCAGAGAGAAATTAATTTTTGAATCAATTAAATAAAATCACAAAATTCAAATATTTGAATTATTCAAAAATGGCGCCAAGAACACACCAAGAACACGCGCGTGTTCTGGGTTTGGCTGATTTGCATTTTCTCCTCAATCTCACTTAATACTTGATTATATCATGCAATCCACATATCATTATGCTCGTCTCAACCTCACGATCATGTCTATAACACTTAATTTCATTTAAATTAAACATAAAACATGAAATCACGAAGAAACCTCAAGAACCCTAATTTCTGCATGAAGGCTAGGATTTTTGATACACGATTCAAACAATGCAATTAATTGAGGGAAAACATTCCATGCATGATTATGAACATATGGCCAAATTATTGTGCGAGGAAATATGCATAGATTGAGAGATGACCAAGTATATGCTTACCTCTAAGCCGTGACAGCAAGTGCAGTGTGATTTTTGATTTGGAGGTGTTACAGATGAGTGGTGATGATCTGAACAGCTTCTCTACACCCTATGGAGTGTGTTTGAATGGTTGGACTTGATTGAAATTGGCTGGATCAATTTGTGGTACCTCAGCTGCAACTTGGTTGAAAATTTGAGTAACCAGCTGGTGATTTTGTGAAATTGGTGTTTCAGAAGTGATCTAAGTGTTTGATCAGCTCATATGTGATGTATGTGAGGTGTGTGAGTGATTGGTTTGATTGGAATTGCTCTCAAACTCAAAACCCGATAGTGACTTGCCTTTGAAGGCAAAATTGGAGTGAAAGAAGAGATTTTGAGGAAAGCATCTGTTTGATGGCTTTGGTGTACTCAAACTGATCACAATTGAGCTCTATTTATAGTAGAGCAAGTTTGTTTTGCAAGGAATAGTGAATGCCAGCTGGTAAGTAGGTTTGGCCAATGTTGGCAAATGAAAATCCAAGTCTCCTCTAGCCATTGACTAGAGGTTAGGGCACAGAGCTTTGGTTCCCTTGGTCTTGGATAAGTCTTGACTGATTTCAGATGAGAATGGCTCAGTCCATGCCACCTTGATGCTTCCATTGAATGCTTCAATCCAAATTTGGAGTCTTGTCCCTATTTTGGCCATTCTAGGTTCAACATGCTATTTCTTGTTCCATAGACTTTGGAGGCTTGGCTCAGTGATTGTCCCCTTTAGATTCAATCCTCAGATGTGTCCAAGTGGATAGGAGCATTTGAATTTGGCTGATTTTAGCAAATCGAGCAAAGTTGCAAATTCTACCTTGCCTTTGACAGATTTCAGCAAGGCAACTTTCCAATGTCATATCTCATGACTCAAATGGAATTTGGCAATGTTCTTGGCCATTTTGAAAAGGCCTTACATGATACAACAACTGTTTGAACAAGTTTGGTTTTGATCTCTTTTGATTCCAAGTGAAAAATCCCTCTACATTTGGCAAAAAGTGAAGCAAAATCTGACTTAGTGAAATTTTCACTAAGTGTTGGAACAAAGTGTGATTTCTTGATTTTGATCACTCCATAACTCAAAATCCTTAATGAATTGGCCTTAGGTCTAGTTGAAGTTTTTGTAGAGGGTAATGAGAGCTACAAATCCATCTTTGGATGAGAAAAATTGTCCATGTGGTTTAGGAGTTATGATCCTCCAAAGTTAGTGCATTAGTGGTACTTTTTCCATAACTTAGAAAATTTTCTAAGTTTTATGGTTACCCCTTTTACAAGTTATCCCATTTCCTTTGATTTTTCTTGATGAATGACGATTCAAATCATACATTAACATCATTTTAGGGTTAAAAATCCATTTTGATGAAAAATCTCAAAAAGTCAAAGTTGACTTTTGTGCACAGTTGACTTTTTATCAGATGAATTCCAAATTGTGCAATTCTTCAGGAAATCATGTCCTTGACCTAAATCAAACTTGATGGACATGTTCCAAGGGTGTCATAGGGTATATTGAGGCATGTCCTAGGGTTTGGGAGCATGTCCTGGTCAAAAGTCAAAGTTACAGTTGACTTTTTCCTCAAAACCCTAATTGTGGTGCAGATGAAATTGAGACTTGTTGCTCAAGCTTCTTAGATTAATCCATTGTTCCAAATGGATCAATATAGTTCATTAGAGACCCTCAAATCATGTCTTGAGGTCTTGTCTCTTGATTTGTCCCAAAAGTCAACTTAGGGGTGAATTAGGTCAAGAAACCCTAATTCCTGATTTTTGATGTATGCATCCCCTGAGGTCAAATTGACTTGATGCTGGGGTCCATGAGGTTCCATGGAGTACGTTAGGTTGTGTTTTGGATCTTTGGCTTATGCCCAGATGAAACTTTCCATCTAGAGGCCCTGGTCGACCAAAACCCTAATTTGGGGATATTGGCGATCTTGAGACTTGATCCACCTAGAAGGGAACAACCTTGTGCTTAATCCTTGAAGTGGGAGTCCTTTTTGATCCATTGTGGATGTTTGAGAGGTTAGACAAGTTGAAGATCAAGTCATTCCTTGATTGATCCTTTGTCTAAGGCTCTGAGAGGGCTTAAAACCCTAATTTTGATTGTAGTGAATGCTCAACAACCCTTGAGGCATTTGATGAGGCATGATGGTTCATCCACATTGTGATGATGATTTGTACAATGATGGGAAATCTTAGTGGTCAAAATTTGGGCTATGACAACGATGTTATAGCAGATTCCCTCTGGAACCAATCCGTCGCTCACACCCCACATGGGCACACGACGTTTATGGATCGCTCACACCCTACATGGGTACACGATCACAAGATACATATCATGATGCTTGGCATACAAGGACTTATGACATTCAAATGCATCTTCACACATATATGCAACCATAATCATACATATTTTTCAATCATCAATTTACATCAAGAATTACTCACCATCAACCACAACAATCATCCAATGTATTTCACCACACAATAACGTCATAACAACATCATTATCACATACATCAACATCATATAGATAACACAAAAGACCCACATTTAACGATAACATATCGCATACAACACAAACAAACACAACAAATCCTACAAATCACTAATTATCCTCTACCAAATATTTTTGGTTAAATCATGGCCTAACATCACCATTTAATATCATCTTAAGTTATCTATCTAATGCCTCAAGTCCCACATCAATCGGACTCTCGATTCGGGAGTTACGGTGGAAACATAAAACACACTTTTCACACATACATCACTTTTCCATATTTTCTTATCAATCCATGGCTTAAACATATGTTTCTTTTCCACTATCATAAAGGGGATTGACAGAGCTTTCCAACACATCCGACCGTGCCTCAATCCGATTTACGGATCAAAAGTTATGAAGAAAACAAAAACTGAAAATCTGTCACATTCGCAGTGCGAAGCTCCCAGCGAACCATGGTAGTAGAAAAAATGACCTAATGTTCGCAATGCGAACGGCTAGCGAACGTTCGCTGATTCCTTCGCTGTGGCTCATAGTGCGAACCTGCGAAACTCAGAATTTCCAGCAGCGATAACATAGGTCATTTGGGGTCAAAATACACCATTTCTTCCACCCAAATACTTCCAAAACATACTATAACGACCAAAACGTGATCCAAACCTAACAACAAGTATTCTACTCAGTTTATATCGAATTTCATCCGTGAAAACATCGATTTCTATCAATCGCTCCTAATTCCAATCGATACGAAAAGTAGTGAAACAAACAAAACAATTACAACAAACAACACATATACATACACAAGCAAGATATAAATGAAACTTCTCACCCTTACCCGATTAATCGTGCTCGAAACGGAGTTTTCCCGATTTCTCCTCTTTCTCCTCTTCTCTCTTTCTTTCTTCTCCTTTTCTTTCTCTTCTTTTTCTTTCTCTCTATTTTCTCTCAAATCTCTATTTATATAAAATATCTAAACCCCTAAAAGACTATTTTACCCCTCAGCTCAAATATCTCGCAAACGCTCTCAAAACGCGACAAAATATAAACCACGATGAAAAATAATATATTTTCCAATAAAAGTCAAGAATAAAATAATATAAAACAAAAATAATTAAATCGACTCGACTAAATAAATAAGACAAAACCGGGGCGTTACAATTCTCCCCCACTTAGACATTTTCTTCCTCGAAAATATACTGAGACGAACAAATCCGGACACGACTCTTGCCACCGACCAACAAACTAACATGCCAACAAAAGCACACCACGAATTAATACAAACTGACAAACCGCCCTGCTAACAACAACTACTACAACAACACGACACGACGACAACTACAACGACAAGATGCAAAGCCCATACAATGCACTTGACGACCAACACACAACTCAAAGAATACCCAAGTTACGAACACACACAGGTTCACTCTCGAACCGAAATACAAAAAGAACATAAAGTTCCACGACCCCACATCGTTTCAACAACCTCTACATAACTATGATACCAACATCTTTGTCATACAACAACATTACAACAATGCTACGATTCACCAATCGAACATACGACCAAAACACCCAACTACATATTAGTACCTGATTAATATTTAAACCTTTCGCCTAACACTTCCATATTGAAACATCCAATAGTCTTACCATTCCTACATGTTCCCAATGTTCAAATTATGAATTCTTACAAGTCACACACGCAAATACAAAATGTGCCACATCCCTCTTCCGCTGCGCACTCTGATTACTCGTAACCATAAAAACTATAAATCTCACGTCCAAAGTATAACTCTTTCTCATATTCACCAAAATTCACTGTTCACTTTTAATATACCCAACATTCCACTATGCTGTGTTATCTCACACACCAGACACAAGTATCTGAACTGCTCAAACAATTTTAATTCTATGACCATCAAAACAGACATGCATAAAAACTTTCGACTTAACCTTTTAGGCACCACATCAAGTTTTCCCCAATAGGATAATTCGAGCCAAAGTCATAACTCATCCCAAATTCTAACCATCCTTATTGTCTCATACTCTGTTCCCTCAAACCAAACAAGTACTCAATATCTTTGTGATTACCAAACATTTTGAACCTAGAACCGTAAAGATAATACCTCCAAATATTCCAACACAATACAACCGCAACCAATTCCAACTCCAGAATAGTATAGATCCTTTTATAAATCCTCAATTGTCATAAAGCATAAGCCACGAATTTACCATCTTGCATTAACCACAGACTAAACTCATCATAGACGCATCCCCATACCTCACAACCAGTTTATTAGGATCACACAGAATCAAAACTGAAACCGTAGACAACTTCTACTTCCGCTCTCAAAAACTCACTCACAACGAACATCTAAAACAAACGACTTACCCTTTGCAAGTCAATTGAGATACCAGAAGTACGAACTTAACAAAGTCTTCCATAACCTGCAATAACAACCAACTGAGCCCAAAAGTTTCTAATCTCCTTAACCAACTTCGGAGCCTCTCATTGTAGAACTACATCTACTTCCGATGAATCCATAACAATACTCTCATCCGAAATGACATATCCAAGAAAACTAACCCTTCTCAACCAAAATTCTCACTCGAATAACTTAGCATAAAACCTCGTCTCCTTTCTACACTTGCAATTCCAATCTCAAATAGTCTACATGTTCTTCCTCTGAGTTTATAACAGATCCGAAAATCCTCAATCAAAACCACCATGAACTTATCCAAACAAATATGGAAGATACGATTCCTCTACTCCACAAACATTCCAGACACCTTACTAACACCGAACAACATCACTGTGCATTGTAATGCCCAACTAAATTCCAAAAGATATAAATTCTTAAAGCTTTTGCAAAACTTCCCACTGGGTAAATGGTTACTCATATACAAGCTTAACCAAGTAAATAACAGCCTATTCTGAGGATAACAAACCTAACCAGTCACATTAAATCGATCGAAGCCTCAACTCACACAATTCACCATTCTTATCAAACATTCCAAATAATTGTAATTTCAATCAAACTCAACCAACCCAATTCTAGTTATCTATTCCCGAAAGTGGACACTTATTCTCAATCGTTACCTTATTCCACTGTTAGTAATCCATACACAAGTTCTTCTCTTAACAATCCAAATTCCATAAATAATATTTCCGGTTTCCAAAACGTAAAACCCTTTCATAGCTCCACAATGATATAAAGAACGTTTAAATCGGATAAACGAAGCCAAAGTTAAGAAAGAACCAATTTGGAAAGATCTGCCATGTTCGCAATGCGAATCTCCCAGCGAGCAGTCGCTTTCCTCATTCGCAATGCGAACCCCCAGCGAACCAAGGCAGAAGAAAAAGGGCACAAAGTTCGCACTGCGAACTACTAGCGAGCCTTCGCCTTGACCTTCGCACTGCGAAGCTCCGGCGAATCTCCGCGTTCCCATTCAACCGTCCAATTCCACAATTTCCAACATGTATCAACAACCAACCAAAAAGAACTCTTAAATATTACATCCACCCCTAAGGGTTTCCTCAAGATTTCCATAGTCTCATACCATCAAGGAATTCCAAATCGTTTGCGATTCGTCACAATTCAAAACTCAAGTTATCCAGAACACAACCGTAAGTTTCCATACTACCCACTGGTTAACATGCAACCTCCTACTATCATCTTTTTCCTTACCAACCATGCTGGACCTATCAAGTCGACACACTAATGTTTCATCCAAAACACATCTGAAAACCATGCACAACTGATGGCCCATCACTGTGGCTTTCCTGTCAATTTCCAGAACACTAGCCTTACAAATATAACAAACACCTTAGTCTCAACTCCAAAGAGGGTCCTACTCACTTAGCAGATATAACCTCAACTATTCACCTTCGTCTCATTTAAGTTCACACTCTACTCTCTGAGAATAATCATTAGTAATACCCAATCATTCTCCCTCAGAGACATTCCAACTTGACCAATATACAAAACCTCTAATCCGCCTCATCTTCCGATATAAGAATCTTCATCGACTCATCAAAATAATCCGTAATCATTTCTAAAATCTCAAACCATTCATTGCACACACTATCAAAGCCAGAAAGACCCGTCTATTCCATCCAACATAATTCCGTCTACTATCAACAAGAGATTAAGGGTGATCAGTTCCTCAATTTGTCAATAGACAACCGACAATCATAATGGGGCATAAACCGTCTTTACCAAACTATAATAGCATCCCTTACATCCTGCGCACAAACTGCCTAAGGCACAAATCCTTAGTTAACATAAACCTTACCTCCGCATTCCCTCTGGAATCAAGAATAACACTGTCCAACAACACTTACACTCTTGCCACCAACGGCACACTGAGCCAACGCTCTACAACCGAAGCAACTTGGAGAAGTACCAGCTTCTCCCCCACTTATCTCATTCTAACACCTGAAGACAAAAGATTAGGAAACCAGAAAGTACCGACAGTGCTCCACACACATATCATGTACTAAGGGACAACCAACACCACCAGTATTCAACTGTCACACCAACTGACTCAATAACTTGGCCGAACGGACCGACCTGCTCTGATACCACTAATGTAACACCCCAATTCCCATCGCGAATAAATAATACATAAATAAAATCAGAGTAACTAAAAAATTTATTTTTCTGACAGGAACAGGAATGCCACATTTAAAGAAACAAAACATCATCCCTGCTCATAAATTTGATACATAGCATAAAATAGAATACCCTCAAAGGGGAAACTTTTTCCATATAAAGGGAAGGTCAATTATGGAATAAAGCGGAAAGATCCATAACCAACTTGTTTTACAAAATAAATCATTTTAGAATATCAACTATATACACAAAAGTACAATAAGTTACGTTCAACAAATGTATACATATATATAAAATCGTTCCCCGACTCCCGTGCTACGTATCAGAGCAGACACCAAGATCGACAACAGAACGGAGGACTAATCTTCACAAAAAGACCTCCAGCAACTCTAATCTGCAATGCCTCATAGAGCATTATAAAACAGCAGAAGGGTGAGAAATAACAACTAAAATCAAGATTGCATAATAATATGCAAATACATAATAATTCACATGCATAGCTATTCTCACCACAAACACCACATACTAATACATATAACATACCACATATACGTAACATATATCTATTAATCCAACGATATAGCAGATATCAAGTATCCAACATACTCACATAATTGCACATAAGGCATACCAAGTCATAGCATTTAGAAACACATCACACATCACATAGCATATGTCTACGCGTAAAACATATTATCCACAACCAATGCATTTATCACATATGCACATCAAATTACCAATGCTATTACAATCTCAACACATAACAAATCAATGCACAATTTCCACACATAATCAATCAAATCATGATTTTCCACGCATAATGCATCTATGATTTATGCAAATGCACAAAGACCGACACAACGACTCTATGCAAATTCCATGCGATACCGACTTCCAATGTTTCTCATCACTAGTTCACTCAGGAACTCTGCTGGAACCATCGCTCGTTACATCACTGTAACGCCCCGTCGGGCATACGATGTTCCCCGTCGCTCACACCCCACACGGGCACACGACGTTTATGGATCGGTCACACCCTACACGGGCACACGAACCAATCGCTCACACCCCACAAGGGCACACGATCGTCTATAACCATCGCTTTCGGTCCCCTTATTTTTAAGGCGATTCATACCTCTTATTTTTAAGGCTCACGATGTTATAGCAGATTCCCTCTGGAACTAATCCGTCGCTCACACCCCACATGGGCACACGACGTTTATGGATCGCTCACACCCCACATGGGCACACGATCACAAGATGCATATCATGATGCTTGGCATACAAGGACTCATGACATTCAAATGCATTTTCACACATATATGCAACCATAATCATACATATTTTTCAATCATCAATTCACATCAAGAATTACTCACCATCAACCACAACAATCATCCAATGTATTTCACCACACAACAACGTCATAACAACATCATTATCACATACATCAACATCATATAGATAGCACAAAAGACCCACATTTATATGACGATAACATATCACATCCAACACAAACAAACACAACAAATCCTACAAATCACTAATTATCCTCTACCAAATATTCTTGGTTAAATCATGGCCTAACATCACCATTTAATGTCATCTTAAGTTATCTATCTAATGCCTCAAGTCCTACATCAATCGGACTCTCGATTCGGGAGTTACGGTGGAAACATAAACACACTTTTCACACATACATCACTTTTCCATATTTTATTATCAATCCATGGCTTAAACATATGTTTCTTTTCCACTATCATATAGGGAATTGAAAGAGCTTTCCAACGCATCCGACCGTGCCTCAATCCGATTTACGGATCAAAAGTTATGAAGAAAACAAAAACTGAAAATCTAACACGTTCGCAGTGCGAAGCTCCCAGCGAACCGTGGCAGTAGCAAAAATGACCTAACGTTCGCAATGCGAATGGCTAGCGAACATTCGTTGATTCCTTCGCTGTGGCTCGCAGTGCGAACCTGCGAAACTCAGAATTTCCAGCAGCGATAACATAGGTCATTTGGGGTCAAAATACACCATTTCTTCCACCCAAACACTTCCAAAACATACTATAACGACCAAAACATGATCCAAACCTAACAACAAGTATTCTACTCAATTTATATCAAATGTCATCCGTGAAAACATCGATTTCTATCAATCGCTCCTAATTCCAATCGATAGGAAAAGTTGCAAAACAAACAAAACCATTACAACAAACAACACATATACATACACAAGCAAGATATAATTGAAACTTCTCACCCTTACCCGATTAATCGCGCTCGAAACGGAGTTTTCCCGATTTCTCCTCTTTCTCCTCTTCTCTCTTTCTTTCTTCTCCTTTTCTTTCTCTTCTTTTTCTTTCACTCTATTTTCTCTCAAATCTCCATTTATATAAAATATCTAAACCCCTAAAAGACTATTTTACCCCTCAGCTCAAATATCTCGCAAACGCTCTCAAAACGCGATAAAATATAAACCACGATGAAAAATAATATATTGTCCAATAAAAGTTAAGAATAAAATAATATAAAACAAAAATAATTAAATCGACTCGACTAAATAAATAAGACAAAACCGGGGCGTTACATTTTGCAATTCTCCTGGCCATACGCGTATTACCCTGAGCCATACGCGTATTGCCCTGATTCCTCGCCCATTCCATACGCGTATTGCCCAAGGTCGTACGCGTATGGGCAGAGACCTATTTTTCCCAAAATTCACGTTTAAAAGTCCAATTCGCGTAGTGCCCTACACCATACGCGTATTGCCCTAAAGTCTTACGCGTACAATATGCAAATTGACAGATGGCAGAGCAAAATGAAGCTCCATACACGTATTGCCCAGTTTTCTTCAATGCCATACGCGTATTGCCTTGAGTGATACGCGTTTGGGCAGTGGAAAATCCAGAAAATTCTGCAGAACTTTGTTCTGCGTTTTCCACCCCAACGTCATCCAATTTTCACCTATACACTAGAAAAATTACCAATACAATGCCTAACAACACGTATATAACCTGTATCAACAATAATGGACCTGAAAACATAATTTCCGATATAATTTAATCAATTTCTACATAATATGATTTTTACTATATATTTCCATTTCAATCCAATAACAATCAAAAACATACATACATAATTATACACAAGCATATAATAATCGAGTTTCGCACCCTTACCCGATTTAATCGTGTTTAGAAAAGTCGGGAGATTGATTTCTTGATTTCCAAGTTTTTCTCTCTTTCTTCTCTTCTTCTCTTTTCTTTCCCTTTTCCTTCTTCTCTTTTTCTTTCTCTCTATTTTTCTCTCTTTCTATTTCTATTTTCTAAATTAAAGAAAAATAAGATGAAATGACCAAAATACCCCCACACTCAAATATCTCGCAAAAGTTCCCAAAACTCGATAAAATATCACAACATTGAAAAATAACATATTTCCAAATAAAAGTCGAAAATAAAATAATATAATAATAAAATAATCAAAACGACTCGATTAAATAAAAGCTGACAGAACTGGGGCGTTACATATACAATATGGAACAAAGAGAAAGACATTATTCCCGGTGAAACTTTTCTCAGATTATCACTATTTAGAAAATTGTCAAAGAAATTCATTTCCCCAGAGATGATTAATTCCTGGTGAAACCTCTCTTGAATTTCTTCAAACCCTAGAATTATTCACTAAAGAAAGGATTAATTCCCGGTGAAACCTTTCTTGAATTTTTCTTAAGTATGGACCTACAGGCTTCCTAAAAGCATTCACAGCCTCCTCTTGGGCTTTGTACAAGGACCCTCAGGCTTCTTAGAAGTTCTCATGCCTCCTCTTGGGCTTAGTACAAGGACCCAAAAGACCTCTTAAAGGTATAGGACAGAACCTAGTCATTCTTTGTTGGAGCAGTCTTCCTGAGTCAGAGTATCAAACGAATGTAGGGTTGATTCTCATCCCTTAAAACATCAACCTCCTCTTGGGCATCATACAAAGATAATTCTCCAACTAAGAGTCAACCTCTCCATACCAGCAGACTTGGATAGTCTCATCTCCCTTTGGATTTCAAAGAAACCTCCAAACTTCCTAAACACAGGAAAAATCCTGATCACCTAATTAATCTCTAAGCAAATTTCAAACCTCCACAGGATTCACAACTCAATCTCTAAACCCTAACTCTAATTCCCCAGTCAGGGTCAATTACTGTTAATTCACTATTAACAAAATCCCCAACAGAATTAGAACCTCAAGGCATCTAATATCTCAACTCTTCTGTAAATCCTCAGCAAAAGTTGAATTCCCCCTATTTGGACCTGTCTCTGGATCTCAATAATCCTCAGCAGAAGTTAGCCTCCTCTTAGGCTTTATATAAGAAATTCCTTAGCCAGTCTCCTCTTAGGCTTTGTATAATGATCATTCCTTAGCAGTCTTTCAGCCTCAATCTTGGGCTTTGTACAAGACACCCCAAAAATATCTATCCAGTAGAGTCTGTTAACTTTTAGCCTCATTCTTGGGCTTTGTACAAGACAGATATAAAAACTCCCTAAACAGAGTCATAATTTCAGCCTCAATCTTGGGCTTTGAACAAGACAGATACTCTTCAGCTGAGTCAAACCCTTTAGCCTCAATCTTGGGCTTTGTACAAGACACAGATAAACACTCTCTTGTTGAGTCAATCATTTCTCAGCTCCTCTTAGGCTTTGTATAAGGATCTCCCCAGTGGAGTCAATCAATCTCTTAGCTTTAACCTTGGGCTTTAATCAAGGCACACAAAAATCAACACCCCTCAGAGGAATTCAAAGATCTCTCTGTAGGAAGACATTTCTCTTTGTATCACACCAAAACAAATAATCAAAACAAACCCTAATCCCAGATAATTACTGTAAGTGGCACACTTGTTGATACAAACATCTAAGCTGTGGTCCCTCATTATCCTGGTTAAAACTCTTTCATCTAATTGCTGTAGATGGCAAGCCTCTGGATTATTTACATCCAACCCAATGTTCCTCTCTTAGCTTGGAAAATTCCTAAAGAAAAATGGCATTCCTCTACACTGAGTTAAAGTTTTCTCTTTCAGGACAAATCCCCTGTAAAGGAAATTATGGCATTGTTGGACTCCATACATTCCAGTTAAAGTAGTTCTCCTTTATAATCAGTTATCTAAACCACTGTGATAAGCAGATGAGATATCTCCCTTTAGAGATGACAAATTCTCTCAGTCAAACCCTTTTAGCTTCATTCTTGGGCTTTGAACAAGGCACAAACAAACCTTTTAGCTTCAATCTTGGGCTTTAAACAAGACACAAACAAACCTTTTAGCTTCAATATTGGGCTTTAATCAAGACACCAGACATTTTTTCATCCTATTCATTACGGGAATACGTAGGCATAAGATTGCGAAATCTTAGCGAGCACGCTAATAAAATACCTTAGGTCCAGTACCTTACCAAAAACATCGGAAAACCCAAGAAACAACAAAAATACTCTCTCTCTCTCTCTCAGACATCCCCACAAAGAATAAACTTTCCCATTTACAGACAAACACCATCATGTAGAAAGCAGAACTTAATGCTAATTAACCCATGGATAACCATGTATAGGATGGGTAACTGACAACTCCCCATTGTTCAGTTAAACATTGGAGTGCAAGGTTAGTTTTAGATAGCTTCCCTTTCCCTTCCAGCTTCACGGGATAAATAAGAAATCAGAAATTAGCACCCAACGTTCCTCCCATTTAGGTGAGGAAATCCCCATGGCGATAAGGTGGTCGCGTCACCGACCAAAATCGCATGCTATAGAAAAATGGCGACTCTGCTGAGGAGCC
Organism: Lathyrus tuberosus; assembly: GCA_022829125.1. Classification (NCBI taxonomy): domain Eukaryota; kingdom Viridiplantae; phylum Streptophyta; class Magnoliopsida; order Fabales; family Fabaceae; genus Lathyrus; species Lathyrus tuberosus. The sequence goes on from JALAZF010000363.1 coordinate 6,490,036, forward strand.
AAAGTAGGATTAGAATTCCTAGGAGGTCTATGATGATTAGTTTTAGGTATTATACTATACTATATATACTTTTCCTACTTGATATCCGTGTTTATTTTTCTATCAATGGGAATGCGATTGATACACATCTGGAAAGTTTGAGAGAAACCATAAGATAAGTGATGGTGTAGACATGTACGCTTATCGGGAGTGAATCCCAACTAAGTTGAACTTGGTAGACCATCAAATCAGTGGAGGTACTGTGAAGGCATGGCTTCTCAACTTATTTTGATGACGACAACAATGCTCATTCAGTATGCTTGCTCAAACGGAATTGGATCAAAGACATTGAAGCTACATTGAAGCTTGAACAAGATTGCTCATTATTTCAAGTCTTGGAGATCTCTCAAGGATCGATCAAAGGTAGAAACAATTACCTCTTAGTAATGTGCATACAAGTGTTCAAAATAATCTTTGTCCATGCCATGATCATTATAAAATATTTATTGCACCAAAACTATTTACACAGTTCTGTTTCTAAATAATTTTTTCAAAACTGGCTTCAAGTAACTGGTTACTCACCAAGTGATAACCGATTACCCTTTGTAAATTTTGAAAAATAAAAAGGTCGTTGCTGCAAGTAACCGGTTACTTACCAAGTGATAACCGGTTACCACTGTTCCAATATCAAAAAATATTGCATCTCTTCAGAAAATTAATTTGAATTTCTACATTTTGAAGTATGGTATCCTTTGGCAATTTGCACCCATTTGAGGAGGTGTTATGTGTTATATAAACTCTCATTTTTCAGAATTTCAATTCACCTCCTTGCAAAAATTTCAAACAATCATTCATTTACAAAATCTTTCATTTTATAAAAGTGTTCTTCATAAACTTTCTAAGAGTGAAACTTCTGCATTGAATCTTCACATATACTGCATTTGTTTCATTCCAATTGTGTTGAACACTTGTATAACATTATTAGAGTGATTTCTACAAAAGGAGAAGATCAATCTTTTGATTGATTCAAGTTCAAAATCCAACTTTCATCACTTACTACAAAATTCAGAAATATATTTCTTTATCACATCTTGTTTTTAGGTTTGTTAAAAAATAAGATTGTGAAGTTGTAATCCTTGTTATCCGGATTGTGGATACAAGAGGTCCTTTGTGAGAGGATTGTTCTCAATAGGACTTAGTGGAAAAATCCAAGAGGATTTTTCTTGGTGGTTGATAGTTAGTGACTTGTATAGGAAGACTAGGAAGAGTCTTGTCTTGTCCAAAACTATAGTGAAATCTATTTCAAGGTGAAAGGGGACTGGAGTACTCTCGACCTGTGAGGCGAACCAGTATACTTCCTGGTGTTCTTTAATTTCCGCTTTTACCGTATTTCATCACTTAGAAATCTTTAGGAAAGAAAAAATCAAAAACCGTCAAAAATCCGGATAATCGTCTAAGTACCTAATTCACCCCCCCCCCCTCCTCTTAGGCACACTTATAACTTACAATTAGCATCAAAGCAGGTTAGGTAACATGTTCCTACAAGATCCATAATGGCTTCCGCAAGCACAAACCCAGTTTTCAAAGACAGTGGAAGTAGTAACAAGCCCCCACTTTTCTCTGGAGAGTATTTTGATTTTTTGAAGATTCGTATAAGGGCGCATCTTGAAGCACAAGGAGAAGGTATACGGGAAGCCATTAATAATGGTCCGCATAATCCAGTTAATATGGTAAATGGTGTTGGTACTGCAAAATTAAAGAGTATGTATGATGAAGAAGACAAGAAAAAATTCTAAATGAAAAGAAAGCTATAAATCTTCTTCAAAGTGCTTTAAGTATTGATGAGTTCTTTCGTGTTTGTCAATGTAAATCGAAAAAAGAAATATGGAATACTTTGGTAGAAACACCTGAAGGAATGGATGAAGTTAAAAGATCTAGACTAAACACTTTAAGTCAAGAATATGAAATGTTCCGAATGCAGCCCAGAGAATCCATTGTCGCATTACAAAAGAGATTTGTTCATTTGACTAATCACTTAATGGAACTTGGTAAGACATTCTCAAATGATGAATTAAATCTCAAAATTCTAAGATCATTGACTAGAGAATGGAAACCAAAAGTAATGGAAATATCGGAAAAGAAAAGCCTCTCTACGATGACTTTCACATCTCTATTTGGTAAACTCCAAGAACATGAATTAGAACTTGAACAACTTGAAAAACATGAACTCCAAGACAAGAAGTCCAAGGGCATTGCATTAAAAGTAGATTCAAAAGGAAAACAAAATGATGATTCATCGGAGGAAGACGAAAATTTCATGCTTCTAGTAAAAAGACTCGGTAATTTTTTGGGAAATAAAGACAAGTCTTTTTATGCTAAAAGAATGAAACACTTTAAGAAAAAGGAGGCTACCACTTCATCTCAAGATATTACATGTTATGAATGTGGAAAGCAAGGTCACATAAAACCCGAATGTCCACAACTTGCAAAGAAAGGAAGTTTCAAAGGTAAGAAGGAATAAAAAAATAAGAAGGCATACATTGCATGGAAAGACGACGAAATTAGTTCATAATCCGACTTGGATAGTGACGAAAGCGCAAAACTAGCAGTTATGGCTACACACAACTCGGAAGATGAAAATGACGAGGTTAGTACTAAATTTTCTCTTTATGATAATGATACACAAGAATCTATAAATGAACTCTTAAATGAATGTAAGGTCTTATGTAAAACAATTTCTTCACAAAAGAAACATATAACATCTTTAGAAGAAAAAGTTGATGTTATGGAAAAAGAGTCAAAAGATGAAAAACAAAAGAAAACTAGTGAAGAAAAATAAGAGTTGATATGTAAAAATTGTGAATCACTTTCATTCCAAATTGTTCAATTAAAAAGAGTCCTAGAAAGATATGAGAAAGGACAAATTGGATTAGAAACGGTTCTTAGTCAACAAAGATATCAAATGACAAAAGTGGACTTGGTTACTCAAAATTTTCTAAACCAAGTTCTAATAAAACACTCTTTGTTAAGGCTAGTGACCAAACTTCTAAAGAGAAAGTGAAAAAACCTAGGAATGTGCATCCTTATCCTAAAATGAAAAGAACTCCTACAAAGAAAAGATTTCCTAAAAAGAAATCCTATGTTCCTAGATATAAAAGCAATTTTGTTCCTGCTTGTTTTTATTGTGGTATTATTGGCCATACACCTAATGCTTGGTATGTAAGAAACTTTAGTGTTGCAAGTGGGCATTATGTGTGGGTAAAGAAAGGTACTAATTATGAAGGACCCAAGGCTATTCGGGTACCTAACAAAACATAATTTATTTTGTAGGTTTGCTTGAAGACCACTTCAAATCTATGGTATCTTGATAATGGTTGTTCGAAGCATATGACCGAAGACATAAACAAATTTTCAAGTCTAGTGGTTAAGGCCAAGTGTTATGTTATTTATGGAGATAACAATACAGGAAAGATTCTTGGCGTAGGCAATGTTGGTGCTCCGCCTTTCATAACAATTGAAGATGTGCTTTATGTTGAAGGCTTAAAGCATAACCTTATTAGCATAAGCCAACTTTGTGACAAAGAATTCAAAATCAAGTTCACTAAAGATGAATGTTTGATAGAAGATGAAGTCACTAATGAGGTAATGCTTAAGGGTAAAATAATTAACAATATTTTTATGATTTCCCTTGATGACACTTCTTTGAAGGTTAAATGTCTTATGGAAAGCAATAATGATTCATGGCTTTGGCACAAAAGGATTGCTCACATTCATATGGAGCATTTGAATAAATTAATTAAGCATGATTTAGTTATTGGTTTACCAAAGATAAAATATGTCAAAGATAAGTTGTGTGATGCATGTCAAAAAGGGAAACAAACCAAGTCAACTTTCAAATCTAAAGATGTGGTGTCCACTTCAAAGCCACTACAATTGTTGCATATGGACTTATTTGGTCCATCAAGAACAAGAAGCTTTGGAGGTAATGTATATGCTTTAGTTATTGTTGATGATTTCTCTAGATATACTTGGACATTATTTTTAGTGCAGAAAAGTGATGCATTTAAGGAGTTCAAGAAATATGCAAAACAAATTCAAAATGAGAAGTCACTTTCAATTGCCTCCATAAGAAGCGACCATGGTGGAGAATTCCAAAATGCTTCCTTTGAAGAATTTTGTGAAGAACATGGAATTTCTCACAACTTCTCGGCACCAAGGACTCCTCAACAAAATGGAGTAGTGGAGAGAAAGAATAGGCCATTGGTGGAACTTGCAAGAACAATGCTTAGCGACTCAAATATTCCAAAATATTTTTAGGCGAACGCGGTAAGCACAACATGTTTTGTAAGTAATCGTGTTAACATTAGACATATTCTCAAGAAGACCCCCTATGAACTCTTCAAAGGGAGGAAACTTAACATTGCTTATTTCCACATCTTTGGATGCAAGTGCTTTGTCTTAAACAATGACAAAGACAATCTTGGTAAGTTCGATGAAAAATCGGATGAAGGTATATTTCTTGAATATTCTCTTTCTAGTAAGGCTTATAGAATTTATATTAAAAAAACTTTAACTATTGAAGAATCTATGCATGTTAAGTTTGATGAATCTAACCCCTCCAAGGAGGATATTGTGTTATGTGATGATGATGATGAAATTGTCGAAGTTCCTAAAGAAGATACTTCAATTGAAAATCAAGTGGAACATCAAGAAGAACAGATTCAACAAGAGTCAAATGACAATGATCTACCTAAGGAATGGAGGACTCATAGAGATCATCCAATTGATAAAGTAATTGGTGATATTAGTCAAGGCGTTGCAACAAGGTTAAATCTTAAAGATGCTTGCTTAAACATGGCATTTGTCTCACAAATTGAACCTTCCAAAGTTGGTGAAGCCTTAAGTGACAACCGTTGGATTATTGCTATACAAGAAGAGTTAAACCAATTCGAAAGCAATCAAGTTTGGAAACTTGTTCCTAGACCAAGTGATAAACACGTCATTGGTACTAAATGGGTGTTTAAGAACAAACATGATGAGAATGGAATAATTATTCGAAACAAAGCAAGGTTGGTGGCACACAGTTACAATAAAGAAGAAGGCATTGATTTCGAGGAAACATTCGCTCCGGTTGCAAGGTTAGAAGCTATCCGTTTATTACTTGCTTACGCATGTTCATTAAATTTTCAGATATATCAAATGGATGTCAAAAGCGCATTCTTGAATGGCTACATCAATGAAGAAGTCCATGTCAAACAACCCCCGGGCTTTGAAGACTTCAATAATCCTTCACATGTCTTCAAGTTAAAGAAATCTCTTTATGGCTTAAAGCAAGCACCAAGGGCATGGTATGATCGTCTAAGCAACTTTCTTTGTCAAAAGGGATTTGTAAAAGGCAAAGTTGACAAGACATTGTTCATGAAGAAAGCAAAAGTTAATACTTTGTTAGTTCAAGTCTATGTCGACGACATCATATTCGGTTCAACAAACAAAGATCTTTGTGAAGAATTCTCTTTGATGATGCAAGGAGAGTTTGAGATGTCTATGATGGGTAAGATGAATGACTTTCTTGGACTACAAATTAAGCAACTAAAGGACGGTATCTTCATCAACCAATCCAAGTATTGCAAAGAATTGTTGAAAAGATTCGACATGGATGGATGCAAGGCTATGGCTACACCAATGGGATCTGGAACCTATGTTGATCAAGATGAATCGGGTGCTTCCATTGATATTACTAAGTATCGAGGTATGCTTGGTTCTTTATTATATTTGACAGAAAGTCATCCTAACATAATGTTTAGTGTGTGTTTATGTGCCCGGTTTCAAGCAAATCCAAAGGAGTCACATCTCACCGCTGTAAAAAGAATCATGAAGTATCTCAAGGGAACGACGAAAGTTGGTATATGGTATCCAAAAGGTAGTGTTTGTAATTTAATTGGTTATTCTGACGCGGATTATGCAGGATGTAAAAATGATAGAAAAAGTACAAGTGGTACTTGTCACATTTTGGGAAATGCATTAGTGTCTTGGGCGTGCAAGAAACAAGCATGTGTCACACTTAGTACGATCAAAGTAGAGTATATTGCAGCAGGTAGTTGTTGTGCACAAATCCTTTGGCTCAAACAACAACTTCTTGATTATGGCCTAGATCTCAGTTGCATCCCTCTACGATGTGACAACACAAGTTCAATTAACATCACAAAGAATCCGGTCGTGCATTCAAGGACCAAACCCATAGACATTTGACATCACTTCCTTCATGATCATGTGCTTCATGGAGATGTTGAAGTTACCTTTGTGGATACACATAATCAACTAGCGGATATCTTCACAAAACCACTCGCAAAAGAACCATTTTTCAAGATTCGAAGAGAACTTGGTATTTTAGATGAAGGTGATGTATAAATCTTCAATATTTATTCATTATACACTATAATGAAGCTAAGGTACACAAAATTCTAATTTGTTAAAAATTTTGCAAGCTATCTCTAATATGTGTTTCATGTGAAAAATGTGTTTTCTTTATTTTATGCTAACTTAATCTAACTTTCATGATATGAGTATATGGCTCAAAGTTGCATTATTAAGTATATTAACATGTCAAAACAATTTTTTTTGAAAAATACATAATTTTTGAGTTACAAAGCTACTGTTTTTCACTTTTTGGGTCAAGTAACCGGTTAACACTTGGTAAGTAACCGGTTACCCTTTGTATTTTTTGCCCCAGAACGCAACTTTTACACTATGTAACCGGTTATCGCATGGGGAGTAGCCGGTTACCACTGATATGCACTGAAAATTTTAATTCTTTTAAATTTCGCAGAATGTGTGTTAATTGTGATAAATGCTATTTTTTTGTTAGTGAGTCAAAAGTGATTATTTGAATAAGTTCTTTGCATGTTCATTCATAAATTACATTGGTACTCTTCCCATTTACGTATTCTTCAATACTTTCCAACTTCTTCTCCACTAACCCCATTACTCCACTTTAAGAGAAATTAAACCCCACTCACAACTCTTCCTCCTTATAACCCTAAAGTTCAGAAACTCTCTTCTCCATCTCCTCTCAAACCCCAAATCTGAATTTCATCTCCAAACCCTAACTCTCAAAAGCTTTTGCCATGGCTCCTCCCAAGCAAGACAAAGGGAAGAAAAAGGTAGGAGAAAGTTATGATTCTGTTGAAGAACACCACTTGCAACCTGTCAAACTCAGAAGGATGGATTTTGATGTCAGAACCAAAACCTTGATACAGGTGAAATATGTCAACTTCTTAGCTTTTCCATCTCACAGTTTCACTTTTGAGACTTTGCTGGAGAATTCTAGAGTTAAAAATCTTGTAGCTGAGGCAGGTCCTTACTATCCTGACCTAATTATAGAACTTTATCATTCTGTTAAGTTTGAAAAGGAAGAATTGGATGAAGACATATTTACTGCTTTTGTTAAGAACAAGGATATTTCTATGGATTTCACTGATTTAGGAAAATGTTTGGGTGGACCATCTGAGGGTAAGGAACTGCATCAGGGTGTTTTACCTAACACTGTGACATGGAAGGGTTTTGACAGCTTAGCATTTTTTGTTGAAATTTACAGAGGTTCTCATGCTAATCTTTTAGGTAAACAACCTCCAAATGCCACAAGAGTTATCAAATATGCCAACTTCCTATATGTCAGTGATCATATGCTACATTACATTTTTGCATACATTTTGGTCCCGAAACATTCAAATCATTCTCAAGTGAGTGAGTTGAAAGTTCAACTCATTCGGGCTATGAAATTGGGACTAAAAATTAGCTGGGCGTATGTGATCTTTCACCACATGCAGCATCAACTTTCTCTCTCCGGCGGTCTACCTTATGTAAGGTTTGTTTCAAATTTTTTGGAATATAACGAGTTTTTGCTTAAAAGGGAACCAAGGAATGTAATGACTTCAAAGGTGTGTGAGATAAATGCAACCACAGTTACAAAAAACACTGGAATCATTGTTGCTTCAAATGGTATGTATCGCTACAAGGATGAAGTTGCTGCCACCGTTGTTGCTCTTGAAGGTGGTTACTCAAATGAGTTCCTCTATACCGAAATGCTTAGCATGAAAACAACCATGAACCATAACCACCGACAATCCATTAGAGGCATAAACTCCCTTAAAAGGTTATTTTGTTCCATGCTCCATAACCAAGTAACCGTTGAAGACGAAGAAGGAAGTGAAGTGGTGAAGAGGAAGAAGGAAGTGAAGATGAGGAAATGGAAGAGAATTCCGATAGTGATTAATTCCATGTTTCTTTTATGCATCTAGTTTGTCTTTTAAGTTTAGTTTTTGATGTTTAAGATTTAAAGTTTCTAAGACCTAAGTGTTTAGGCATTTTGAGTTATTTCGTTATGTTTCGTACTTTGATGTTATGTTGGTACTTTATATTGATCAAGTTTTAATATATTAAGTGTTTTGTTAAGCTTTGTGTATTGTCTTATTTGTATGTGTGGTATGATTTTTTTTACATATTTATCATGTTCATACAACTTATGCTATCTTGTTTCAAAGTCTTTTTCCCTTCCTTTTTGGTAATGACAAAGGGGGAGAAGATTGTATTGTGTTATATGGTTTCTCTAACAAATTTTGCGGATTTTAAAAAGCTTCTAAGACCCTCTAAGAATCATGGATTTAGGGGGAGCATTATCTAAGGGGGAGCTTTCTTTGGTTTGAGAAACAGGATTGGAATGCACTTTCAAATATTGGGTTGTCATCATCAAAAAGGGGGAGAATGTAAGACATGGCTTCTTAAATTATTTTGATGACGACAACAATGCTCATTCAATATGCTTGCTCAAACGGAATTGGATCAAAGACATTGAAGCTACATTGAAGCTAGAACAAGATTGCTCATTATTTTAAGTCTTGAAGATCTCTCAAGGATTGATCAAAGGTATAAACAATTACCTCTTAGTAATGTGCATACAAGTGTTCAAAATAATCTTTGTCCATGCCATGATCATTAGAAAATATTTATTGCATCAAAACTATTTTCACAGTTATGTTTCTAAGGAATTTTTTCAAAACTGGCTTCAAATAACCGATTACTCACCAAGTGATAACCGGTTACCCTTTGTAAATTTTGAAAAATAAAAAGGCCGTTGCTGCAAGTAACCGGTTACTCACCAAGTGATAACCGGTTACCACTGTTCCAGTATAAAAAAATATTGCATCTCTTCAGAAAATTAATTTGAATTTCTACATTTTGAAGCATGGTATCCTTTGGCAACTTGCATCCATTTGAGGAGCTGTTTATGTGTTATATAAACTCTCATTTTTCAGAATTTCAATTCACCTCCTTGCAAAAATTTTCAAAAAATCATTCATTTACAAAATCTTTCATTTTATAAAAGTGTTCTTCATAAACTTTCTAAGAGTGAAACTTCTGCATTAAATCTTCACATATACTGCATTTGTTTCATTCCAATTGTGTTGAACACATGTATAACATTATTAGAGTGATTGCTACAAAAGGAGAAGATCAATCTTTTGATTGATTCAAGTTCAAAATCCAACTTTCATCAATTACTACAAAATTCAGAATTATATTTCTTTGTCACATCTTGTTTTTAGGTTTGTTAAAAAATAAGATTGTGAAGTTGTAATCCTTGTTATCCGGATTGTGGATAGAAGAGGTTCTTTGTGAGAGGATTGTTCTCAATAGGACTTAGTGGAAAAATCTAAGAGGATTGTTCTTGGTGGTTGATAGTTAGTGACTTGTATAGGAAGACTAGGAAGAGTCTTGTCTTGTCCAAAAAAATAGTGAAATCTCTTTCAAGTTGAAAGGGGACTGGAGTACCGTCGACCTGTGAGGGGAACCATTATACTTCCTGGTGTTCTTTACTTTCCGCTTTTACCGCATTCATCACCTAGAAATCTTTAGGAAAGAAAAAATCAAAAACCGTCGAAAATCCGGATAATCGTCTAAGTACCTAATTCACCCCCTCTCTTAGGCACACTTATAACTTACAGGTACCCGTGCGAATAATATGCTAAATAACCGATTATTGTGAAAGCAGATGATATTCCAGTGCGGTACCCGTGAAACTATGGATTTACTATGGATTTAGTAGACATTAACCATAGAGACCATTTGGTAGTGCGGTGGCTATCGGGAATAGTCGATACACGATACTACACTCAAATTGAGATTCATCCTAGGATGTTACAGCTCGCTCGGGTGAACCAGCTTGCTGTTGATATTCCTAGGGGGGTCAATGATTTTGGGAACCTTAAGAACCCATTCTACAGGTACAAAAATTATCCAAAATAGTACAACCTTTGGGGATGGGTAGAGCCATGACTCCATGCTCGTGACATTGAACCCTTGAACCCATGTTTTTTCAATGTTTTTGTGTGTTGCATTCATGCATTCATCTAAAAAATTCTTTTCAAAAATGAATTTTTTTTTTCAAATTAAACTAAACAGTAAATTGCAAATATCAGAGAGGGATTGCATTATGGATTTCGGTAGAAGAAAGACGCACAAGTACACCTTCAAGGCTCCAAAACTAGAGGATTTAAGGAAGTTGTCATGGATGATTATCAACCCTGAGGCTTTCAGAGCTAGGAACGATGAACTGTTATCTTTGTTAAGGGTCCACGTAGTTGAAGGAATCATGTTTACACTGTTACAATTCTACGATCCAGTTTACCACTGCTTCACCTTCCCGGATTACCAACTAACACCAACCCTAGAGGAGTACTCTCATCTGATTGAAGTACCTATCACTGATCAGGCTCCATTTTATGGACTGGAAGAAATTCCAAAGGATCAAATCATTGCAAGAGCAATCTATTTGGACGAGTCAGAAGTTAGGACTCACATAACCACTAAGGGAGGAATCCAGGGTTTACCAGCTAAATTCCTGACAGAGAAAGCCTTATACTTTGCCAGTATGGGAAACATAACCGCTTTTGAGGATATCTTTGTTTTACTCACATACGGATTATTCCTCTTTCCTAACATCGATAACTTCGTTGATACCAATGAAATTAAGATATTTCTGATTGGAAGCCCCGTACCAACCTTGCGCGCAGATGGTTATTATTTTGTACACTTAAGGAATTTGTACAACGAAGGAATAATCACATGTTGTGTACCCCTACTCTACAAATGGTTCATTTCCCATTTACCCAAGTCTGTTGCTTTTTGGGATCATAAGAATACTTTACGTTGGTCATAGAGAACCATGTCTCTCACTAACTCTGACATAGACTGGTACAATAGGATTTACGATGGGATATAAATCATTGATAGATGTGGAAATTTCCCTAATGTACCCCTCATTGGAATTAAAGGAGGAATCAACTATCATCCAGTTTTAGCTTGTCGTCAACTCGGATACCCAATGAAGCATATCCCGCATAATGTTCATCTGGAGGGTCTTTTCTTCAAAGAAGGGGAAAATGACAGGGCACTTAAGAAGGAAATAGTGCATGCCTGGAAACACATTCACATGAAAGGATGAGAGTCTCTAGGAAAACCAGACTGTATCTCCATAGAGCCTTATCTCCAATGGGTACAAACCAGAGCCCTCAAAATGAGGATTCCTTACCCTCGTCAAGAAGTTTTTCCGTTAAAGGAGTCTGCCCTTTATTTCATGTCTAATATGGAAGAACTCCAAGTCACTCTCAACAAAGTTCAACGAGAGAAGAGTTCTTGGAAAAACAAGTACCGAATCCTCAGTGTAGAATGCACCAAAATTCAGGAACTGTTAAAAGAAAAGGATGCTCTGGTTTAGATATTAGAGCAACATGCTGTAGAGAGTCAGGAAGATCAAAGGAATTTGTTTGCTCCTTTCATTTGGAAAAGGACTGATAACCCGATAGCAGTTGAGGAACCCCAATCAAAGAAGAGGAAACTACCAGAACCAACATCTGAGCTCTCTTCAGAGAGGACTCTGGATCCATGAACTTAAAGGTTTTTCCTTTACCAGCACTTTGTAAAATACTGTACTTTTCCTTGTAACATACTGCAATCTTTCGATTTCAATAAAAAGGGGATCCCGCTCTTTGTATGATATTTGCAATTTTATTTGTTTAAATTTCTTTTTGATTAAAACAAAAAACTAAAAATATGTCATTACATTCATCATTCTCACATAAACGCATTCTCTCGAGTATCACGTTCGTGTCATAATTCTAGAGTCAAACTGTCTTACTCATACAATACTCGTGCCAATCAACAAAAGAAAATGGACGAACTCGAGGAAGAGAACAGAGAGCTGAGAGAAGAAATCGACGCTCTGAAGGAAAGTTTGGAAAAACTTCACAGTGACATGCAATTCCTGGCAGCACCTCAAGAGCAAAGTCAAAGGACTAAAATCTCAGAGATTACATCTACACTCATGATGGAGACACATGAGAATCATCCTCGGTACAACATGCCTAAGGGTCGGCCCTGGGGCATGCCTCTCAACTTTGTCCCTGAAGGATACATCCCGTCGGTCACTGAAGACCCAGAAATAGTAGCAGGAGCCACTGGTCCTGAAGGTTACAAACTTTGGGAAAGTGAAGACGCGAGGCTTATAACGGCAACTCCTGAAGGTTACAAACTTCAGGGCATTGAAGCGCCCAGAGTCACAGCTATAGTGACCATACCACAACCAGTGGTACACACTGTCCCGGAAGGGAAGATTCCATAAGCAATCTCTGGTGGAAACGAAAACATGTATGAAAAGATGAATGAATTTCAAGAATAATTTTTGGAAATGCAGAAGGAACTGAATGCTATTCCCAGTCAGGATTTATTCGGAAAGGACGCCGCGGACCTCTGTCTGGTTCCCAATGTAAAAATGCCGCACAAATTCAAGGTGCTTGACTTTGAAAAATACAGGGGCAACTCTTGCCCTCAAAGTCATTTGGTGATGTACGCTCGAAAGATGTCAACTCAGACAGAAAATCAACAGTAACTAATCCATTATTTCCAAGACAGTTTAATCGGTGTCGCACTCAAATGGTACATGGGTTTAAACCACACCAAGATCAGTACTTTCAGAGATCTCGGCACTGCTTTCATTCAGCAATATAGGTACACCCTGGACATGGCACCAGATAGGGATCAACTAAGAGCAATGTCGCAAAAGGACAAAGAGAAATTTAAGGCGTATGCTTAGAGATGGCGTGAAATTTCCGCCCAGATCTGTCTCCCTCTTGAGGAAAAAGATATGAAAAAGATCTTTCTAAAAACCTTTAACACATTCTACTACGACCGAATGGTCGCCAGTGCGCCCAGTGACTTCACTGAAATGGTGAACATGGGAGTACACCTTGGAGAGGCAGTCCGAGAAGGACGATTGGTCAAAGATGCAGAGCCATCCAGCAGTACCAAAAGATACGGTAGTGCTTTTCAAAATAAAAAGGAACAAGAGATCAGCAATATCTCTCTTGGATAACAAAGGCAACGATATCAACCAGTAGCAGCAATAACTCCCGCTATTAATCCTACGGTAGCTCTGACTTATCAACCTCAGGCTGATCAAAGCCAACCAAGTTAACAACATTATCAGTAAAGGCCGCAACAGCCTCTTCAGCAGGCTCGACCACAGTACAACAATAACAATCGTACAACATGACCGCCAGGGTTTAACCCTATACCAATGTTGTACGCAGAACTTTTTCCTCTTCTACTGGCCAAGGGGCATGTCCAAACTAGGTCTCCTCTTACAGTACTAGAAAATCCCCCTTTTTGGTTCAAAGCGGATCAAACTTACCCTTACCATCAAGGAGGATCGGGGCACAACATTGAGAATTGTCTCAGCTTCAAGTCTGACGTACAAAAACTTGTCAGGAACGGGGTCTTATCTTTTAAAGATACTAATCCAAATGTTCAGACGAACCAGTTGCCGCAACATGAAAAGCCTTCTGTAAATTTGATAGAGGTGGAATTTAGCCGCAGTTATCAAATTTGCGATGTACTCCAGTTGGGAACCAATCTGGTCCGGATGCATTCCAGACAGAGTGGGTACGGTTATGTACCACCTCACAATTATCACCAGTGTGATATCTGCTCAGAGAATAATCAAGGGTGTTTTGTAGTGCAATCAGCTCTACAAGAACAGATGAATCTCGGTTGGATTCAAGATCATAGAATCCGAGAAGTCAACATAGCTCATGCAAATCCAACATTGTTTAGAACCGCAACATATGTCCGATGAACGTCAATTTGGTGGCAATGCACTCAAGGAAAAGTCAATATCATAATCTGCCACGGCACGATTACAACATTTTTCTGATCTGCTCAACAAGCAATCAAGGATGCTCTTTTATATAAGAGGCCCTCCAACGTCAGATAGATCTCGGATGGATCTAGGACTACCAAGAGAGAAATAACCATCAGGTCATTATGGTTCAGATCTTCGACATATGCTTGATGAATACAAGATTGGGGGAGTTACATGCTAAGTAAGTCAGGCTTGGCTTTCTGGCTTCACATGATTATCAAGATTGTGAAGAGTGTCGTGAGGATGACCAAGGATGTGCACTTGTCTAAAGAACACTTCAACACTTGTTGGACCACTGGTGGCTTCCAATTTACATGGACGAAGCAACACAGAAGATCAGTATGACTGATGGGAATCATAGTAGGCACCAAAGTTAAGATGTCCGCTCGATGGAAACAGATCTAGTAAAGATGCACTGTATACAAAGCGGGCATGGTCGGGTACCACCACATAATTATAAACGGTGTAGAGTTTGCTCAGAGAACAACCAAGGATGCTACCTTGTACGAGCGGCTCTTCAAAAACAGTTGGACCAAAAAGAAACTCGACAATGTTCAAGTTCCAGGTCGATCAATGTGATACAAGACTATCTTCTGAATCAAGGCAAAAATGTTGTCTTACTTTCCAAGCATGAAATGGCTGAAGAAGTTTGCGCCATAATTCCTCTGATTGATGAATCAATATTTCCTCTTGACAGTAGAAAGACTCTCAACCTCGAACCAACTGAGGCTGCATATGATGGTCAGAGAAATCAAAAGGCTCATGCGGTTATCTACTTGCTAGGACCAATACTGTACAAATTAGATAAGGCAATCCCTTATAAGTATGGTGCAATAATAATCAAAAATGGAAAGGAAACTCTATTAACCTCTGTCGTAAACATTGCCGACATCAGTTGAGTCAAACGGAGTGGTCGGATCTTTAACAGAGGAGTTGGAGAATCTACCAAAGAAAAGGAACATCGAGCAGAAGTTCTGAATAAGCAAATCGGGCAATCTAGTAGTCCCGAACTTTTAAAGAACAATGATAAAATGCTGAAGCTCATCTAGAAAAGCGAATACAACATTGTAGGCCAACTGTTGCAAACTCCATCCCGATTCTCTGTGTTATCTCTCCTGCTTAGTTCCGAAGCTCACAGGGAAGCTCTGCAGAAAGTTCTAGAGCAAGCTTACGTGGAACAAGATGTAACGGTAGGGAAATTTGATAGCATCATTTCCAACATAACTTCCTACAACAACTTAGGATTCAGTGATGAAGAATTTCCTGAAGAGGGAAAAATTCATAACATGGCACTTAACATTATAGTCAACTGCCAGGACGATGCTTTAGCCAGCGTACTGGTAGAACATGATCATTTCTGAATGTTCTGCCAAAATCAACTCTGACACGTCTATCATTTCAGGGAAATCCGATGAGGGGCAGTGATATCATCGTCAAAGCTTTTGACGGATCCAGAAAAACAGTTATCGGCGAAGTCCATCTTCCCATAACCATCGGTCCTCACACTTTTCAAGTCACTTTCCAGGTCATGGATATCCGAGAAGCATACAATTGTTAATTAGGAAGACCTTGGATACACGAGGTTGGGGCAGTCACTTCGACACTTCACCAAAAGCTGAAGTTCATCAAGAATGACAAGCTAGTCACAGTCTATGGAGAGCAAGCCTTAATCGTGAGCAACTTATCATCATTTTCTTACGTAGAACCAGAGGAGATTGTTGGAACCCAATTCCAGGCACTTTCGATGAACAATGAGAATTGATCAGAAAGAGGAACGTTGATTTCCTCATACAAGGACGCCCTTGAAGTGATCAAGAGTAATGACGTAAAAGGATGGGGACAACTTGTGATTCCTACAGATAACAAGACAAAGAAAGGTCTTGGTTTCTCTTCAACCTGTGCCCAGACTACTAAGAAATATGGAAATTTTCATCCCATTCAGGATTTCTTTCTCAGTGGAGGCTTTCTCCACCTAGTGTCTCAAGAAGTACACACTATCAATGAGAGTGACTCCTCCGATATGGATGAGGAGTGGAAATATTATCTCAAAGAGGACGGTTATATGTCTCAGGGAGAGGCACATATGCTATTTTGCTTTTCCACGCAGAGCCCGAGATATATACCCCGATCGGACGTCAAGATAATGTACGGAGATTGTGATCCAGAAGGATGTTGTGCTCCACCTAACTCATTAGAAGATGACCCGATGAAAGACAATTTTGACTATGACTATTATGACCCACTGGATGACTTGCCTATCATGAATCCATACCCAAAAGACATGGGACAAAAGAGTCAGCCTAACGATGCAAATCAGTTAAGCAACATTGAAAAGAATACCTGCGTCCCCACCGAGTTGTGGGATCATTATTCAGGATATTCAGAAAACGCTCATTGCAACGATGAATCTGCAAGGACTATAGGATAAGAATTCATCAGCT
Source organism: Lathyrus tuberosus (assembly GCA_022829125.1). Classification (NCBI taxonomy): domain Eukaryota; kingdom Viridiplantae; phylum Streptophyta; class Magnoliopsida; order Fabales; family Fabaceae; genus Lathyrus; species Lathyrus tuberosus. The sequence continues at coordinate 6,506,710 of JALAZF010000363.1, forward strand.
ATGCTTTTCTAGAGGTCAACGTCATCGAGGAAGATGACTCCTCTTCTCCCACAGATGTTTGGGACACCTTGGGTCAACCGAGTGGTAGGTATGACTTCTTAGTCTAGTATACTGCTCATGAAAGCTTTCATGTCAATACTGATGATATCCAGCCAACTGGATGGGACGATTCCCTTGAGAGTAAAAATACCGTAGAAAATACAACAGAAGATTTCGTTTATGACAACTCTGCTTGGGAGGAAGACTCCAATAATCCTAATCCACCAAAAATCAGCGTCATTTCTGAAGACAAACCAAGAAAGAAGGTGCCAGACTTTGTGATTCACCGAGAAGTTCATCGCCAATGGGTTGCTGTTGATGTCGCGAGAGTCGTCCATAAGTCTAAGTAATTTCCATCTTTGTTTTGACCTTTCACCCTGCCCAGGTGAAACGGATATTGTTATAGGGCTTACTTTTCTGTAAATGTCCCTCTTCGCTTCGCCCAAAGCGACAGAGATTTGTTTTATAGGGCAGTAGTTTCAAGAATAGGCAAATCATGAATAAATAATGTCATTCTGTCACTCCCGCATTTATTGTTGTTTTCACTTTTCGCTTTTCAGAAAATGGTAATCCTAAAACAACCCAAAACAAAAACAAGCATTTTTAAGAAAATACACTTCACACACTTTCGCATTCTCTCTATCTCTTCTAAAAAACAAATCATCACGTCATGCAGATTACTTGTTTTAAACCCCATTGAAACATACGATCCAATGCCTTCTCCCAACTTTGAATTCCCGGTATATGAAACTGAAGAAGAAGGGGACATAGAAATTCCAGAAGAGATCTCCCGACTACTCAAACAAGAGGAAAGGCCTATTGAGCCACACAAAGAGCCGTCGGAAACGGTCAACTTGGGTTCAGAAAAAGAAAGGAAGGAAATTAAGATTGGAACACTGCTCAGTCCAACTGTCAAAGAAGACTTGATAACACTTCTCAAAGAGTTTCCAGATGTGTTTTCTTGGTCCTATCAGGACATGCCAGGGTTGGATACCAGCATTGTGGAACATCGTTTACCATTAAAATCTAAATGTCCTCCGGTAAAACAGAGACTGAGACCGACTCACCCGGATATAGCTATCAAAATCAAGGAGGAAGTGCAGAAACAGATCGACGCATGTTTCCTTGCCACCTCCGAGTATCCTCAATGGCTAGCTAACATAGTGCCAGTTCTGAAAAAGGATGGAAAAGTCAGAATGTGTGTAGATTACAGGGATCTGAACAAAGCAAGTCCAAAGGATGACTTCCCCTTACCACACATAGATATGCTGGTAGACAGTACAGTAAAATTCAAAGTTTTCTCCTTCATGGATGGATTCTCGGGCTATAATCAAATCAAAATGGCGCTGGAAGACATGGAGAAAACTTCATTTATCACCCCATGGGGAACCTTTTGTTATAAGGTAATGTCGTTCGGCCTGAAGAACACCGGCGCAACCTATCAAAGGGCCATGGCGACTCTGTTTGACGACATGATGCACAAAGAGATCGAAGTGTACGTGATGAGATGATTGCCAAAATTCAAAATAGAAGAAAAACATGTGACATACCTATCAAAGTTATTCGAGCGTCTGAGGAAATACAAACTCCTCTTGAATCCTAATAAGTGCACGTTTGGTGTTCGTTCAGGAAAACTCTTGGGATTCATCGTCAGCTAGAAAGGCATGCCCCAACACATATCCATATATCAATTTATCAATTTTATCCACAATTCCATATATAAACAAACCATTAATGATTTATGAAAATGCAAGAGACCGACACCACGACTCTATGCATATGCACATGCGGTACCGACGTCCAATGTTTCTCATCACTAGATCACTCAGGAACTCTACTGGAATCATCGCTCGTTACATCACTGTAACTCCCCGTCGGGCATACGATGTTCCCCGTCGCTCACACCCCACACGGGCACACGACATTTATGGATCGTTCACACCCTACACGAGCACACGACCCGATCACTCACACCCCACATGGGCACACGATCGTCTATAACCATCTCTTTAGGTCCTCTTACTTTTAAGGCGATTCATGCCTCTTATTTTTAAGGCTCACGATGTTATAGCAGATTCCCTCTGGAATCAATCCGTCACTCAGGACGTCACAACAATCCATATCATGATGCTTGGCATACAAGGACTCATGAAATTCAAAATGCACACATATATGCAACCATCTCACTTAACATAAATCATGCTTTGCAATTCAAGCCCAAAACAATGCATTTATACCACACAACAACACGCAAGTCATATCATATCCATATCAACAGCACATTGCATGATACACACCAGTTACACACAATTATAACGACAAAAGTCGACAAAACGACACTATTCCAAATTTCCGACATAATTAATTCGGCTAACAATCTCAAAATTATTATAATAAGGAAGTACAGTTTAATAGCTACTCAACGATACCAAGAATGTTAAAAACGGATAAACGGAACACAAGTTACGGACTAAACAACAAAAGACATCGCGAAAAAACCCCATTTTGCAATTTTCCTGACAATACACGTATTGCCCTGAACCATACGTGTATTGCCCTGATTCCTCACCCAAACCATACGCGTATTGCCCAAGGTCATACGCGTATGGGCAGAGACCATTTTCCCCAAAATTCCCATTAAAACTCCAATACGCGTAGTGCCCCACATCATACGCGTATTGCCCTAAACGTTACGCGTACCATACGCAAATGGGCAGACGGCCGAGCGAAATGAAACTCCATATGCGTATTGCCCAGTTTTCTTCAATGCCATACGCGTATTGCCTTTACCAATACGCGTATTGCCTTGAGTAGTACGCGTATGGGCAGTGGACATCCAGAAATTTTTCTGCAGAATTTCTTCTGCGTTTTTCCAACCAAAATCAACCCATTTTCACCTATACACCAGAAAAATTACCAATACAATGCCTGACAACATGTATCTAACATGTATCAACAATAATGGACCTAAAAACATAATTTCTGACACAATTTAATCGATTTCTAATCAATTTCTACATAATATGGTTTTTACTATATATTTCCATTTCAATCCAATAACAATCAATAACATACATACATAATCATACACAAGCATATAATAATCGAGTTTCGCACCCTTACCCGATTTAATCGTGTTTAGAAAAGTCGGGAGATTGATTTCTTGATTTCCAAGTTTTTCTCTCTTTTTCATCTCTTCTTCTCTTTTCTTTCCCTTTTCCTTCTTTTCTTTTTCTTTCTCTCTATTTTTCTCTCTTTCTATTTTCTATTTTCTAACTTAAAGAAAATAAGATGAAATGACCAAAATACCCCCACACTCAAATATCTCGCAAACGTTCCCAAAACCCGATAAAATATCACAACATTGAAAAATAACATATTTCTAAATAAAAGTCAAAAATAAAATAAAATAATAATAAAATAATCAATACGACTCGATTAAATAAAAACTGACAAAACTGGGGCGTTACACCACGCGCCATAATTTTGACAAATGCTTGGTGTGCTAAATGTCAAGCTGAATTTCTCCAAGATAAAGGCTCCAAATGAAAAACTTTTCAACATCAAAGTTGTTCCTTGTCATTCCCTCATCAATGTTGATGTTGGACAAATTGTGATTTGACCAACTTATGATGGAGATATATTGGTCCCAAGTAGGTATGTTCATGCTGAAACTCCATGCACCAAGTTGCCTTGCCAACCAACCATTTGCCACGCCTATGAAATCAGTTCCACCTTCATGAGTTCCAAGAAACTTTTCACTACTCTACAGGCTTCATTTCAATCCAAGTCTCACACCAAACTTGTTCTATGATCCATCATCTTTTCAATGACACCTAAATTTCATATTTTCATTCACTAACAAAAGAGAAATTCCTTCTCAAACTTGCACATTCCTATTGAACCTCAAGTTGCTACAAAATCAGAAAAATAAACACTATTGTTGTTGTTATTTCAAAGTATCCACATCAGTCACCTCTCTTTACCTCATTTAAACCAAACATAATTCTTACACCATGCATACATGCTTACCATACGTGGAAATGGAAAAGAATAAACTTGCTGAACAAGTTTCTCTGCTGCAGCCGTGACCTCATCATCACCATTCACTTCATCCACACCATAAACTCCATGAATCTCAACCTCATTATATCACAACGAAGCAACTCACCCCTAACTAACTTGACTCAGTTAGTTAGGGTGCACTCACTTTAACCACCTCAACTCACCCTAACTCACTCACTTGACCATGAGTTAACATATTAAACCACACATATAAATTCACATTTCACTCACAAATTCATTTTTCAACTCTCATTTCTCACTCTCCCTCTCAAACACTTCAAGTTTCTCTAAAAAATTTCTCTCTGAGTTTTCCATTCTCTTTCTGATTTCACACGAAATTTTCTATCACCTTTCATCTCCATCATCATCATTGTTCCATTTTGGATCAAGAACAAGAGTAGACAGATTCAAATCATCAAGTTCAGCTTCCATACAGTTGAATTTTCAGTTGGATTCTCTTCAAGATTTCAAGCTCCAAAGCTTTTATTTGGCCAGTTAAAGCTAAAGGAAGAAGCATACTCTCTGGTGTTCTTGTAAGATCCAAAGTTTCATCACATTTCAGGTTCCATTTCTTAACTTTTTTCTACTAGATTCAGCTTGTTTCATGTTGTTTAGAGCTTACTAGAAGCCATGCGTGAGTCCTGGCTAGTTGATAGGCTCTTTAGGAGCTTAGGTGTTATTTTAGGACAAATTGTTTTGGCTCAGTTTGTGTTGTATGTGCATGATCTATGAGAAATAATTGTGTATCCTTGATCTCCATAACTTCCTCTTCATTTTGGTATGCGAATTGTGCATTTCTGTGAAAATTAAAGTTTGCAGGTGGTGGTTGCTCGCCGGAGAAGATGACCGGAGGTACTTCTCCGGCCGGTGAGGTTTTACTTAGGGTTTAAGTGTCAGTTCGAATCCTGACCGTTGCTGGCTCTTGATCTAACGATTGTGATGTGTTTGATTTCCATGACTCTCGTGCGTGCATTGCATCATAACTACCTTGCGCATTGATCATGGACCATACGATTGAATTACTTTACTTGACTGATTTGATCCAATGCACTAGAATTTTCCAACACATTACTAATGCATGTGCTTATCATGTGCCTTGTTTTTAATTTTGAGAAGTTGCATGTGGGTGCGTGTATGATAATGTCATGTTCTTGATTTGTGAGACGTTGGATTACAAGATTGATGGTTGACTTTTTCATCTCATGGCTATGATTGCATCTGACACTTGATTGCACACACGCGCTACCACACTCAACCACATTTTTAATTGGATTGGACTTAACTGCTAGTTGCACACCCACACTAAGCCCAGTTTCATTTATGAACGTGAAAATTACTTTGTTTGCACCCCTCCCCATTTCTTCTACTCTTTTATTTCTTTTTTTATACTTGTTTGGTTTCTTGATTTTTAAAAATACCAAAACCTTATGATAAATTCTACAAAAATTCATGTGACATCTTAACATGTTTAAATAATTTTCTATTATTTTTATTTTTGATTTTATGAACATTTGCATAGCATTCCATAATTCTCTTTTATTTCTTTTGAAATTTGTTTTTCATATCTTCATTTCAAAGATTTATTTCTCATAGCTCCTTAAACATTTTTGCATCAACCTTTTTTTATCCCTTCAGTAACATCCAAAACTTCCTAAAAATATTTTTGTTTCATTTTTAGAACTTTCGTTTATTGCATTTAGGTCCTCCATCTTTGCATTTTGGTTCATGGTTCATAAGTGACTATTGTTTGATTGTTTGAGGTCCTTTCTTTCTGAATTTTTGTATAGGATTTTGGTATGATATTTGCTTCTAGTTGAGGTCTCTTGAGACCTATTTTGGTGATTTTTGAATCATGTTTGGTATTTGTTCGACGACTCTTGGTTGAGGTTCCTTTTTGTGAACTTCTTTGATCATGTTTGTTTACTTGCATGAGAGGGCACTGGTGCCATTGTATGATATCACTTCCTTGACCTATTGAACCATGCTTAGATCATTATAGGTCTGTTGATTGAATTTATAGGTCATTGGTTTGAAGTTGATGCTTTCTTTATGCACATGTTCAATACTTGTTTCACATGTTTCCTTTTGACCTAATTCCTCATCCTTTTTCATCTAAATTCCAACTTGATTTGTAATTGGTTTGTTGATGCCATGCCATACTATCCATTTGCATTTCATATGATGTATGCCTCTGACTTTAAAGTATTGCATTCATTCCATATGCCATTTATGTTTTACTTTGCATACTTGAACATGTTTCACCCGAATGCATGTTTCTTTTTCTTCTAGCTTCTAAGTGACTTGTAATTGTTTGAAAGTGATTGATTTGTGCATATAATCTTCATCTTAACATGTAATATCACTTCTGATTGTGATACTTGAGTTTCTTCTTGAATCTTTTTAGGTTGACTTATGCCTTAAGTGATTTCTTTCCATGTTAAATTCAAGTTCATATCTTCTCACTTCTTCTCCTAATCACTCTTAATGTTTGGATGCTTGATTGTATGCCTCATATGACATTTGTACATCATGTTTAGGCACATGTTTAGGTCATCCACATTCTGACTTTGACATTACTTGAAGCATTATTGCATGATCACTTTGCATATCCACTCATCCTTCATCCATTTCTTTCATAATGCATTTCTTTGTGATTTAAGGAAGTGTTTGTGTGCATTTGATTTGTGTTTGCTCTCATATTATGGGAGAACATTCTTATGATGTACATTCTGACCTTGTGCTTCCCTCCACCTTTAAGATGCTTTTACTTTGATTCTTGATTTATTTAAGTTTCATTTGTTCATCTTAACTTGTTTCTTCACTTGTAAATAATTGTACTAACCATTTCAGGGGCTAATGGTAAGTCATTTGAGTATGGATATGCATCCACATTCTAATTTCTTCCCTCATTTTTAATCATTCAATTTGTGTTGTTTAAGCATTCAATAATGCTTTGCTTTCATAATCTTCCTTCTTCCTTCTTAGAAACAACTTAACTTCCATATTGGAAGTAAGTTGCTTTCTTTCTTTCTTCTTCTCTTTTCTTTTAGGATTAGGTTCCTTAAACCTCATTAACCATAGGATCACCAAGCATGCTAACACTAGGGTGAGTCTTAGTCCCCATTATATTTTTACCTTTGATCCGCCTTTGAGTCTCTATCTTTCTCCTCTCAAAACAAAAAGTAAAAAATACTTAATAAAGGCATAACTAATATTGTATTTGAGCCTTTCATGGGAGAATAAGATGGTGATGGGTTTTCTCTCACTCTCTTAGAATGTTTAGCATACGTCCCGTCTGGGGACGATGTGCGAGGCATTCGATCTTACATGAAGGACTTAAATACAATGTGCGTTACAAAATACAAAACAATCAAAACACTTCTTTCTTAAAAGACAAAAACAAACAAACAAATTCTCTTCTCATCTCCTTCATTCTATTCCTTAAGGATGCGTCATTTCCGTTCTACCGCAAACAGGTAACTCCTAAGTCTCCATACAGTGAGCTGCAACACCTAAACTGCTAGGACGCGAACGTTGATGTATTCCACTAAAAAGCACAAACAATCCATCCCTAGTGAGGGGAACTACGTCGCTCTGATTCTCATGTTCCCGATGAGATACGTAGGCAGTGGGTTAGGGCCCATGCGAGCACTTCTTTTATTTTCCGTACATTTGTTTCTCTTTCTCTCTCTTTTCCTTTTCCAGTTCTCCAGTTAGCAGTTCCTTTTCTAGTATCGTTTCCTACACCCTTTGATCGAGATAAGCAAGCGTGGATCCCATCGGGTACGATGGACGCGTGGGGGTGCTAATACCTTCCTCGCGCGTAACCGACTCCCAAACCTAGTTCTCTTGGTCGGAAGACCATGCTCTTTCCTCTCCCCCAGGTTTATGCAGTGTTTTCTTTCCCTCTCATGGGATAAATACACATTGCTGGCGACTCTGTTTCGGTGCCACTTTCGCGTTTATACTTGGATGAAAATCCTAGGAGCGACAACAACATGCCTAACGGTCGCCCCTGGGGCATGCCTTTCAACTTTATACCTGAAGGATATATCCCGCCAGTCACTGAAGACCCAGAAACCATAGCAGGAACCACCAGACCTGAAGGTTACAAACTTCAAGAAAATGAAGATGCAAGGGTTACAACAGCAACTCCTAAAGGTTACAAACTGCAGGTCACTGAAGCGCCTAGAGTCACCACTGTAATCTCTATACCATAACCAGTGGTACACACTATCTCTGAGGAATAGATTTTGCAAGCCACTTCTGGAAGAAATGAAGAAGTATACAAAAGGATGACTGAATTCCAGGAACAATTCTTGGAAATGCCGAAGGAACTGCATGCCCTTCACGGTCAAGACTTGTTTTGAAAAGATGCCACCGACCTCTGTTTGATCCCTAATGTAAAGATACCGCACAAATTCAAGGTGCCTGAATTTGAAAAATACAAAGGCAACTCTTGCCCTCAAAGTCATTTGGTGATGTACGCTCGGAAAATGTCTACTCGGACAGAAAATCAATAGCTACTAATCCATTACTTCCAAGAGAGTTTAACTGGTGCCGCTCTCAAATGGTACATGGGTTTAAACTGCACTAAGATCAGTACTTTTGGAGATCTGGAGTAGCCTTTGTTCAGCAGTATAAATACAATTTGGATATGGCACCGGATAGGGACTAGCTCAGAGCAGTGTCACAAAAGGATAAAGAAACCTTCAAGGAATATACACAGAGATGGCGTGAAATCCCCGTCCAAATCTGTCCTCCTCTCGAGGAAAAGGAAATGACAAAGATCTTCTTGAAAACATTAAGCTCGTTCTATTATGACCGAATGGTTGCCAGTGTGCCCAGTGACTTCACTGAAACGGTGAACATGGGGGTACGCCTTGAAGAGGCAGTCCGAGAAGGATGATTGGTCAAACATGCAGAGTCATCCAACATTACCAAAAGATACGGTAGTGTTTTCCAAAAGAAGAAAGAGCAAGATATCAGTAATATCTCTCTGGGAAAGCAAAGGCGAAGGTATCAATCGGTAGCAGCAATAACTCTCGCTAATACCCCAGCCCCAGTTCTGACATATCAACCTCAGGTTCCTCATCAGTAACCAAATCAACAACAGTATCAGCAAAGGCCACAATAGCCTTTTCAGCAAGCTCGCCCGTAGTACAATAACAGCAATCGTACTATGCGACCATTAGGGTTTGAGCCTATACCAGTGTTATATGCAGAATTATTTCCACTTCTACTGGCCAAAGGGCATGTCCAAACCAGGACTCCTCTTACAGTACAAGAGAATCCACCTTTTTGGTTCAAAGCGGATTAAACTAGCCCTTACCATCAAGGAGGATCAGGACATAACATTGAGATTGTCTCAGTTTCAAGTCTGACATACAGAAGCTCATCAGGAACGGGATTTTGTCTTTTAAAGATACTAATCCAAATGTTCAGACGAACCCATTACCGCAATATGAGAAGACTGGGGTGAATTTAATAGAAGAAGAATCTGGCAGCTGTTATCAAGTTCACGATGTACTCCTACTAGGAATAAATCTGGTGAGGATGCATTGCAGAAAGAGCGGGTATGGTCATGTACCATCTCACAATTGTCACCAGTGTGATATCTGTTCCATGAATAATCAAGGATGTGCCATAGTACAAGCAGCTCTTCAAGAGCAAATGGATCTGGGCTAGATTCAGGATCACAGGATTCGTGAAGTAAACATGGCCCACGCACATCCAAACATTGTTCAAAACCATGATATTCGTGCAATGAACGTCAATCTAGTGGCAATGCATTCAAGACAAAGTCAGTAATACAATTTTCCGCGACACGATTACAACGCTTGTCCGATTTGCTCAAATGACAATTAGGGATGCTCTTTTGTACAAGAGGCCCTTCAGCGTCAAATGGATCTCAGATGGATCCTAGACTACCGTGAAAGGACTGTTCATCAGGTTAACATGGTTCAGATCTTTGAAATCCGCTTGATGAATACCAGTCTTGTGGAATTACATGCCAAATAGGTCATACTCGGTTTTCTAGCCTCACATGATTATCAAGACTGTGAAGAATGCTACAAAAAAGACCAAGGTTGTATGCTGGTACAAAGAATTCTTCAACAACATCTGGACCATTGGTGGCTTCCAATCTACCTAGATGAAGATATGCAACAAGTTAGCAACACTGATGGGAATCCTGATAGACATCAAAGTTGTTATGTCCGCTCAATAGAAACAGATATGGTAAAGGTGCATTGCATACAAAGCAGATATGGTCAAGTACCACCTCACAATTATGAACGTTATGGAGTATGCTCGGAAAATAGTCAAGGATGTTATCTCGTACGAGCAGCTCTCCAGCAACAGATAGACCGAAAGGAAATTCAACCACGTTTGAATTCTCAATCAATCAACATGATACAAGGTTACCTCCCTATTCAAAACAAGAACCAGGGAACATTGGACAAAGGCACCGTCTCAGTCTCCAGTAAAAGAAAATTTGTCAATCATGAAATAGCTAAGGACAGTTGCGCTATAATCCCTCTGCTCGATGAATCAAAGATCCCTCTCGATAGTAGAAAAGTTCCCAACATGGAACTGATTGAGGTTGCCTATGACGGTCAGAAGAACTGAAAAGCTCTTGTGGTTGTCTACTTACCAGGACCAATAACGTACAAGTCAGAAAAGGCTATCCCATACAAGTATTGTTCAACAACCATAGAAAATTGAAGAGAAACTCCATTACCCTTCGTTGTAAACATTGCCGACATCAGTCGATTTACCCGGAGCGGTTGAATCTTCAATAGAGGAGTTGGAGAACCTGCCAAAGAAAAGGAACCTCAAGTTGAAGTTCCTAATTAATAAATAAGTCAATCCAGAAATACAAAACCTGTAAAGAACAAAGATGAAATGATGAAGCTCATCCAGAAAAGCAAGTACAACATTGTCGACCAATTGTTGCAAACCCCATCTCGAATCTCGGCGTTATCTCTCTTGCTCAGTTCAGAAGCTCACAGAGAAGCTCTACAGAAGGTTTTAGAACAAGTCTTTGTAGAACAAGATGTGACAGTGGGACAATTTGACAACATCATCTCCAACATCACTTCTTGCAACAATTCGGGTTTCAGTGATGAAGAACTGCCGGAGGAAGGAAAGAACCATAATATGGCACTCAATATCACAGTCAATTATCGGGACGATGCTTTATCCAACGTACTAGTAGACACAGGTTCATCCTTGAATGTTATGCCAAAGTCAACTTTGGTATGACTATCGTTTCAAGGTACTCCCATAAGAGGTAGTGAGATCATCGTCAAAGCCTTTGAGGAATCTAGGAAAATAGTTATCGGCTAAGTGGACCTTCCATTAACTATTGGTCCCCACACTTTCCAACTCACTTTCCAGGTCATGGACATCTGGGAAGCGTACAACTATTTATTAGGAAGACCTTGGATATATGAGGCAGGGGCAATCACTTCGACACTTCACCAGAAGCTGAAGTTTGTCAAGAAAGAAAAATTAGTCACAGTATATGGAGAGCAAGCTATAATCGTGAGCAACTTATCATTATTCTCCTATGCAGAACCAGAGGAGGTTGTTGGAACTCAGTTTCAAGCACTCTCGGTGAGCAATAAGAATCACAAAGAAAAAGGAACATCGATTTCCTCATACAAAGACGCTCTCAAAGTAATGGGGAGTAATGGCATAAAAGGATGGGGACAATTTATAATTCCTGCTGATAACAAGACAAGAAAAGGTTTTGGTGTTTCTTCGACCTATACCCAGACTACCAAAAAGGATGAAAGTTTTCGTCCCATTCAGGATTTCTTCCACAAAGGAGGCTTTCTTCACCCAGTATCTCAAGAAGTCCACACCATCAATGGCAACAACTCTCCTGATACAGATGAAGAGTGGAAATCTTATCTCAATGATGAAGGTTATATATCTCAGGAAGAAATGTACATACCACTCTGCTCTCCGAAGCAAAGTCCATGATATATACTAAGATCAGACGTCAGAACAATTTATGGAGATTGTGATCCCGAAGGATGTCTTGCTCCACCCAACTCATTAGAGGAAGACACTCTGATGAAATACAACTTTGACTACAATTCTTATGATCCACTAGATGATTTACCTATCTGGAAGCCATACATGGGAAACTTGGGGCAAAATAGTCATCCTGATAATACCTATCAGCTGAATGATCTTGAAAAGAATATGCATGTTCCCCTAGAATCATGGACTCCTTACCCAGAACACTCCGAGAGTGTCCAACTCTATGTTGATGAATTCGTGAGGATCGCAGGACAAGAATTCATTAACTACGCATTTCCCGAGATCAACGTCATTAAGTAGGATGACTCATCCATTCTCCCAGAAACATGGGACACCTTGGGACAGCCAAGCAGCGAGTACGACTTTCTAGTCAAGTACACTACTCTCGAAAGCTTTCACATCAAGTTTGAGGATATCCAACCAACTGGATATGGAGATCCACTTGAGAGTGAAAATACAGTGGAAGATACGACAGAAGAGTTCTCTTATGATAACTCTGCATGGGAGGAAGATTCCAATGATCCTACACCACCAGAAACCAGTGTTATTTCTGAAGAAAAACCAAGAAGGAAAGTACCAGACTTTGTGATCCATATAGGAGTTCGTCGCCATTGGGTTGCTGTCGATGTCACAAAGGTCATTCATAAATCAAAGCAATTGCCAAACCTTTGTTTTAACCTTTCACCCTGCCCAAGTGAAATGGATATTTTTATAGGGCTTACTTCTCTGTAAATGCCCCTTTTCGCTTCGCCCAAAGTGACCGAGTTTTGTTTTATAGGGTTGTGTTTCAAGAATGGACAAATTATGAATAAATAATGTCATTCTGAATTCCCACATTCATTGCTATTTTCACTTTTTGTTTTTTCAGAAAATGGTAACCCTAAAAAACAACCCAAAATAAAAACAAGCGTTTTCAGAAAATACACTACACACACTTTTGAATTCTATCTACCTTTTCTAAAAAGAATCATCACGTCATGTAGATTGCTTATTTTAAACCCCATTGAAACATACGATCCAATGCCTTCTCCCAACATTAAGTTCCCGGTATTCGAAGGCGCAGAAGAAGAGGACGCAGAGATTGCAGAAGAGATCTCCCGACTACTCAGGCAAGAGGAGAGGTCTTTTGAACCTCACAAAGAACCGTTGGAAATGGTCAATTTGGGTTTAGAAGAAGAAAGGAAAGACATTAAGATTGGAACACCGCTCAATCCAACTGTCAGAGAAGACTTGATAGAACTTCTCAAAGAATTTCCATATGTGTTTGCTTGGTCCTACCAAGACATGCCACGGTTGGATACCAACATTGTGGAACATCACTTTCCATTAAAATCAGAATGTCCACCGGTAAAACAAAGACTAAGAAGGACTCATCCGGATATGGCCATCAAAATTAAGTAGGAAGTGCAGAAATAGATCGACGCAAGTTTCCTTGCCACCTCAGAATATCCTCAATGATTGGCCAACATAGTTCCAGTTTCCAAGAAGGATAGAAAATTCAGAATGTGTGTAGACTACAGGGATCTAAACAAGGCAAGTCAAAAGAATGATTTCCCCCTACCACACATTGACATGCTAGTTGACAGCACAACAAAATTCAAAGTCTTCTCCTTCATGGATGGATTCTCGGGCTATAATCAAATTAGAATGGCACTAGAAGACATGGAGAAAACTTCATTTATCACCCCATGGGGCACCTTTTGTTACAAGGTAATGTCGTTCGGTCTGAAGAATGCAGGTGCAACCTATCAAAGGGCCATGACAACTCCGTTTCACGACATGATGGACAAAAATATTGAAGTGTATGTCTATGACATGATTGCCAAATCTAAGACAGAAGAAGAACATGTGGAACACTTATCGAAGTTGTTCGAACGTATGAGAAAATACAAACTCCACTTGAATCCTAATAAGTGCACATTTGGGATTCTTTCAGGAAAGCTCTTGGGATTCATCGTCATCCATAAAGGAATTGAGGTTGATCCCAACAAGGTCAAGGCCATTCAAGAAATGCCTTCGCCAAAGACTGAGAAACAAGTCAGAGGATTTTTGGGACGTCTGAATTACATCTCAAGATTTATATCCCTCATGAGTGCGACATACGCGCCAATCTTCTAACTACTCAGAAAGAATAAAAGTTGTATATGGACAAAAGAGTGTCAAAATGCTTTTGACAGCATCAAAAAATATCTACTGGATCCACTGATTCTATCTCCTCCAGTGGAGGAAAGACCAATTATCATCTTCTTGACAGACTTGGAAGACTCTGTGGGTTGTGTACTTGGTCAAAAAGAAAAGAATCTGCCATTTACTACTTAAGCAAGAAATTTACGGACTGTGAAACTCTATACACTATGCTCGAGAAAACTTGTTGCGCTTTAGCTTGGGCAGCCAAACGTCTTTGCCAGTACATGATTTGTCACACTACTTGGTTAATCTCCAAAATGGATCCAATCAAGTACATATTTGAAAAGCCTGCTCTCACGGGAAGGATTTCCCGTTGGAAGATGTTGTTATCGGAATACGACATTGAGTACCACGCTCAAAAAGTCGTCAAAGGGAGTATTCTAGCCTACCATTTGGCTCATCAACCAATTAACGATCAGGAACCAATCGGATTTGACTTCCTAGACGAGGATGTCATGTATCTGAAAATGAAAGATTGCGATGAACCGCTACCAAGAGAAGGGCCAGAGCTAGGATCCCAATGGGGACTAATATTTGACGGAGCTGTCAACATTTATGGAAACGGAATTGGGTCAATCATTGTTACCCCTTATGGTATCCATATTCCTTTCACTGCCAGATTGGCATTCAAGTGAACAAACAATGAGGCCGAATACGAAGCATGTATCATGGGCCTCGAAGAAGCTATTGACTTAAGGATAAAGAACTTAGATGTGTTTGGAGACTCAGCCCTGGTTATAAATCAGATCAAAGGAGAGTGGAACACATACTAATCAGGATTGATTCCTTACAAAGACTATGCGAGAAGATTGCTACCATTCTTCAATAGAATCGAGTTTCATCACATTCATCGTGAAGAAAATCACATGGATGATGCACTAGCCACTCTCTCTTCCATGATTGCTGTAAATCGATGGAACAACGTACCCAAGATTCATAGAATGCGCCTTGACAGACCTGCTTATGTGTTTGCGATTGAAGTTGTCATCAATGACATACCATGGCACTACGATATCAAATGCTTCCTTCAAAGACAGGAATACCCCGCCTGGGGCATTGAGAAAAGAGATGAAGACTCTCAGAAGACTGGCTGGCAATTTCTTCCTGAACAACGATATTCTCTATAAAAGAAACTTCGACTTGGTTTTGCTCAGATGCGTGGATAAACACGAAGCGAACATTTTGATGAAAGAAATTCACGAAGGATCCTTTGGCACTCATGCCACTGGACACACAGCGGCAAGAAAATTCTAAGAGCAGGATATTATTGGCTGACAATGGAATCCGATTGCTACAAGTACATGAGAAAGTGTCATAAGTGTCAGATATACGCTGACAAAATCCATGTGCCGCCAACACATCTCAAAGTTCTTTCTTCTTTATGGCCTTTTTCTATATGGGGAATCGACATAATTGGCATGATTAAACCCAAGGCTTCAAACAGACATCGGTTCATCTTAGTAGCCATTGATTACTTCACCAAATGGGTCGAAGTAGTATCATACACCAATGTGACCCGACAAGTGGTGGCCCGATTTATCAAGGACAATCTCATCTGCCGTTATGGTGTTCCAAGCCAGATCATTATGGATAATGGATCCAACTTGAACAACAAGATGATGAAAAAGTTGTGTGCTAAGTACAAAATTGAACACCATAACTCATCCTCCTACCGACCTAAGATGAAGGGGGCAGTAGAAGCGGCTAACAAAAATATCAAGAAGATCATTCAGAAGATGGTTGTAACCTACAAGGATTGGCACGAGATGCTACCTTTCGCTCTTCACGGTTATCGTACATCAGTCTGCACTTCAATAGGGGCAATCATTTTCTCTCTAGCATATGGCATGGAAGCAGTGCTCCCCATAGAAGTGGAGATCCCGTCAATGAGAGTGAAAGCACCTGATGTTTGACTAAATTTTGCTAAAACATTCTGATGATAAAATTGAAGAATCTGCAGAAGAAAAGATGTCGAAGGAGATGTCCCAACTTGGTGACTCGACATCCTAACTAACTTTTTAAGTTAGCAGGTTTTAATCTGTTGCAAGAATTAAGGAGCGGATCAAGGAATCACAGGATCAAAGATATGAAGCCCAAATCAACAGAAGACTATATAAGGAGACTTAGACATAGGGTTTTAATATCGAATGTACCTTTTGTATCACTTGTAACTTTGTAACCTAGTTCTCTTGTGTTGAATAAAGGTTTAAGGTTTGAGAGTCATTGGCTCTCTTAGGAGTTGCAAGTCTCCCTCTGTAGTGTGAGATGCAATGTGGAAGGCATAGGTACAGGGACAGAACTAGAAGCCTTTAGGCAATGGTCTGTGTATTGTTCTTGGACGAAGATTTGAAGCAAGTCCAAGATGACTTGTTGGTTAAGAAAGCATGACACAGATTCTGAATTGGTATAATACAGAGATATCATAGGTTGTGATTAAGGAATTGAGTTGGTCTCTCATATCAGAGTTGTAAACGATGGAGTTTAACTATGATAAAGATGTTCATTAAGAGTAGTGATTAGGATAAAGTTGTAAACGGGGGAGTTTAACTTTAGGGTAATAAAACAAGATAGTGAAGTCTTCTTCCTGGATTGGTATCCCCCAGAGTAGGTGAATTGCACCGAACTGCGTTAACACATACTGTCTTATTTAACATTCTGCAATTTATAGTTTTATTATTGTTCTTGACTGACATGTTGGATCAGATGTCGTGAAATCTGTGATTCTGCATTTTTGATATTCAAGGTATCAGTCTGCTATTGCGCCTCTGTGTTTAACTGATTATGTAGCACAATGTCTTGACATGTGTTAGGACATCTGCTGTCTGCATATGCCAGAATTTCAATTGGTATCAGAGCATGCATCCTGTCTGGTTCTGGATGAGATCTTTGGGAGATACTTTCTGGCTTTTAAACAAGAAGGAGTGTTGAAGATAAGACCACTCAACTCAGACATACTCAAGGGTATTAATGGACGAGATGGATGTTCTGGATCGAAGGTAACAACCCGTTGGTTGTTCATGATGCTGAGGAGGTTCTACAACAACTGCTGGAGAAGTGGCTAGTTCTCTTGTTGGGGTGTCTTATAAGATGTTCTGACATCTTATTAGGGCAAGCTGGATATGTTCCTTGGTGGTTCTGCTGAATGTGTTTCTGATGGAAGAACTCTAGAATTATGTTATTCTGGAGTTGTTACTGAAGACAGTTGGTGGAAGATCTCAATCGTCGGCCTTTATATGTGAAGATATCTGCATTCTTTTATTCCAAAGTCGTGAGTGATGAAATGAAGGGAGTTGCTGGAAGATATCTGGTATGGTGACTTGGTACTTGGAAGCTTGGTTTCTTGGTGCAGTTGAAGTTAGTTGAAGAGGAGAGGAGTTGAGTTTAAGTTTATCAATGTCTTGCTCTGGGAGTTTGATAAATTATTGATCGGATAGGTTGTCAAAGATACTTGAGAATTCTCTCAAGTCCACTCATAAAGGCGTCTAAGTCGTGCATCTGGAGTCTTCTAGTTATTCTTCTGACTAGAAGGTGTTTCTTTGAAACACAATCTGATGAAAGTGGAGGTGATTTATTTACACCATCCAAAAACAGCAAGGAAGGATTCATCTCTCTTAACCCTAAGGGTGGATCTAATCTAATTGGAGCGTTTAGAATTGTTGCGGTAAATAAGGTTCAAAAAAAAGAGAATATTGGTTACTTGAGTCAAGGGTGGCAGCCTTGGTATCTCAACACTGTTTGTCAAAGAAGATACTTGCAAAGGATTGAATACTTGATAAGTGTTCATGAAGTGATCTGATGGAGCTTAGCTACAAGAGTGAAGAAGGGTTATTGGACAGGGATTTAAGATCAATTGCTATTTGTGGAGTTCACAAGTATTTAATTGATTATCCTTGAAAGTCAAGATTGCTGATGTTCAAAAAGATGTTGGAACATCTCATCATCAGAGTTTATGCAGAATCATGGGAGGGGTACTGCATATGCGTTAGCATCTATTTTAGTCTTAGGTGTTGAACTAAGAATGGGCTTCAGTCGGGTGTGACAGAAGCATGTGTTCTCTGGAGAGTTTCCTGACAAGAAACTGGTCTGGACTTTGATGCTGTTGAAGAAGAAGATGAAGACATCATTATCTTGATGGTTACTGATTGGATCAGTTTATTTCTGATCTAGGTACTTTGGAGCATGGATCTTGCTCTTCTTGGAAGTCAAAGTTAAGTGGCAGTTATCTCTGACTTTCTACAGTCTGCTCTACTAAGGAAAGTGGCATTCTTTGGCATGGCTATGGTGTAGTCTAGGACTACTTATGTTCTGAAGACTCAGACGTGGCAGGTGTGAAGTCTTAGGAGTTTCAAAGCAGGAAGGAGGTTGTCTACTCAAACTTGGTTGTTGAATCAAGTCTATGGGAGCATGGAACTCTTGTTCTGTAAAAGGTGTAGCGAGCGATTTTGGACGTGGTTCTTAAGCACTGTCGCTCTTTGGGGGACTATAGGTCGATTCATTTTTTATCTTATTGAAGCTGATGAAGGAAGAGAAATAGATGTCTCCAACTAACCCTGCTTGCAAACTGAGGTTAAACAGTCAAAACTATTGGTATACAGATACGATGTGGATGTGGGGCCTCTCTCTGCTTATTTGTTTTTTGGAACGAAATATCGGGGTTGTTCACGGGGAATTTGTTAGGATACTGTGCTAGATTGGCTAGAGGTAAGAGACTTTGGTTTCTTTTTTTTATTAGTGTGCTCGCTAAGATTCTTTTGCAATCTTATGCCTACGTATTCTCGTTTACCGAAACAGGGAAATCAGAGCGATCGTAGTTCCTCCTATTCTATGGGAGGAAACAGTGTTTTGGTGTCTTGTTCAATGCCCAAGACGTTAAGCTAAATGGTTTGTATCTTGTTCAAAGCCCAAGATATGAAGCTGAGGAGTCTATTTGTATCTTGATTAAAGCCCAAGGTATGAAGCTAAAGGGTTTCGCCTTTAGAGAGAATTCGTCATCTCTAAAGGGGTCTGTTTGTCACAACAGTTGGGTGACTGGATATAAAGGAGAATTACTTTAACTGGGATATGTGAATCCAGCAATGCCATAATTTCCTTTATAGGGGTTTTTTAACCTGAAGGAGAAGACTTTAACTCAGTTTAGAGTAATGCCATATTTCCTTAGGAATATCTCATGCTAAAAGAGGGACAGTGGCGTGGATGTAAATAATCCAGAGGCTTGCCGCTTACAGCAATTAGATGGAGGAACAGGAGTTGTTGATGTTTGTATGCTGTGAACGAGGCATAACTTTGATGCTAAAAGGTCGATTGTCTCAACCGGGATTTCCTTATACAAAGCCTAAGAGGAGGCTATAAGGCTGACTTTTCCAGGGAAAATGTTCTTTCTGTCTTGTACAAAGTCCAAGATTGAGGCTAAAAGGGTTTGACTCAACAAGAGAGTCTTTTTGTGTGTCTTGTACGAAGCCCAAGAGGGAAGCTAAAGTTTGTTTGACTCAACAAGAGAGTCTTTTATACTCAACAAGAGAGTAATTTGGTGTCTCGTACGAAGCCCGAGACGGAGGCTAAAAGTTGTTTGACTCAACAAGAGAGTCTTTTATACTCAACAAGAGAGTGTTTTTGTATCTCGTACGAAACCCTAGAAGGAGGCTAAAACGTTTGACTCAACAAGAGAGTCTTTTATACTCAACAAGAGAGTGTTTTTGTATCTCGTACGAAGCCCGAGATGGAGGCTATAAGGGTTAGCTCCGCTGGGGAGAATCTTTGTACAAAGCCCAAGAGGAGGCTAAGGTAACTGTTTCAGTTGAGTGACAGGTCCAATATGTTGGTTTAAAAGAGAAAATCAGTTCTTATATGAGTAATGTTGTACTCATAGATTTGATCTGAGGGTCAGGATTACTTCCTGTTCTCTAAGGAAACGGGTAATCTAAAGGAGCTTCAGACTGTCCGAGTCTACGGATTCTGTCTTTTATACTATGCTTAAGAAACAGTAGTAGGAAGATCTAGACTCTTGAAAGACTGTTCTATTAAGATGACTAATTTCTGTTCCTATACCTCTAGGAGGTCGTCGGGACAATTTGTTCGAAGCCCAAGAGGAGGCTGGAAACTTTTAAGAAGCCGAGGGACAATTTGTACGAAGCCCAAGAGGAGGCTATCTTCCTGGAGGAAGAATCATTATACTAAGCCTAAGAGGAGGATGTGAAAACTTCTAAGAAGCCGACGGGTCCTTGTACAACACCCAAGAGGAGGCGGGGATTGTAACACCCCCAATCTATACCCCCAATTAATAAAGCGGTAACAAAAATTCAAAATTTCATCAGAGTATATTTAAAACATTCACAGCATAGACCGAGGGATCACATCAATTTGAAACAAAATACACATAAACCTGCCCATAAAGATATGCAACAATCAAGTAGTAATTAACAGAGGAACTTAGTTCCTACTACCCACAATTCAGATACAGAATAAAAGCGGAAAATCTGTACTGAATCTCATATATATATATATATATCATACAAAGTGTATTTGTCATATACAAAGTCACACAAGTACTATCCAAAACATATGTATACATAATACAAATAATCACACTCGATCACCCCGACTACCCAGTGTCACATATCAGAGTCGACCGACAAAAGAATGAAGACCTAAGCTTCACAAAAAGACCTCCAGCAATCTAATCTGCAATGCCTCATAGAGCATTATAAAACAGCAGAAGGGTGAGAAACACAATCATAATATAATTGCATATAATTATATAATAACACAACATTACACACGTAAAATATTCTCACCACAACGCACAACAGAATCCAAATACAACACAACGCAATACATATCTTATTTATCCATCGCTAATGCATATCAATCATACACAATACAATTATCACCAAAATATATCAATTCATTCACAATTCTCACACATAGGCAATCATATTCATGATTTATGCAAATGCACAGAGACCGACACAACGACTCTATGCAATGCATATGCGTTACCATCCATCCATCATCTCAACACTAGTTCACTCAGGAACTATCGGAACCATCTCTCATTACTTAATGTAACTCCCCGTCGGGCATACGATGTTCCCCGTCGCTTTCGGTCCTCTTTGTATAAGGCTCACGATGTTTATGGATCACTTTCGGTCCTCTTTGTATAAGCCTCACGATCCGATCGCTCACACCCCACACGGGCACACGATCGTCTATAATCATCGCTCACACCCCACACAGGCACACGACGTTATAACGGATTCCCTCTGGAATCGATTCGTCGCTCACACCCACTAGGGCACACAACATCACAAGAATGCATATCATGATGCTTAGCATACAATGACTCATGACATTCAAATGCACACATGCATGCCATCATCTCACTCAACATTAATCATGCTTTGCAATTCAAGCCCAAAACAATACATTTATACCATACAACAGCATGCAACTCATACCATATCCATATCAACAGCACGTTGCATGATACACCCAATTACACACAATTATAACGACAAAAGTCAACAAAATGACACTATTCCAAATTCCTGACATAATTAAATCGGCTAACAATCTCAAAATTATTATCATAAGAAAGTACAGTTCAATAGCTACTCAACGATACCAAGAATGTTAAAAACGTATAATCGGAACACAAGTTACGGACTAAAGAAGAAAAGACATCGCGAAAAAAACACATTTTGCAATATTCCTGGCCATACGCGTATTGCCCTGCTACCTCGCCCATTCCATACGCGTATTTCCCAAGGTCGTACACGTATGGGCAGAGACCTATTTTTCCCAAAATTCCCATTAAAAATCCAATACGCGTAGTGTCCTACTTCATACGCGTATTTCCCTAAAGTCTTACGCGTACCATTACGCAAATGGGCAGATGGCCGAGAAAATGAAGCTCCATACGCGTATTGCCCGCACTCCTTCATCGCCATACAATGCCTAACAACATGTATCTATCATGTATCAACAATAAGGAACACTAAAACATGATTTCAAACACATTTGGATCATTTTCTAACACTTTCAACATTTATGGGTTTTACTCTATATTTCCATTTCAATCCAAAATCAACCAAAAACATACATACATAATCATACACAAGTATATAATAATCAAGTTTCGCACCCTTACCCGATTTAATCGTGCTTGGAAAGTCGGTTGTTTCGATTTCTAGATTTCCCAAGATTTTCTCTCTTTCGCCTTCCTTTCACTTTTCTTCTCCTTTTCCTTCTTCTCTTTTTCTTTCTTTCTATTTTTCTCTCTTTCTATTTTCTATTTTCTTAACTTAAGAAAAATAAAGTGAAATGCCCAAAATACCCCTACACTCAATTATCTCGCAAACGTTCCCAAAACGCGATAA
The DNA here is from genome assembly GCA_022829125.1 of Lathyrus tuberosus. Taxonomy (NCBI): domain Eukaryota; kingdom Viridiplantae; phylum Streptophyta; class Magnoliopsida; order Fabales; family Fabaceae; genus Lathyrus; species Lathyrus tuberosus. Next base: position 6,529,431 of record JALAZF010000363.1, read on the forward strand.
AATATCACAACATTGAAAAATTACATTTTTCCAAATAAAAGTCGAAAATAAAATAATATAATAATAAAATAATCAAAACGACTCGATTAAATAAAAATACTAAAACTGGGGCGTTACAACTCTCCCCCACTTAGAAATTTTCATCCTCGAAAATATACCTGAGACGAACAACTCTGGATACGACTCCCGCATCTGACTCTCTAACTCCCAAGTCAAATTGCCCTCAACAGCGCCTCCCCACGCCACTTTCACAAGTGCAATATCCTTGCCTCTTAACCGCTTCACCTCGCGATCCAAAATCCTAACTGGTAATGCCTCAACCGTAAGGTTCTCCCTTACCTCAACCTCATCCATCGGAATCACATACGACGGATCTGGAACATACTTCCGAAGCTGTGAAACATGGAACACATCGTGCAAATTCGACAGACTCGGCGGCAACGCCACCCTATAAGCCACAGCACCCACTCTCGCAGATATCTGGTAAGGACCAATAAACAGAGAAGTAAGTTTCTTCGACTTCAATGCACGACCCACACCTATTACCGGTGTAACTCTCAAAAATACATGATCGCCCTCTTGGAACTCAAGATCTTTTCTTCTCCGATCATGATAACTCTTTTGCCTACTCTAAGAAGCCTTCATTTTCTCACGAATAAGCTTCACTTTTTCCGTAGTCTGTTGCACCAACTCTGGTCCAACCACCGAACTCTCACCAGATTCGTGCCAACACAACGATGTTCGACATCTTCATCCATACAACGCTTCAAAAGGTGCCATTCCAATACTAGAATGGAAACTGTTATTATACGTGAATTCAATCAATGCAAGATAACTATCCCACGCACCACCTTGTTCAAGAGCACAAGCTCGCAACAAATCTTCCAACGACTGAATCGTTCTCTCCGTCTGTCCATCCGTCTGCCGATGATAAGCTAAACTCATTCTCAATTTAGAACCCAACGCCTTCTGTAAACTTTCCCAAAATCTCGAGGTAAACCTCGGATCTCGATCAGAAACAATACTCAACAAAACCCCATGCAACTTCACAATCACACTGATATAAATCTCAGCCAACCTCTCTAAAGTAAAACTGATGTCAATCGGAATGAAATGAGCCGATTTAGTCATCCTATCCACAACCACCCAAATAGCATTATGCCCTCGCTGTGTATTCGGCAACCCTGTCACAAAATCCATGGAGATGCTATCCCACTTCCACTCAGGAATATCCAACGGTTGCAACAAACCACTAGGCCTCAGATGTTCTACCTTTGATTTCTGACAAGTCAACCATGCATAAACAAATTGAGCCACATCTCTTTTCAATCCAGACCACCATAAAATCTTCTTCAAATCTTGGTACATCTTATTCGCTCCCGGATGTATACTCAAATTACTCCGGTGTCCTTCCTCCAAAATCATCCTTTTCAACTCCGCATCATCAGGAATACAAATTCTACCTCGGAATCTCAAAACACCATTAATATCCACGTTAAAATCACTAATCACGTCTTTTTATCCCACCAACATCAAATCCACAAATTTCACATCCAGTTTCTGTTTCTCACTAACCGTCATCAGAAAATCATTAGTAACCTTTAGCATTCCAAGCCTCACGCTATCGGACGTCACCTCACACACCAAACTCAAGTCTCTAAACGATTCCAAAAGTTCCCACTCCTTAGCCATTAAAGAGGACATATGCAACGACTTCCGGCTCAACGCATCGGCTACCACATTAGCTTTACCCGGATGGTAATTCAAGCCAAAGTCATAGTCCTTCAAGAATTCCAACCATCTCCGCTGCCTAATATTTAACTCTTTCTGATCAAACAAATATTTCAAACTTTTGTGATCACTAAAGACTTCAAACCTTGCACCATAGAGATAATGCCTTCAAATCTTCAACACAAAAACCACAGCCGCTAATTCAAGATCATGAGTAGGATAATTTTTCTCATGTACTCTCAACTGCCTTGAAGCATAAGCCACGACCTTACCTTCTTGCATTAGAACACACCTAGACCAATCAAAGACGCATCACAATACATAACAAATGGTTCATTAGGATCCGGTAAAATCAAAATCAGAGCTGTTGTCAATCTTCTCTTCAGCTCATTAAATCTTTCCTCGCACCGAATATCCCAAATGAACGCTTGCCCTTTACAAGTCAACTGGGTCAAAGGAAGTGCTAGCTTAGAAAAACCTTCAATGAACCTTCGATAATATCCGGCCAAACCCAAAAAGCTTTGAATTTTAGTAACGGATCTCGGAGCCTCTCATTGTAGAACTGCTTCTACTTTAGATGGATCCACTGAAATACCATTACCTGAAATCACGTGCCCAAGAAAACTCACCTCCGACAACCAGAACTCACACTTGGACAACTTGGCAAAAAGCTTTCTTTCTTTCAAAACCTGCAAAATAATACGCAAATGCTCTGCGTGCTCCTCCCGAGACTTAGAATAAATCAAAATGTCATCAATAAACACAACCACAAAACGATCCAAATGCTCGTGGAAAATACGATTCATGTACTCCATAAACACACCTGGCGCATTAGAAACCCCGAACGGCATCACAGAATATTCATAATGACCGTATCGTGTCCTAAAAGCCGTCTTTTGAATATCTTCCTCTTTCACCCTAATCTGATGATACCCTTACCTCAAGTCAATCTTACTAAACACACAAGCACCTACCAACTGATCCATCAGATCATCAATTCTTGGAAGAGGATACTTATTCTTAATCGTCACCTTTTTCAACTGGAAATCATCAATACACAACCGCATACTTCCATATTTCTTTTTCACCAATAAAACTGGAGCACCCCAAGGAGAAATGCTTGGTCTCACAAACCTCTTTTCCAACAATCCATTCAACTGTTTCTTTAACTCCACCAACTCAGATGCCGACATACGATAAGGTGCCATAGAAACAGGTCTAGTACTAGGAACTAGATCTATAGAAAACTCCATCTCTCTCTGGTGGCAAGTCCGAAATATCCTCGGGAAACACTTCCGGAAATTCACACACAACAGGAAACACATCAAGTGAAACTTGACTATCCACAGTCAATGATGCAAACAATCCAAACAACTGAGCTTCATCCACCAAAAGTTTCTTCAACTCCTTGGTAGATAAGAAACTCGAGTCTTCGTCTTCCTCAAGAGAAGGAAACCTTACTAGCTTATGATAACAATCAATATGAACCTTATTGAACTGCAACCAATTCATTCCCAGAACCACATCTAAACCCTCCAACGGTAAACACACCAAATCCATCTCAAATTCTTTACCATAAATGGTCAAAGGACAACTTAAACAAACCAAAGAAGTAGCTACTGACCCCATTGCTGGAGTATCAATAACCATCTCACCACCCATCGAAGACAACACAAGAGTCAAACGCTTCACGTACTCAGACAAAATAAACGAATGAGTCGCTCCAGTATCAATAATAGCAACTAAAGGAGTACTATTAATAAAACAAGTACCTCTGATCAGACGGTCTGCACTTGAAGTCTGAGTTCCCGCCAAGGCAAAAACTTTCCCACTAGCTGGAGCTTGCTTCGGTTTCGGACACTTTGTACTAATATGACCAGGTTCACCACAGTTGAAACACTTCACCATATTCTTCCTTGCACAATCAGCTGCGACATGTCCTAAACCTCCACAATTAGAACACTTCCTCAAATCCTTCCTACACTCAGAATGACGATGTCCCACATCACCACATCTATAACACCTCAGAGGACTAGACATTCCTCCTCCACTTGACCTTCGCTCAAAATTCCCCCTTTATTTACCCTTATCAGCTGGTGTTACATACGGACCACCATGGAACTGTTGCTTCCCTTTCCTCTCGCTCACACTCTTATAGTGAGTAGAACGAGCCTTACTATCCTCCTCATAAATCCTAAAACAATCCACCAAATCAGAAAACCTCTGAATCCTTTGATAACCAATTGCCTGCTTTATCTTCGGACGCAGTCCGTTCTCAAACTTTACACACTTAGAAAATTCCGCAGTCGCTTCAGTATAATGTGGATAAAACTGCACAAGCTCCATAAACTTAGCAGTATAATCAACAACAGACATATTACCTTGTTTTAATTCCAAGAACTCAATTTCCTTCTTTCCTCTTACATCTTCAGGAAAATACTTCCTCAGAAACTCAATGCTAAACACAGCCCAAGTGATCTCCTCCTCTACAGCTTCCAACACATGACGTGTACTAACCCACCAATCATCAGCTTCTTCCAGTAACATGTGAGTACCCAGTCTCACCTTCTAATCCTCAGCACAATCCATCACTTAGAAGATTCTTTCAATCTCTTTCAGCCATATCTGAGCACCATCAGGATCATATCTTCCTTTGAAGACAGGCGGTTTGTTCTTCCTGAACTCATCATTACCTACAGCATTAGGTGCACCCTGCACAGCCCGAGCCATAGCTTGCATAGCAGCAGCCAAAGCAGCGTCATTCCTACCAGCCATATTCTGTTCATTTCCAATAATAGCAACTATGGTTAAACAAACAGCTTATCCAAACACCAAGACCGACAAGGACTGACACAAACTGACACGGACTGGCTCTGATACCACTTAATATAACACCCCCAATCTATACCCCTAATTAATAAAGCGGTAACAAAAATTCAAAATTTCATCAGAGTATATTTAAAACATTCACAGCATAGACCGAGGGGTCACATCAATTTGAAACAAAATACACATAAACCTGCCCATAAAGATATGCAACAACCAGGTAGTAATTAACAGAGGAACTTAGTTCCTACTACCCATAATTCAGATACAGAATAAAAGCGGAAAATCTGTACTGAATCTCATATATATATATATATATATCATACAAAGTGTATCTGTCATATACAAAGTCACACAAGTACTATCCAAAACATATGTATACATAATACAAATAATCACACTCGATCACCCCGACTACCCGGTGTCACATTTCAGAGCCGACCGACAAAAGAATGAAGACCTAAGCTTCACAAAAAGACCTCCAGCAATCTAATCTGCAATGCCTCATAGAGCATTACAAAACAGCAGAAGGGTGAGAAACACAATCATAATATAATTACATATAATTATATAATAACACAACATTACACACGTAAAATATTCTCACCACAACGCACAACAGAATCCAAATACAACACAACACAATACATATCTCATTTATCCATCGCTAATGTATATCAATCATACACAATACAATTATCACCAACATATATCAATTCATTCACAAATCTCACACATAGTCAATCATATTCATGATTTATGCAAATGCACAGAGACCGACACAACGACTCTATGCAATGCATATGCGGTACCATCCATCCATCATTTCAACACTAGTTCACTCAGGAACTATTGGAACCATCGCTCGTTACTTAATGTAACTCCCCGTCGGGCATACGATGTTCCTCGTCGTTTTCGGTCCTCTTTGTATAAGGCTCACGACATTTATGGATCGCTTTCGGTCCTCTTTGTATAAGGCTCATGATCTGATCGCTCACACCCCACACGGGCACACGATCGTCTATAATCATCGCTCACACCCCACACGGGAACACGACGTTATAACGGATTCCCTCTGGAATCGATTCGTCGCTCACACCCACTAGGGCACACGACATCACAAGAATGCATATCATGATGCTTGGCATACAATGACTCATGACATTCAAATGCACACATACACGCAATCATCTCACTCAACATTAATCATGCTTTGCAATTCAAGCCCAAAACAATGCATTTATACCATACAACAGCACGCAACTCATACCATATCCATATCAACAACACGTTGCATGATACACCCAATTACACACAATTATAACGACAAAAGTCGACAAAACGACACTATTCCAAATTCCCGACATAATTAAATCAGCTAACAATCTCAAAATTATTATCATAAGAAAGTACAGTTCAATAGCTACTCAACGATACAAGAATGTCAAAAACGGATAATCGGAACACAAGTTACGGACTAAACAAGAAAAGACATCGCGAAAAAAACACATTTTGCAATATTCCAGACCATACGCGTATTGCCCTGAGCCATACGTGTATTGCCCTGCTACCTCGCCCATTCCATACGCGTATTGTCCAAGGTTGTACGCGTATGGGCAGAGACCCATTTTCCCCAAAATTCCCATTAAAAATCCAATACGCGTAGTGTCCTACTTCATATGTGTATTGCCCTAAAGTCTTACGCGTACCATTACGCAAATGGGCAGATGGCCGAGAAAATGAAGCTCCATACGCGTATTGCCCACACTCATTCATCGCCATACGCGTATTGCCTTGACCAATACGTGTATTGCCTTGAGTAATACGCATATGGGCAGTGAAAAATCCAGAAAATTCTGCAGAATTTTGTTCTGCGTTTTCCAACCAAAATCAAACCAATTTCACCTATACACCAGAAAAATTACCAATACAATGCCTAACAACATGTATCTATCATGTATCAACAATAAGGAACACTAAAACATGATTTCAAACACATTTGGATCAATTTCTAACACTTTCAACATTTATGGGTTTTACTCTATATTTCCATTTCAATCCAAAATCAACCAAAAACATACATACATAATCATACACAAGTATATAATAATCAAGTTTCGCACCCTTATCTGATTTAATCGTGTTTGGAAAGTCAGTTATTTCGATTTCTAGATTTCCTAAGATTTTCTCTCTTTCTCCTTCTTTTCTCTTTTCTTCTCCTTTTCCTTCTTCTCTTTTTCTTTCTCTCTATTTTTCTCTCTTTCTATTTTCTATTTTCTTAACTTAAGAAAAATAAAGTGAAATGCCCAAAATACCCATACACTCAATTATCTCGCAAACGTTCCCAAAACGCGATAAAATATCACAACATTGAAAAATAACATTTTTCCAAATAAAAGTCGAAAATAAAATAATATAATAATAAAATAATCAAAACGACTCGATTAAATAAAAATACTAAAACTGGGGCGTTACAGGGATGCTTTTAGGAAGCCTGTGGGTCCTTGCACTAAGCCCAAGAGGAGGCTGATGAACAGTTTCAGAAGGGGTTTCACATGGAACAATGTCCTTCTGTATATGAACTGTTCACGGGTAAATTCCTTAGATCTAGTTATCTAATGTTGATGTAAGTAGGCGAGGTTTTGTCCAGTTCTAGACGTAATTTGTGGGGAAACTCTAAATATCTATACTATTATTACATAGTTGATATGAGTTTATGAAAGAAGACTTATAGTGAGACAGCCCCACAATACAGTTATATACATATGAAAGCGGTAAATGAAAGCGGCTAAACACTTACTCGATTGTAGAGCTTCCATGCTGTATTGTTAGTTGTTCAACAAAGAAAAGTTGGAAACAACAGTATATTACATAATCAAAGGAGATAGTGTTTTGAAAGGAAAATTAGGGCTTACAACTCAAGGAGAGGCCCAGGGTTTTATTTTTCCACTGGCGATCGTGCCGAGGTTTTCTTTTAACACAAAGGGACTTATATAATATCTGAGGCCCAAAAAGGTTTTGGTTAAAAGGGGATTGGGTCTTACACTCTATTAGAGGTCCATGAAGTTTTGAATGGGTCTTATAGCTCGAGGAGAGGCCCAGATGGTTTGTTTTAAATGGGCGATGATCGCGCCGAAATTTTGAAAACACCGTGGGTCTTATACAATGACTGAGGCCCAAGAGTTTTTGGTTTCAAAAATGGGTTGGGTCTTACACTCTATTAGAGGCCCATGAGTGTTTGAAAAAGTTTGTGAGGGTGAAAATCAATAAAACCCTAATTTCATCATTTTTTTATGTAATTATTCAAAGAAAATTAATAAAAATGATGAAAATGCCAAATAAGTTTGAATAAACAACTTGTGATTTTGGTTTTAAATTTGAAAAAAATGAGTTTTAATCACAAGATGAATTAAAACTCACTTGGTTTTGATTTTCAAAGTAAATATTCACTTTTAAACATTTAAAAACAATTAAAAGGAATTTATTCACAAAAATACTAATTATATTAAATAAATAATATAAACTTAATTTTTTTGTGGAATAAAATATTTCAACATTTTTGTGATTTTTTGCAAAAAGAACCAATAAAAAATAATTAAAATTGAAGGAGTTATTAATTTTCCAATTAATTAATAAAACATCAAAATATGAGGAAAATAGCAAAAATGTGAGAAAATACAAAATGGCATGGGTGGGGTTTGAACCGACGACCTCAAGGTTATAGGGCGCTCGCCTTACCAATGGGGTGGTGATACATCTGTTGATTGAAACAAACCAACAAATATACAAGGCATGCCTTGTTTTTGGCTTGGCCTAAGGTAAGTTTTGGCAAGAAACGGGAAGGTCCATAACTTTCTCATTTCTCCATGTTTGGGGACAAAATTTATATGCATCTAACCTAGAATTTCACAAGGAATCCAATGGTGGTGGTATTTTTCTTAGATCATGATCCCTCCTCAAAATCCTATGGGGTTTTCAATTAGGTCTATAATTGCATTTTCTATGCTACACTTTGGTACAGGCATGAATTACATGATAAATTGGTTCAAACATAACACATATGACATGTATAAGAGATGCATGATCAGTGGACTTCAAAACAGTGCATATTTTGGAAAGTTCAAGTCATGAGGCTTATCTCCTTTTGAGTTTTTGGAGTTTTGGTGCAATCTGTCAAGCATCTTGTTCCAGAAATGGTTTGATGCTTTGGACACTCCCAAATGATCCCTTAGAAGCTTTTAGGGTGAGTGGAATCAGTTGGAACCTGCAAAAACAGAAACTGACCCTTTCTTGCAAAAGGGGTTAAAATGACCAAAATAGCAACTCTCTCAAATGGTGTTCCAGATTGGGGGAACCATTTGGGATAGTTCAAGGATGTTATTTGGAGTGTGTTTGAGGTTTTATCTGGTTTGGAAAGTGACTGAATCAAGACATGGCTTGAAAAATGCACAAAAGTACTATTTTAAGGTTTTGAGAGGTGACTTTGTGATTTAAGGATTACAGGTCACTTGTGAGAGTTTGGACAACTTATACATGACATATATGAGGTGTGTGTGTGATTGGTTTGGTTGGAAATGCTCTCTTACTCAAAAACTCAGAGTTACCTTGCTAAAGACGACATTTTTGCCAAGAGAAAGAGATTTTGAGGAAAGCATATATTTGATGGCTTTGGTGTACTCAAACTGAGCACAAATGAGCTCTATTTATAGTAGAGCAAGTTTGTTTTGGGATCAATAGTGAATGGCAACCACAATAGAGGTTTGGCCAATGTTGATCAATGGGAAGCCAAGTCTCCTCTAGCCATTGACTAGAGGTTAGGGCACAGAGCTGTGGTTCCCTAGTTGTTGGATCAATCTTGACTGAATTCAGTTGCAAATAGCTCAGTCCATGCCACCTCTAAGCATCCATTAAATGCTCCAATCCAAAATTGGATTTTTGTCCCTCTTTTAGGGATTTTTAGGTTTGGTATGCTACTTCTTGTTCCAAGGACTTTGGAGGCTTGGCTCAGTGTTGTCCCCTTTGGATTTGATCCTCAGATATGTCCAAAGTGATGACAAGGCTTAGAATTAGCTGATTTTGCCAAATCGAGCAAAAATGCAAAATTCTGCCTAGCCTTGGCAGTTTTCAGCAAGGCACATTGCCATTGTTATATCTCATGGCTCAAGTTGAATTTGGTGTTGTTCTTGGTCATTTTGGAAAGCCCTCATATGATACAACAACTGTTTGATCATAATTGGTTTTGATACATTTTGGATCCAAGTGAAAAATGCCCCTACATTTGGAAAAAAGTAAGGCAGATTCTGACTTTAGTGAAAATTTCACTAAGTGTTGGAAAAAGTGACATTTCATGTTTTCAGCCATTTTGATCATTCCATAACTCAAAATCCATGAGGAATTAGAATGAGGTGTATTTGAAGCTTTTGTAGAGGGCCACGAGGGCTACAAATCCAGCTTCGGATGAGGAAAAATGGCCTTGTGGTTTAGGAGTTATGATCCTCCAAAGTTGGTACCCTTTCCACTTTGTTCATAACTTAGAAAGTTTCTAAGTTTTTATGGTTACCCCTTTTACAAGTTATCCCACATTTCTAGATTTTTCTTGATGAATGATGATTCCAATCATACATTAACATCATTTTAGGGTTGAAAACCCATTTTTGTGAAAAATCTCAAAAAGTCAAAGTTGACTTTTGTGCACAGTTGACTTTTTATCAGATGAACTCCAAACTGTGCAATCCTTTAGGAAATCATGTCCTTGACCTAAATCAAACTTGATGGTCATGTTCCATGGGAGTTATAGGGTGTATTGAATCATGTCCCAAGGTTTGGGAGCATGTCTTGGTCAAAAGTCAAAGCTACAGTTGACTTTTCCCGCAAAACCCTAATTGTGGTCCAGATGAAATTGAAACTTGTTGCTCAAGCTTCTTGGATCAATCCATTGTTGCAAATGGATCAATGTAGCTGATTGGAGACCCTCAAATCCTCACTTGAGGTCTTGGCTCATGATTTGTCCCAAAAGTCAACTTAGGGGTGAATTAGGTCAAGAAACCCTAATTCCTGATTTTTGATGAATGTACCCCCTGAGGCTAAATTGACATGATGCTTGGGTTTATGATGTCCCTTGGGGCATCATAGGTTATGCTTTGAAGCATTGGCTCATGCCCTGAGGAAAATTTCCTTCTAGAGGCCCTGGTCGACCAAAACCCTAATTTGGTGACACTGTTGATTTTGAGGCTTGATCCACTTGGAATGCTGCAACATTGTGCTTGATTCTTGCTGTGGGAGTCCTCTTGATCCATTGGGGATGTTTAAGAGGCTAGACAAGTTGAAGATCATGTCATTCCTTGATTGATCCTTTGTCTAAGAGCTTTGAGAGGGCTTGAAACCCTATTCTGATTGTAGTGAATGTTCACCCATCTTTAGGGAGACTAATGAGGTATGATGGTTCATCCATATTGTGATGATGATTTCCACAATGATGGGAATCTTAGTGGTCAAAATTTGGGGTATGACAGATGCCCCTATTTAATCTTCTTGGACCCGAAGGTGTGAATGGCGAAGGTATTCGGGGTGCAAGAGGATTAAATATCAGAATACCCGAAATTTTGATGGTTTGCTATGAACGGTAGTTTGCGCATTCATCTTCTTTTGCTAAGCAATAATGCTTAGAAAAGGTAAACTTCCCCTCGATCACGGTTTTCAGCCAAGGAACTGGTCTCAGTTTTCTTTTGAAATGAACTTCCCCTCGATCCTGGTTTCCTACCAAGGAACTGGTCTTAGTTTCTGATTTAAACTTCCCCTCGATCCTGGTTTCCTACCAAGGAACTGGTCTTAGTTTCTGATTTAAACTTCCCCTTGATCCTGATTTCCTACCAAGGAACTGGTCTCAGTTTCTGAAGTAAACTTCCCCTCGATCCTGGTTTCCTACCAAGGAACTGGTCTCAGTTTCTTAAATTATCTCCCCCTCGATCCTGGTTTCCTACCAAGGAACTGGTCTCAGTTTCTTTTGTCAATAAACTTTATTGACAAGGGACGCTATGCGTAGCGGTTTTCCTCAAACTTCTCGCCGAATTTTCCTGGGGAGATGCCATTTGATGAGTCTACAGGTGATATTATACCATACTTTTCTCGAGATCTTCCCGGAGAAATGCCATATGATGTGATCCAATTTTGAGGTGTCGATGACTTCATTAACATTGAATTTCTAGAGAGAAAATCCAATGTGTTGCTGAAAGTCTTTAGTAAAGAGGCTTTCTCTGGGATTTTCCTTAATCCGGGAAAGCGAAAACATCATCTTCACTGGCGAAGAGTGACGTTGGCTGAGGGTTCTCTGGCTTTTCAGAGGTTCAAGTTATCAAAGTGGTCAAGGGCCGACTCCATCCCAGACATAAACTGGAGGAGAGATGTAGGGTAGGCGCACCATTTCCCGACGAGGAAAGAACTGACAACTCGATTGAGAGGACTGTTATCACTAAGGGATAAGACCGACTCGAGTGATAGTGATGCAATATGAATGCAAATGTGAATCAATAATGCATGAGGTATGTATGCCTATGCTGACAAAACTGACGCGACACACAGACTATTAGATGAACATGACTGGATACTCGGCCACGGTGTGAGGCGAAAAGTATCGCTGGTCCAAGAGTAGCAATTCTGCTTTGCTTAGGAGAGATAGTCCCTTTGGGGAACAACCGTTGGTCGGGCTTAGGAGGTAAGAACTCTGCCGAGGATGTCAGATGGAGTAATTGTATCTGACATAGCTGATCCTTCATTCAGGCATATTGGCTTAGAAGGAGTACTTCGATTCTGCACTTTGAACCTCGCTTACTTCTGGAGAAGCGATCAATGTTCTTTCAATGTTCAACAATCAAAAGAATTGCCATCTTCATTTTAAAAGCAGAACAAGTTTTACAAGTAAATTCATATTTGTTTTATTTCAAGAATCGTTAATCACATTAAAATGTCATTTTGTAAAGCTAAAACAAATGAGAATTATAAACAAAGGCACAAGGGCTCAAATTTTATTGATAGGATGGAAATCAGCCAAACGCGTGATTCCACAGAGTATTAACAAAGTTTAGAAAATGGTAATTTAAAGGGAAAGGGCTATATTGAAACATAACGACCACTATCCTTCACCAACTTTGAATTTCGGACATCCTGAGCTTCTGTCGAAGATGACCTTGATCGGAGTTTCCTGGACGGATGATGTAACTGCTACTGAGGGATTTTCCCCTGTTGGACATAGTTACTTGCCATTATCCCTAATTTTTGCCTGGATTGTAGTGTGATGTTTCCAATCCACCGGGATAATTTTTGATCATGTCTCTAATTTTTTCCTGGACCGCCCTTTCGGGTTTTCAATCCACCGAGACGTTTTTTTAGTTTAGGCGAAGTATTTCTTGACTACATCAACATTTGTGGGGTAGGCAAATTCTTCTCCATCCATCGTTGCAAGTCTCAAGGCGCTGCCTGAGAAAGCTTTCTTGACCACATAGGGGCCGTCATAATTCGGGGTCCATTTGCTCTGAGAGTCAGTGAGGAATGATTGTATTTTCTTGAGCACGAGGTCTCCTTTCCTGAAGATGCGAGGTCGAACCCTTTTTGTCAAACGCCTTCCTCATCCTTTGTTGATACAACTGACCGTGGCATAGAGTCATTTATTCGTTTCTCTTCTATCAGATTCAGTTCATCATGTTGACTTTGACACCACTCAGCTTCTGTAAGCTTAGCTTCCATCAATACCCGGATTGATGGGATCTCTACTTCGATGGGGAGTACTGCCTCCCTCCCATACACCAGAGAGAAAGGGGTTGCCCCTGTTGAAGTGCGGACAGATGTGCGATAACTGTGAAGAGCAAAGGGTAGCATCTCGTCCCAATCTTTATAGGTTATAACCATCTTTTGAACGATCCTCTTGATGTTCTTGTTAATCGCTTCTACCGCTCCGTTCATCTTAGGTCGGTAGGGAGATGAGTTATGGTGTTCGATCTTGAACTCAGTGCACAACTCCTTCATCATCTTGTTGTTCAAGTTGGATCTATTATCAATAATGATCTGGCTTGGAACACCATAACGACAAATGATATTGTTTTTGATAAACCGAACCACGACTTGTCGGGTTACATTGGCGAATAACGGTGCTTCGACCCACTTGGTGAAGTAATCAATGGCTACCAGGATGAACCGATATCCGTTTGAAGCCTTAGGTTCAATCATGCCAATCATGTCGATTCCCCATATGAAAAAAGGCCATGGGGAAGAAAGAACTTTGAGATGCGTTGGCGGTACATGAATTTTGTCGGAGTATATCTGACACTTGTGACACCTCCTCATGTACTTGTAGCAGTCGGATTCCATGGTCAACCAGTAGTACCCTGCTCTCAGAATTTTTCTCGCCATCGTGTGTCCATTGGCATGAGTGCCAAAGGATCCTTCGTGAATTTCTTTTATCAGCATGTCTGCTTCTGGTCTGTCTACACATCGGAGCAAGACCATGTCAAAGTTCCTCTTATAGAGTGTATCACCGCTCAGGAAGAAGTTTCCAGCCAGTCTTCTGAGGGTATTTATGTCCTTCCTTAGTTCCCCAGGTGGGTACTCTTGTTTCTGAAGGAAGCATTTGATATCGTGATACCAAGGTTTGTCGTCTATAACTGCTCCAATCGTGAAGATGTAAGCGGGCCTTTCAAGGCGCATTATGTCGATCTTAGGTAGGTTGTTGCATTGACCTACACTAATCATCGAAGATAGAGTGGCTAATGCATCAGCCATGTGATTCTCATCACGAGGGATGTGATGAAATTCGATTCTGTCGAAGAAGGGTAACAACCTTCTCGCGTAATCTTTGTAAGGAAATAGTCCTGATTGGTATGTGTTCCAATCTCCTTTGATCTGATTAATGACCAGGGCTGAGTCGCCATATACGTCCAAGTTCTTAATCCTTAAATCGATCGCTTCCTCGAGACCCATGATACAAGCTTCGTATTTGGCCTCATTATTTGTGCACTTGAACGTAAGTCTGGCGGTGAAAGGAATGTGGGTACCCTGAGGGGTAACAATGATTGCCCCAATTCTGTTTCCGTAATGATTGACAGCTCCATCAAAGATAAGTCCCCAATGGAAACCTGGTTCTGGCCCTTCACTGGGTAGCGGTTCATTGCAGTCCTTCATTTTCAAATACATGACATCTTCGTCAGGGAAGTCAAACCCGACTGATTCTTGATCGTCAATCGGTTGATGAGCCAAATAATTAGCTAAAACGCTTCCTTTAACGGCTTTCTGAGCATGGTACTCTATGTCTTATTCCAATAACAGCATCTACCAATGGGCAATTCTTCCCGTGAGAGCAGGTTTTTCAAATACATACTTGATTGGATCCATTTTAGAGATTAACCAAGTAGTGTGACGAATCATGTACTGGCAAAGACGTTTGGCTGCCCAAGCCAAAGCGCATCAAGTTTTCTCGAGCACAGTGTACTGAGTCTCGCAGTCGGTGAATTTCTTGCTCAGATAGTAAATGGCAAACTCTTTCCTTTTAGTTTCATCTTGTTGGCCAAGTACACAACCCATTGAGTCCTCTAGGACTGTGAGGTAGATGATTAGTGGTTTTCCTTCCACTGGAGGTGATAGAATCGGTGGATTCGACAGGTATTTCTTAATACTATCGAAGGCAGTTTGACAGTCCTCTGTCCAAATGTAGTCCTGGTTCTTTTTGAGTAACTTGAAAATCGGCACACATGTCACGGTCATGAGGAATATGAATCTGGAGATATAGTTCAAATGTCCCAGGAACCCTCTGACTTGTTTTTCAGTTTTCAGAGAAGGCATTTCTTGAATGGCCTTGACCTTGTCAGGATCAACCTCAATCCCTTTATGGCTGATGATGAACCCTAGGAGTTTCCCTGAACGGACACCGAATGTGCACTTGTTGGGATTCAAGCAGAGTTTGTATTTTCTCAACCGCTCGAATAGTTTTGACAGGTGGGTCACATGCTCCTCTTCTATTTTAGATTTTGCAATCATGTCATCGACATATACCTCGATTTCCTTGTGTATCATGTCATGAAACAGAGTAGTCATGGCCCTTTGATAGGTTGCCCCGACGTTCTTCAACCCGAACGGCATTACCTTGTAACAAAAGGTACCCCATGGGGTAATGAATGAAGTTTTTTCCATGTCTTTCGGGTGAGTCCGTCTCAACCTCTGTTTTACTGGCGGACATTCCGATCTTAATGCTAAGTGATGTTCCTCGATGCTGGTATCCAACCCTGGCCTGTCCTGATAGGACCAAGCGAACACATCGGGAAATTCTCTGAGAAGCTTTGTCAAACTCTCTTTGACAGTTGGACTGAGCAGTGCCCCAATCCTGATTTCTTTTCTCTCTTTTTCTGAACCTAAGTTGACCGTATCCAGCGGCTCTTTGTAAGGTTCAATGGCCCTTTCCTCCTGCCTGAGTAGTCGGGAGATTTCTTCTGGAATTTCGTCGTCATTTTCTTCTTCAGCCCCAAATACCGTGAATTCAAAGTTGAGAGAAGGCATTGGATCGTATGTTTTAACGGGGTTCAAAACAAGCAATCTGCACAACGGTATGCTTCATGTTTAGAAGAGATAGAGGGAATGCGAAAGTGTGTGCAGTGTATTTTTGTTTACTGCTTGTTTATGTTATTGATTTTGTTCTTTTAGGATTACTATTTTCTAAGAAAAGCAAAAAGAGAAAACAATAATTAATGCGGAAATTACAGAACGACGTTATTTTATTCATGAACAAGTCGATTCTTGAAACTACAGCCCTATAAAACAAAACTATGTCGCTTTGGGCAAAGCGAATAGGGAAAATTTATAGGAAGCGAGCCCTATCAAAACACCTGTTTCACCTGGGCAGGGTGAAAGGTTAAAGTAAAGATGACAATTACTTTGACTTATGAACAATCTTCGGAACATCGGCAGTAACCCATTGGCGGCGAACTCCTCAACGAATCACAAAGTCTGGTACCTTCCTTGATTGGTCCTCAGAAATAACGATGATTTCTGGTGGAGCAGGATCATTGGAATCAGTCTCCCAAGCGGAGTTGTTTTAGGAGGATTCATTAGTTGTATTTTGCATAGTATTTGTGCTCTCAGCTGTATCTCCCCATCCAGTTGGTTGGATGTCTTAGAGCCTGATACGTGAGCTTTCAGGAGCAGTGTACTTGAGCATATAGTTGTACTTTCCACTTGGTTGTCCTAAGGTGTCCCACACTTCTTTGGAACTGGAGGAGTCATCCCTCTCGATGACGTTGACCTCTGGAAAAGCATAGTTAATGAATTCTAGTCCTACAAACGTTGTGAATTCATCGTCGTGCTGAGTATTTTCAGAATAACTTGGGTGTTGATCCCATGACATGATGGGGACGTAGGCATTCTTTCCAATGATGCTCAGCTGATTTTCATTGTTCGGATGATTTTTTTACCCCAAGTCTCCTAGGTAAGGCTGCCACATTGGCAGGCCATCCATCGAGCCATAGTAGTCGTGGTCAAAGTTGTCTTTCATCAGAGTGTCCTCCTCTACTGAGTTTGGCGAAGCACGACATGCTTCCGGATCACAATCTCCATATATCATTTCGACATCTGACCAAGGTATAAATCTCAGGTTCTGTGTAGGAAAGCAAAAGGGAGTCTGCTTTTCGCCCTAAGACATATAACCATCGGATGAATCATCTTTATTGATGGTATGCACCTCTTGAGTCACTCATTGAAGGAAACCTCCACTGTGGAAGAAGTTCTGAATGGGATGAAGACCTTCATCGTTAGCAGCTATCTGGGCACATGTCGTAGAAAAACCAAGACCCTTCTTTGTTTTATTGTCAGTAGGAATGACAAGCTGCCCCCATCCTGTTGTGTTGGTACTCTCGACTGCTTTGATAGCATCTCTGTATGAGGAAATCGTAGTCCCCCCTTCGGATTGATTGTCCTTGTGTAGCGAAAGCGCTTGGAACTGGGTTCCAATTATCCCTTCCGGTTCTACATATGTGGATGACGATTAGTTGCTTACGAGTAAGGCCTGTTCTCCACAGACTGTGACGAGTTGGTCGTTCTGGACGAACTTTAGCTTTTGGTGGAGGGTCGAAGTGACCGCCCCAGCCTGATGTATCCAAGGTCTTCCTAATAAACAACTGTATGTTGCCCGAATGTCCATGACCTGGAAAGTGACTTGGAAAGTGTGAGGACCGATAGTTATGGGAAGGTCAACTTCACCGATAACCATTTTTCTGGATCCATCAAATGCTTTGATGACGACTTCGCTGGTTCTCATCGGAGGGCCTTTGAATGATAATTGCATCAAAGTGGACTTCGGCATAACATTCAGGGCTGACCCTGTGTCTACCAGTACGCTAGCTAAAGCATTGTCCTGGCAGTTGAATTTAATGTTGAGCGCCATGTTATGACGGCGACCTTCTTCAGGTAATTCCTCATCACTAAATCCTAAGTTATTGCAGGAAGTGATGTTAGAGATAATGCTATCAGACTGTCTGATTGTTACGTCTTGTTCCACAAAGGCTTGCTCCAAGACTTTCTTAAGAGCCTCCCTGTGTGCTTCTGAACTAAGTAACAGTGATAATACCGAGATCTTTGAAGGAGTCTGTAACAGTTTATCAACAATGTTGTATTCACTCCTTTGGATGAGCTTCAGCATCTCATCATTGTTTTTCGAAAGGTCGGGA
This sequence comes from Lathyrus tuberosus, assembly GCA_022829125.1. Classification (NCBI taxonomy): domain Eukaryota; kingdom Viridiplantae; phylum Streptophyta; class Magnoliopsida; order Fabales; family Fabaceae; genus Lathyrus; species Lathyrus tuberosus. The sequence goes on from JALAZF010000363.1 coordinate 6,547,688, forward strand.
TTACTGGATTGACCGACTGGTGGATTGGGAACTTCTGTTTGAGGTTCCTTTTCTCTGTTAGGCTCTCCAACTCCTCTGTTGAAGATTCGACCGCTCCGTGTTACTCGACTGATGTCTGCAATATTCATGACGGAGGGTAATGGAATTTCCTTTCCATTCTTGACTGTTGTTGCACCGTGCTTGTAAGGGATAGCCTTAGTTGATTCATATGGTAGTGGTCCCGGTAGATAAATGACTATGGGAACCTGCTGATTTTTCTGGCCATCGTACGCAATTTCAATCCGTTCCCGGTTGGGAACTCTCGATTCGTCAAGTAGAGGGATGATGGCACAAACATCCATAGCCCTCTGATGATCGGAGATTATGACAACGTCCTCGATTTGATCAGCGAGATAGTTGATTGATCCAGAACTTGAGCATGGTTGAATCTCTTTGCGGTCCAACTGACTTTGAAGGGCTGCTCGCACGAAGTAGCATCCTTGATTATCCACTGAGCCAACTCCACTCTGCTCATAGTTGTGTAGTGGCACCTGGCCACGTCCGCTTTGAATACTGTGTAACCTGACGAGGTCTGTTTCCATCGACCGAACATCCTGACTTTGATATCTAGTAGGATTTCTGTTAGTGATACTAATTTGCTGGGTGTCTTCGTCCATATAGATTGGAAGCCACCAGTGGTTCAACAAGTGCTGAAGTGTTTCCTGGACAAGGGCACAACCTTGATCATTTTTGCAACCCACTTTACAGCTCTGATAATCATGTGAAGTGAGAAAACCGAGTTGGACTTGCGTAGCGTGTAACTCCACCAGGCTGATATTCATCAAGCGAATATCGAAGATTTGAATCATGTTGATCTGATAATGATTCCTATCATGGTAGTCTTTAATCAATCCAAGATCCATCTGATGCTAGAGGGCCTCTTGTACAAAAGAGAATCCATGTTTGTTTACCGAGCCAGTCAGAGAGGAGTTGTACTCATGTCACGGCAGATTATGATACTGGCTTTGCCTTAAGTGCATCGCCACTAAGTTGGCATTCATTGCACGGATGTCGTGGTTCTGAATGATGTTGGAATTCGAATAAACCATGTTAACCCCATGAACTCGGTGCTCCTGGATCCATCCGAGATCCATCTGTTCCTGTAGAGCTTATTGCACCACAGAACATCCTTGATAACTTTTAGAGCAGACATCACACTGGTGATAATTATGAGGTGGCATATGGCCATATCCACTCTGTCTACAATGCATCTTGACCAAGTTGGCCTTCAATAAGAGTACATCATGAATTTGATAGATGTTGTTAGACTCTTCTTCTATAAAATTAACCGCAGCTTTCTCGTGTTGAGGTAGCGGGTTCGTGAGAACTTTCGGATTCATATCTTTGAAAGATAAGACCCCGCTCAAAACAAGCTTTTGCACGTCGGACTTGAAACTGAGACAGCTCTCTATGTTATGCCCTGGTCCTCCGCGATGGTAGGGACAAGTCTGATCCACCTTAAACTAAAAAGGCGGATTTTTCGGTACTGTAAGAGGAGCCTTGGTCTGGACGTGCCCTTTGACCAGCAGTAACGAAAATAGTTCCGCGTACGATACGGGTATAGGATCAAATCCTAGGGGCCGCGTTGTACGGTTGTTGTTGTATGGAGGACGAGCCTGCTGAAGAGGCTGTTGTGGCCTTTGCTGAAATTGCTGTTGATCAGGTTGGCTTTTAGCAACCTGAGGTTGATACGTAGAAATAGGTGCAGGGTTTATAGCAGGAGTTACAGCTGCTACTGGTTGGTACCGTCGCACTTGCTTTCTGAGAGAGATATTCCCAATATCTTGCTCTTTTTTCTAAGGGAGAGCATTACTGTATTTCTTAGTACTGCTTGTTGATCCAGTGTCTTTGACTAGACGTCCTTCCCGAACGGCTTCCTCGAGATGTACTCCTATACCGACCATTTCGGTGAAGTCACTGGGTGCACTGGCAACCATTCTGTCATAGTAAAATACGCACAAGGTCTTTAAGAAAATCTTTGTCATCTCTTTTTCCTCAAGAGGTGGGCAAATTTGAGCGACAATCTCATGCCATCTCTGAGCGTATTCTTTAAAGGTTTCCTTGTCCTTTTGCGACATTGATCTGAGTTGATCTCTGTCCAGTGCCATGTCCAAATTGTATTTATATTGTTGGACGAAGACAGTGCCTAGATCTCTGAATGTGCCGATCGTAGTGCAGTTTAAACCCATGTACCATTTGAGCGCGGCACCGGTTAAACTATCTTGGAAGTAATGAATCAGCAGATCCTGGTTCTCTGTCTGAGCTGACATTCGCCGAGCGTACATCACCAAATGGCTTTGAGGGCAAGAGTTACCCTTGTATTTTTCAAAGTCGGGCACCTGGAACTTGTGTGGGACTTTCACATTGGGGACCAAGCAGAGATCTGTGGCGTCCTTTCCAAATAAATCCTGACCACACAAGGCCTGCAGTTCTTTCTGTATTTCCAGGAACGGCTCCTGGAATTCATCCATTCTGTCAAACATAGTTTCCTTTCTACCAAAAGGTATCCATGGAATCTGTCCTTCTGGGACAGTGTGCACCACAGGGGGTGGTACCGTTACTACGATAGTGAATCTTGACGTTTCCCGAGGTTTGTAACCTTTAGGAGTCCTCATTACGCCCCTGGCATCCTCGCTTTCCCGAAGTTTGTAACCTTCAGGCCCAGCGGCTTCTGCTATGATTCCCTAATCTTCAGTGATCGGCGGAACATATCCTTCCGAGATATAGTTAATAGGCATGCCCCAGGGACGATCTTTTGGCATTTGATACCTAGGACCATACTTCTCCACTATGGGCGTTGAGGTGATCTCTTGGATCACAGTTCTTTGTAGCTGAGCTTCTGCCATGGCTTGCATGTCGTCACGAAGCTTTCTCATATCCTCTCTCAGAGCGTCGATCTCTTCTTTCAACTCTCTGTTCTCTTCCTCGAGATCATCCATATTTTTCTGACGATTGGCCTGAGTATTGTATGAATGAGACAGTTTGACTCTAGAACTGAGACACAAACGTGAGATTCGTAGGTAAGAAGAATACGTTACGTGAGAATGATGGATGAAATGATTATATTAATTGTTTTTTGGGTTTAATCAAAATAAACTTCGACAATTAGATTGCAAATATCAAACAGTGGTGAAACCCCGTTTTATTGAATTTGAAGGATTGCGAAAATGGAAATACAGTAAATTACAAGGTACGGAAACAGAAACCTAAGCTAATGGGTCCCAAGTCCTCTCTGAGGAAAACTCGGGTGCTGATTCTGGTACTTTCCTTTTCTTGGACCAGGGCTCTTGGGACATTGTCAGGTTGTCATTCCTTTGCCAAGTGAAAAGAGCGAGCAAATTCCTTTGGTCATCCTGATTTTCTACAGCATGTTGCTCCAGAATCTCAATTAGAGCATCCTTATCTTTCAGTAGTTGCTGTATTTTGATACACTCCACATTGAGAATGCGATACTTGTTCTTCCAAGACCTCCTCTCCTACTGAACTTTATTGAGAGTAACCTGAAGTTTTTCTGCTCAGTCATGAAGTACATGACATATTCCCTTGGTGGAAGAACTTCGTGACGAGAATAAGGCATCTTTAGCTTGAGAGCTCTAGTTTGTACCCAGTGGAGATAAGGCTCCACCGAGACACAATCCGGTTTTCCTAGAGACTCTCGTCCTTTCTTATGACATGTTTCCAAGTGTGCACTATTTCCATCTAGAGTGCCCTGTCATTTTCTCCTTCCTTGAAGAAAAGATCTTCCAGATGAGCATTACGCGGGACATGCCTCATCGGGTATCCAAATTGACGACGAACCAATACTGATGGTAATTGATTCCTCCCTTAGTTCCTATGAGGGGTACGTTAGGGAAGTTTCCACAACGGTCAATGATCCTGATCCCATCAAAAATCCTATTGCACCAATCTATATCAGAGTTGGTAAGGGACATGATTTTCTGCGACCAACGTAAGGCACTCTTATGATCCCAAAAAGCGACAGACTTAGGCAAATGGGAAATGAACCATTTGTATAGCACGGGTACACAGCACGTGATCATTCCTCCGCTGTTCAAATTCCCTAAGTGTACAGAATGATACGCATCTGCGAGCAGAGTTGGTACAGGGTTTCCAATGAGAAAAACCTTAATGGCGTTGATATCTACGAAGTTATTGACGTTGGGAAACAAAAATAACCTGTAGGTGAGCAAAACAAAGATGCTCTCGAAAGCGGCCACGTTCCCTATACTAGCAAAGTATAGAGCCTTCTTTACCAAAAACTTGGCTGGTAAACCTGGGAGCCCACCCTTAGTGGTAATGTGAGTCTTGACTTCGGACTCATCCAAATAAATTGCTCTTGCAAGGTCTGATCCTTTGGAATTTCTTCTAGTCCAGAAAATGGAGCTCGATCAGTGATATGTAAATCAGTCAGATGGGAATACTCTTCCAGCGTTGGTGCGAGCTGGTAATCCGGGAATGTGAAACAGTGATCGACCGAATCGTAAAACTGAATGAGTGCATCCATGATTCTTTCAATTACTTGGACCCTTAAAAGAGGTAGCTGACCACCGTACTTGGCTCTGAAAGCGTCAAGGTTAGTGATCATCCTTGCTAATCCTCTCAAATCCTCTAGTTTTGGAACCTTGAAGGTATACTTATGAGTTTTCCTTCTACTGAAATCCATTAGCGCAATCTTTTTCCTCTGACATTTACAATCATTGTCTTAGTTTAATTTGAAAAAGAGAGACTAGAAGGGAAATTTTCTTTGTTTAATGTTTTTTTAAAATGAATGCATGAACACAGCACACAAAAACATAGAAAAAACATGGGGTCAATGGGTCGGTGTCATGAAGTCAAGGCTCTACCCATCCCAAAGGTTTATACTAGTGATTTTTGTACCTGTCTCTCAAAATCATTAATTCTTGTCGAGAAAACACCAGCGGGCCGGGAACCGTGCTAGGTGATGTTTTTGCGAAGAATCTCAGAAGAGGGTAGTATCGTGTAACATCTATTTTCGATAGCTTCCGCACTATTAAAAGAGGCTTTTTCTAGGTGTATACTCAACCTTTCCACATGCAGCATCACACGCATTCCCATTAGCAGAAAAATAAACACAGATATCAATTAGGAAAAGCAGTATATATATTTGTCCGAATGTCCTAGACTTTTAAGAGCTATGAATCCTATGTTCCTGACAGAAAATGGCTCCCCGGCGGAGTTTGCCATTCTATGGTTCCTTCCCAATTTAAAGGTTTTGATCTAAGATCCTAGTGAGGGCCGATCCTAGCAAAAATGACATTCCCCGATGGAACCATCATTCGGTGACACCCTGTGAACCCAAGGACTCATCCTAAGAAAAGATTTCAACCAGAAAGATAAGAGAGACAAGATTCCTTTGAAGAGCCCCACGGTGGGTGCCATTTTTCTGTAGCGAGCGATTTTGGACGTGGTTCTTAAGCACTGTCGCTCTTTGGGGAACTACCGGTCGATTCATTTTTTATCCTATTGAAGCTGATGAAGGAAGGGAAATAGATGTCTCCAACTAACCCTGCTTGCAAACTGAGGTTAAACAGTCAAAACTATTGGTTTACAGATGCGATGTGGATGTGGGGCCTCTCTCTGCTTATTTTTTTTTCGGAACGAAATACCGGGGTTGTTCACGGGGAATTTGTTAGGATATTGTGCTAGATTGGTTAGAGGTAAAACGCTTTGGTTTCTTTTTTTTTATTAGTGTGCTCGCTAAGATTCTTTTGCAATCTTATGCCTACGTATTCCCGTTTACCGAAATAGGGAAATCAGAGCGATTGTAGTTCCTCCTATTCTATGGGAGGAAATGGTGTTTTGGTGTCTTGTTCAAAGCCCAAGACGTGAAGCAAAATGGTTTGTATCTTGTTCAAAGCCCAAGATATGAAGCTGAAGAGTCTATTTGTATCTTGATTAAAGCCCAAGATATGAATTTAAAGGGTTTTGCCTTTAGAGAGAATTCGTCATCTCTAAAGGGGTCTGTTTGTCACAACAGTTGGGTGACTGGTTATAAAGGAGAATTACTTTAACTAGGATATGTGAATCCACCAATGCCATAATTTCCTTTATAGGGGTTTTCTAACTTGAAGGAGAAGAATTTAACTCAGTTTAAAGTAATTCCATCTTTCCTTAGGAATTTATCATGCTAAAAGAGGGACAGTGGCGTGGATGTAAATAATCCAGAGGCTTGCCGCTTACAGCAATTAGATGGAGGAACAGGAGTTTTTGATGTTTGTATGCTGTGAACGAGGCACATCTTTGATGCTAAAAGGTCGATTGTCTCAACCGGGGTTTCCTTATACAAAGCCTAAGAGGAGGCTATAAGGCTGACTTTTCCGGGGAAAATGTTCTTTCTGTCTTGTACAAAGCCCAAGATTGAGGCTAAAAGGGTTTGACTCAACAAGAGAGTCTTTTTTTGTGTCTTGTACGAAGCCCAAAAGGGAAGCTAAAGGTTGTTTGACTCAATAAGAGAATCTTTTATACTCAACAAGAGAGTGATTTGGTGTCTCGTACGAAGCCCGAGACAGAGGCTAAAAGTTGTTTGACTCAATAAGAGAGTCTTTTATACTCAACAAGAGAGTGTTTTTGTATCTCGTATGAAGCCCGAGATGGAGGCTAAAAGTTGTTTGACTCAACAAGAGAGTATTTTATACTCAACAAGAGAGTGTTTTTGTATCTCGTACGAAGCCCGAGATGGAGGTTATAATGGTTAGCTCCATTGGGGAGAATCTTTGTACAAAGCCCAAGAGGAGGCTAAGGTAACTGTTTCAGTTGAGTGACAGGTCCAGTATGTTGGTTTAAAAGAGAAAACCAGTTCTTATATGAGTAATGTTGTACTCATAGATTTGATCTGAGGGTCGGGATTACTTCCTGTTCTCTAAGGAAACGGGGAATCCAAAGGAGCTTTAGACTGTCCGAGTCTACGAATTCTATCTTTTATACTATGCTTAAGAAATAGTAGTAGGGAGATCTAGACTCTTGAAAGTCTGTTCTATTAAGATGACTAATTTCTGTTCCTATACCTCTAGGAGGTCGTCGGGACAATTTGTACGAAGCCCAAGAGGAGGCTGGAAACTTTTAAGAAGCCGAGGGATAATTTGTATGAAGCCCAAGAGGAGCCTATCTTCCCGGAGGAAGAATCATTATACGAAGCCTAAGAGGAGGTTGTGAAAACTTCTAAGAAGCTGACGGGTCCTTGTACAACGCCCAAGAGGAGGCGGGGATACTTTTAGGAAGCCTGTGGGTCCTTGCACTAAGCCCAAGAGAAGGCTGATGAACAGTTCCAAAAGGGGTTTCACATGGAACAATGTCCTTCTGTATATGAACTGTTCACGGGGAAATTCCTTAGATATAGTTATCTAATGTTGATGTAAGGAGGCGAGGTTTTGTCTAGTTCTAGACGTAATTGCCGGGGAAACTCTAAATATCTATACTATTATTACACAATTGATATGAGTTTATGAAAGAAGACTTATAGTGAGACAGCCCCACAGTACATTTATATACATATGAAAGCGGTAAATGAAAGCGGGTGTAATACCCCAAATTTTGACCACTAAAGTTTCCCATCATTGTGCAAATCATCACCACAATATGGATGTGCCTTTATGCTTCATCAGTCTCCCCAAAGATGGGTGAGCATTTACTGCAATCAAAATTAGGGTTTCAAGCCCTCTCTGAGCTTTAGACAAAGGCTCAATCAAGAAATGACTTGATTTTCAACTTGTCTAATCTCTCAAACATCCTCAAAGGATCAAAAGGACTCCCACTTCAAGGATTAAGCACAAGGTTGCTCCCTTCTAGGTGGATCAAGCCTCAAGATCGCCAGTGTCACCAAATTAGGGTTTTGATCACCCAGGGCCTCCAGATGAAAAGTTTCATCTGGGCACAAGCCATTGATCCAAAACATAACCTAATATACTTCATGGAACCTCATGAACCCATGCATCAAGTCAATTTTGCCTCAAGGGATGCATTCATCAAAAATCAGGAATTAGGGTTTCTTGACCTAATTCACCCCTAAGTTGACTTTTGGGACAAGTCATGAGCCAAGACCTCAAGAGATGATTTGAGGGTATCTAATATACCATATTGATCCATTTGGGACAATGGATTGATCCAAGAAGTTTGAGCAACAAGTCTCAATTCCATCTGCACCACAATTAGGGTTTTAAGGGAAAAGTCAACTGTAACTTTGACTTTTGACCAAGACATGCTCCCAAACCCTAATACATGATTGAATATACCCTATGACACCCATGGAACATGTCCATCAAGTTTGATTTAGGTCAAGGACATGATTTCCTGAAGAATTGCACAGTTTGGAATTCATCTGATAAAAAGTCAACTGTGCACAAAAGTCAACTTTGACTTTTTGAGATTTTTCACCAAAATGGATTTTTAACCCTAAAATGATGTTAATGTATGATTTAAATCATCATTCATCAAGAAAAATCAAGAAAAGTGAGATAACTTGTAAAAGGGGTAACCATAAAACTTAGAAATTTTTCTAAGTTAAAAATAAAGTGGCAAGGGTACCAACTTTTAAGGCCATTTTTTCTCCTAAACCACAAGGCCATTTTTTCTCATCCAAAGATGGATTTGTAGCCCTCATTATCACCTACAAAAACTTCAACTACAAGTCATTCCAATTCATTAAGGATTTTGAGTTATGGAGTGATCAAAGTGGCTGAAAAGTGAAAATGTCACTTTTTCCAACACTTAGTGAAATTTTCACTAAGTCAGATTCTGCCTCACTTTTTGCCAAATGTAGGGGGATTTTTCACTTGGAATCAAGAGGGATCAAAACCAAACTTGTTCAAACAGTTGTTGTATCATGTAAGAGCTTTCCAAAATGGCCAAGAACATTGCCAAATTCAACTTACACCATGAGATATGACATTGGCAAGTTGCCTTGCTGAAATCTGTCAAGGCAAGGCAGAATTTGCAACTTTGGTCAATTTGCCAAAATCAGCCAAATTCAATTGCTCCTATCCACTTGGACACCTCAGAGGATTGAATCTAAAGGGGACAATCACTGAGCCAAGCCTCCAAAGTCCATGGAACAAGAAATAGCATGTTGAACCTATAATGGCCAAAATAGGGACAAGACTTCAAATTTGGAATGAGGCATTCAATGGAACCATCAAGGTGGCATGGACTGAGCCATTCTCATCTGAAATCGGTCAAGACTTATCCAAGACCAAGGGAACCAAAGCTCTGTGCCCTAACCTCTAGTCAATGGCTATAGGAGACTTGGATTTTCATTTGCCAACATTGGCCAAACCTACTTACCAGCTGCCATGCACTATTCCTTGCAAAACAAACTTGCTCTACTATAAATAGAGCTCAATTGTGGTCAGTTTGAGTACACCAAAGCCATCTAACAGATGCTTTCCTCAAAATCTCTTTTTTCACTCCAATTTTGCCTTCTAAGGCAAGTCACTATCGGGTTTTGAGTTTGAGAGCAATTCCAATCAAACCAATCACTCACACACCTCACATACATCACATATGAGCTGATCAAACACTTAGATTACTTCTGAAACATCAATTTCACAAAATCACCAGCTGGTTGCTCAAGGTTTTAACCAAAGTGCAGCTGAGGTACCACAAAATGATCCAACCAATTTCAATCAAGTCCAACCATCCAAACACAATCCATAGGGTGTAGGGAAGCTGTTCAGATCATCACCACTCATCTGTAACACCTCCAAATCAAAAATCACTTTGAACTTGCTGTCACGACTTGGAGGTAAGCATATGCTTGGTCATCTCTCAATCTAGGCATATTTCCTCGCACAATAATTTGGCCATATGTTCATAATCATGCATGGAATGTTTTCCCTCAATTAATTGCATTGTTTGAATCGTGTATAAAAAATCCTAGCCTTCATGCAGAAATTAGGGTTCTTGAGGTCTCTTCGTGATTTCTTGTTGTATGTTTAATTTAAATGAAATTAAAGTACATAGACATGATCGTGAGGTTGAGACGAGCATAATGATATGTGGATTGCATGATATGATTACGTATTCATGGAGATTGGATAGAAAATGCAAATCTGAGAAACCAAGAACACGCGCGTGTTCTTCAGCTGTTCTTGGCGCCATTTTTAGAAATTCAAATATTTGAATTTTGTGATTTTGTTTAATTGATTCAAAAATTAATTTCTCTCTGAGTTTTAATGATTTTGAGTTGATTCTTTTTTTAATAATTCATAAAAATGTTAAAATATTTTATTTTCCCAAAAAATCCCAAAAATATTATTTATTTCATATAATTGATATTTTTGTAAAGAATTAATATTTTGATTATTTTTGGCATTTTAAATATTTTTTCTACATTGATTTTGCAACTTTTAATGCTTTCTAATTATTTTGTAGGTCATTACTTAATTTTTGAAGCATTAATCCAAGATCACAATTTGTTTTCCATGTGTTAAATAATTTTTGATCATTTTAATTGAATTTTTATTCAATTAAATACATTTTGAAAACAAATTAGGGTTTTGGATTAATTCAACCCTCATAAATCATTTTCAAAACTCTTTGGGCCTCTTGAGAGAGTGTAAGACCCATCCCCCCTTGTACAAAAACTTTTTGGGCCTCACTCATTGTATAAGTCCCTCTGTATAAGTAAACGGCGCGATCGTCGCCCGTTTTAAAATAAAAAATCATCTGGGCCTCTCCTTGAGCTATAAGACCCATTCAAAACACTTTGGGCCTCTATTAGAGTGTAAGACCCAACCCCCTTTTAACCAAACATCTTGGGCCTCACTTATTGTATAAGTCCCTCCGCGTTAAAAGAAAACCTCGGCGCGATCGCCATTTTTAAACGAAAAATCATTTGGGCCTACCCTCGTGTTATAAGCCCCACTCTTTTCTTTAAACCTTTTTGGGCCTCTTGAGAGAGTGTAAGACCCATCCCTTTGTACATAAAACCTTTTTGGGCCCCAGTCACTTGTATAAGTCCCGCTGTACAAAGTTAAACAGTGCGCTCACTGATAAAACCCTGGGCCTCTCCTTGAGCTGTAAGCCCTAAATCTTTCTTTTTCAAAGCACTTTCTCCTTTGATTATGAATATACTGTTGTTTTCAATCTTTCTTTGTTGAACAACTAACCAAACAGCATGGAAGCACTACAACCGAGTAAGTGTTTATCGCTTTCGTTTACTGCTTTCATATTATAAACTGTATTGTGGGGCTGCTCACTGTAAGTCTCCTTTCATAAACTCATATCTACTGTGTAATAATAGTATAGATATTTTGAGTTTCCCCGGCAACTACGTCTAGCACTAGGTAAAGTCGTTTCGTTTATTCGTAGAAATAGACGCGTAGATCCCCAATAGGAGCACCAGATACAGTCTTCTCTTCGGCTGTCCTCCTTAGGAATCGTCAAGAAGCTCTACTCCCCAAGATGAATGTATTCTCCGTGAATGGCATCTTTGAGTTTCTTCCAAATTCTCGAACTTTCCTGACTTGATCTATTCCTTGTGGATAGCTTGCCTTAAATGTCTCGGGGTTTGGGTACCCACTACGGTCATAATCTTGGACCTTAACTAAGGAACCCTCTTTAAAAGCTAAAAGTCGCTGGATAGTAAACCTCACACGTTTACCAGTGGTTTTTATCTTTAAAAGAGTTATCTCTCCTAATGGAAAGGAGATGATAGACCCACGGGCTTCTTAAAAGCATCGGCCTCCTCTTGGGCATTGTTCAAGGACCCACAGGCTTCCTAAAAGCAACCCCGCCTCCTCTTGGGCATTATTCAAGGACCCTACGGCTTCTTAGAAGTATTCACAGCCTCCTCTTAGGCTTCGTATAATGAACTCTTCCTCCGGGAATGATAGCCTCCTCTTGGGCTTCGTACAAGGACCCGTCGGCTTCTTACAAGTTTCCAGCCTCCTCTTGGGCTTCGTACAAATTGTCCCGACGACCTCCTAGAGGTATAGGAATAGAACTTAGTCATCTGCATAGAACAATCCTTTCGTAGAGTCTACTACTGTTTCTCAAAGCATAGTACAAAAGATGAAACTCTAGACATGGACAGTCTAACTTCCTTGAGTCTCAAAGACATTCTCAAGCACTCTTCAAAAATAGGAAGGAAACCCGCAGACTCGGACAGTCTCAATACCCTTTGGATTTCCCGTTTCCTCAAAGAGAAGGAGATATCCCTGATCCTCAAATCAAATCCCTGAGTACAGTGTTGCTCATATAAGAACTGATTTTCTCTTTTAAAATCAGTATATTGGATCTGTCACTCAACTAAAATAGTTACAATAGCCTCTTATTGGGCTTTGTTCAATGATTCTTCCCAGCGAAGCAAACGTTTAGCCTCCATCTCGGGCTTTGTACGAGATACCAAAATTCTCCCCAGGGGAGTCAAACAATGTTTAGCCTCTCTCTCGGGCTTTATACGAGACACATAAGAGACTCCCTTGTTGAGTCAATTACCCCTTTCGCCTCCATCTCGGGCTTCGTACGAGATACAAAAACACTCTCTTGTTGAGTATAAAAGATTCCACCGTTGAGTCAAAACCTTTTTAGCCTCTCTCTCGGGCTTTGTACGGGACACAAAATAGCCTCCTCTTAGGCTTTGTATAATGATTTTCCTAGTGGAAATTAGCCTCCTCTTAGGCTTTGTATAAGAAAACCACTGGTTGATCCGATCAACCTTTTAGCATCAAAGTTGTGCCTCGTTCACAGTACACAAACATCGACAACTCCTTTCCCTTCATCTAATCGCTGTAAGCGGCAAGCCTCTGGATCATCTATATCCACGCCACTGTCCCTCTTTTAGCATGAGAAATTCCTAAGGAAAGATGGCATTGCTCTACACTGAGTTAAAGTCTTCTCCTTCAGGTTAAAACCCTTTCTTCGGAAATTATGGCATTGCTCGGATCCGCGTATCCCAGTTAAAGTAATTCTCCTTCTCCCCTCTTTAGAGATGACAAATTCTCTCTAAAGCCGAGACCTTTCAGCTTCACATCTTGGGCTTTAAACAAGATACAAACCACCTTTTGCTTCACGTCTTGGGTTTGAACAAGACACCAAAACACCCATTTCCTCCCATAGAATAGGAGGAACTACGAACGCTCTGATTTTCCTGTTTCGGTAAACGGGAATACGTAGGCATAAGATCGAAAGAAAAGATCTTAGCGAGCGCAATCAACAAAAAACCCAAATCCCATATCTCCATCAATCAAAAGCAGTAATTCAAAAGCATCAGTCCTAACATCCTAATCCTTGTTCCCCGCTAGAAGATCCTAGAAAGAAAGAAGAACCGTATTGGAAAAAATACAAATAACCAGTACAAGGCCCCCCCACATTGATAGCATTTGTAACCTAACAGACCGCTGTTTAAACTCAGTATGCAAGCAGGGTTAATTGGAGACATCTATTTCCCTTCCTTATTCAGCTCACAATAGGATAAAAAATGAATCGACCTGTAGTTTTAAGCTCAAACCGCAGAGAGCGACCAGCGCTTAAGAACCGCGTCCAAAATCGCTCGCTATAGAAAAATGGCGCCCACTGTGGGGCCAATCTTTGTCAAACCTTTTTTCTCTTCACTTATGTGAATACCACAGATTGGGGCTTCCGCCGGGGAACCCATTTTCTGTCAGGAACCTAGGAATCATAGCTTTATAAGTCTAGGATGGTTAGGACAAATATATATATTGCTTTTCCTAATTGCTATACGTGTTTATTTTTCTACTACTGGGAATGCGTGTGATGCCGCATGTGGTGAGAATGAGTATACACTTAAGATAAGTGATGGCGACGGGGTCGACCATCAACCTCAGTGGAGGCTAACCAACGCAACCCATTCACTCTTCTAGCCAATGGGCCGGTTGTTAAGTCTGAGAAGCTGAGGAGCCAAACCCTTTCGTAGTGCGGAAACTATCGGAAATAGTTGTTACGCGATACTACCCTCATTTGAGGCTGGTGATCTATTCTCGGTGAATGGCACTTACTCTAAGATTGCTCTACAACTCGCTGGCGATCCGCTTGTTGTTTTGCTTTCCTGGGAGGAGCTGATGATAATGAGTACAGGTACAAAAATCACCCTAGTATAAACCTTTGGGGATGGGTAGAGCCTTGACTTCATGACAACGACCCTTTGACCCCATGTTTTTTCTATGTTTTTGTGTGCTGCATTCATGCATTCATTTAATAAAACATTAAAACATTCAAAAAACTTCTCTTCTAGTCTCTCTGTTTTTCAAATTAAACTAAGATTGTGATTGCAAATATCAGAGAAAAAGATTACGCTAATGGATTTCGGTAGAAGGAGAACTCGCCAGTATACCTTCAAGGTTCCAAAGCTAGGGGATTTGAGAAAGTTAGCGAGGATGATCGTTAACCCAGAGGCTTTCAGAGCCAAGCACGGTGGTTTGCTACCACTGTTAAGAGTCCATGTGATTAAGGGGATCATGGACGCGCTCATTCAGTTCTACGATCCGGTTTATCATTGTTTCACATTCCCGGATTACCATCTTGCACCAACGCTGGAGGAGTATTCTCATCTGACTGATTTACATATCACTGATCGAGCTCCATTTTCTGGACTGGAAGAAATTCCAAAGAATCAGACTATTGCAATAGCAATTCATTTGGACGAGTCTGAGGTCAGGACTCACATGACCACTAAGGGTGGCATCCAAGGTTTGCCAGCCCAGTTCTTGACAAAGAAAGCTCTATACTTCGCCAGTATCGGAAACGGGACTGCTTTTGAAAGCATCTTTGTCTTGCTCACCTACGGATTATTTTTGTTTCCCAACATCAATAACTTTGTCGATATCAACGCTATTAAGGTTTTTCTCATTGGAACCCTATGCCGACTTTGCTCGCAGATGCGTATCATTCTGTACACTTGGGAAATTTGTACAGTGGAGGGGAGATCACATGCTGTGTACCTTTGCTCTACAAAGGGTTTATCTCTCACTTGCCCAAGTCTACTGCTATTTGGGATTGCAAGAGTGTCTTACGTTGGTCGCAGAAGATCATGTCTCTCACCAATTCTGATATAGATTGGTGTAATAGGATTTAAGAGGGAATCAGAATCATTGATCATTGTGGAAACTTCCCCAGCGTACCCCTCATAGGAACTAAAGGAGGAATCAACTATCATCCGACATTAGTTCTTCGTCAATTTGGATACCCGATGAGACACATCCCACTGGGTGTTCATCTGGAAGGTCTTTTCTTCAAAGAAGGAGAAAATGACAGAACACTAAAGATGGAAATAGTGCAAGCTTGGAAACAGGTTCATAAGAAAGGACGAGAGTCTCTGGGAAAACCGGACTGTGTCTCGGTGGAGCCTTATCTCCATTGGGTATAAACTAGAGCTCTCAAGCTAAAGATGCCTTATCCTCGTTATGGAATTCTTCCACCGAGGGAAACTGTCATGTACTTCATGACGGAAACTGAAAAGCTTCAGGTTACTCTCAACAAAGTTCAAAAGGAAAGAAGATCTTAGAAGAACAAGTACCGCACCCTCGACGTAGAGTGTATCCAAATACAGCAACTACTAAAAGAGAAAGATGCTCTGATTGAAATTTTGGAGCAGCATGCTGTAGAGAATCAAGATGACCAAAGGAATTTGCTCGCTCCTTTCACCTGGAAAAGGAATGACAACCCGACAACGGCCCATGCGCCCCGGTCAAAGAAGAGGACTCGGGACCCATTAGTTTAGGTTTCTGTTTCCGCGTCTTGTAATCTACTGTATTTCCATTTCTGGAATCCTTTGGAATTCAATAAAAAGGGGTTTCCCCACTGTTTGATATTTGCAATCTAATTGTCGAAGTTTATTTTGATTAAACAAAAAAACAACAATTAATATAAGCATTGCATTCACCATTCTCACATTGCGTATTCTTCTTACCTACGAATCTCACGTTTGTGTCTCAATTCTAGAGTCAAGCTGTCTCATTCGTATAATACTCGGGCCAATCGTCAGAAAAAGATGGATGATCTTGAGGAAGAAAACAGAGAGTTGAAAGAAGAGATCGACGCTCTGAGAAAGGATATGAGAAAGCTTCGTAACGACATGCAAGCTATGGAAGAAGCTCAGCTACAAAGAACTGTGATCTCAGAGATCACCTCAACGCCCATCATAGAAAAGTATGATCCTAGGTATCAGATGCCGAAAGATCGTCCATGGGGCATGCCTGTTAACTATATCCCGGAAGGATATGTTCCGCCGATCGCTGAAGATCAGGGAATCGCAACAGAAGCCGCTGGGCCTGAAGGTTACAAACTTCGGGAAAGCGAAGATGTCAGGGGCATACTCAAGACTCCTGAAGGTTACAAACTTCGGGAGGCGCCAAGACTCACTGTCGTAGTCACGGTACCACCCCCTATGATGCACACTGTCCCAGAAGGACAGATTCCACAAACACCTTCTGGTAAGAAGGAAACTATGTTTGACAGAATGGATGAATTCCAGGAGCAGTTCTTGGAAATGCAGAAAGAGCTGCAAGCCATTCGCGGTCAGGATCTATTTGGAAAGGACGCCGCAGACCTCTGCTTGGTCCCAAATGTGAAAGTCCCGCACAAGTTCCAAGTGCCCGACTTTGAAAAATACAAGGGTAACTCTTGCCCTCAGAGCCATCTGGTGATGTACGCTCGGCGGATGTCAGCTCAGACGGAGAATCAGGACCTGCTGATTCACTACTTCCAGGATAGTCTAACCGGTGCCGCACTCAAATGGTACATGGGTTTAAACCGTACTACGATCAGTACATTCAGAGATCTTGGTACTGCCTTCGTCCAACAATACAAATACAATTTGGACATGGCACCCGATAGAGATCAACTCAGATCAATGTCACAAAAGGACAAGGAAACCTTTAAGGAGTATGCTCAAAGGTGGCGTGAAATCGCCGCTCAAATTTGTCCACCACTTGAGGAAAAAGAGATGACAAAAATATTCTTAAAGACCTTAAGCTCATTTTACTATGACCGAATGGTTGCCAGTGCGCCCAGTGATTTCACCGAAATGGTTGGCATGGGTGTACGTCTTGAGGAAGCCGTCCAAGAAGGACGTTTGGTAAAAGACACGAGATCAATGAGCGGTACTAAGAAATACGGTAGTACTCTCCCTAAGAAAAAAGAGCAAGATATTGGGAATATCTCTCTCGGAAAGCAAAGGCGTCGTTATCAGCCAGTAGCAGCTGTTACTCCTGCTATCGGCCCCGCGCCTGTTCCTACGTATCAACCTCAGGTTGCGCAGAGCCAACCTGACCAACAAAGGACACAACAGCCTCTTCAGCAGGCTCGTCCTCCATATAACAACAACCGTACAACACGGCCACCAGGATTTGATCCTATACCCATGACGTATGCAGAATTGTTTCCGTTACTGCTAGCCAAGGGGCACATTCAGACTAAGTCTCCTCTTACAGTTCCGGAAAATCCGCCTTTTTGGTTTAAGGCGAATCAAACATGCCCTTATCATCAAGGAGGTTCAGGACATAACATTGAGACTTGTCTCAATTTCAAATCCGACGTGCAAAAGCTTGTTAGGAGCGGGCTCTTATCTTTCAAAGATACGAATCCCAATGTTCTCACGAACCTGCTGCCTCAACATGAGAAAACTGCAGTCAATCTGATTGAGAAAGAGACTAACAATGTCTATCAAATTCACGATGTACTCTTATTGGGGACCAACCTGGTCAAGATGCATTGTAGACAGAGTGGATATGGCCATGTGCCACCTCATAACTATCACCAGTGTGATATCTGCTCTAAAGACAACCAGGGATGTTCTGTAGTGCAAGCAGCTTTGCAGGAACAAATGGATCTTGGATGGATCCAAGAGCACCGAGTTCATGAAGTTAACATGGTTTATACGAATTCTAACGTCATTCAAAACCACGACATCCGTGCGATGAATGTCAACTTGGTGGCAATGCACTCAAGGCAAAGCCAGTATCATAATCTGCCGCGGCACGATTACAGTTCCTGTCTGATTTGCTCGGTAAACAAACAGGGATGCTCTTTCATACAAGAGGCCCTCCAGCGTCAGATGGATCTTGGATGGATCCAAGACTACCATGATAGGAACTCCTATCAAATCAACATGGTTCAAATCTTTGACATTCGCGTGATGGATACCAACCTGGTAGAGTTACACGCTGAGCAGGTCTGACCCAGATTCTTAATATCACATGATTATCAAAACTGTAAAGCAGGTTGCGAAAATGATCGAGGTTGTACCCTTGTCCAGGAGGCACTTCAGCACTTGTTAAATCACTGGTGGATGCCAATCTATATGGACGAAGATACTCAGCAGATTAGTATCAATAACAGGAATCCTACTCGTCGTCAAAGTCGGGATGTCCGATCAATGGAAGGTAACCTAGTGAGGTTACATTGTATTCAAAGTGGGCGTGGCTAGGTGCCACCACACAACTATGACAGTTGTAGCGTCTGTCCAGAAAGTAACCAAGGGTGTTACCTTGTGAGAGCAGCTCTTCAGGGTCAGGTCGATCATGGAGAAATTCGTCCATATCCAGGTTCAAGACCCATCATTTGGTCGCCGAACTACCTTGCCGATCAAGTTGAGGATGTTGTCACAATCTCTGGTCGTCACCAGACCAGGGATGTTTTTGCCATCATCCCTCTATTTGATGAATCTAAAGTTCCTAACCGGGAACAGATCAAGGTTACTTATGATGGTCAGAAAAATCAGAAGGTTCCCATAGTCATCTATCTACCGGGGCCACTACCGTATGAATCAGCTAAGGCAATCCCTTAAAAATACGGTGCAACGATAATTGAGAATGGAAAGGAAATTCCATTACCCTCTGTTGTGAATATTACAGACATCAGTCGTGTAACACGGAGCGGTCGAATCTTCAACCGAGGGGTTGGAGAATCCAACAAAGAAAAGGAACTTCAGGCAGAAATTCCTGATCCGCCAGTCGGTCAATCTAGTAATCCCGACTTTTCAAAAGACAAGGATGAGATGCTAAAACTCATCCAAAGGAGTGAATACAACATTGTTGATCAACTGTTACAGACTCCTTCAAAGATTTCAGTATTATCACTGTTACTCAATTCAGAAGCGCACAGAGAGGCTCTACAAAAAGTCTTGGAGCAAGCCTTTATGGAACAGGATGTAACAATCAGACAATTCGATAGCATTGTCTCTAACATCACTTCCTGCAATAATTTGGGATTTAATGATGAGGAGTTACCCGAAGAGGGTCGCCGTCATAACATGGCGCTCAACATTACAGTTAACTGCCAGGGCGATGCTTTAGCCAACGTACTGGTAGACACAGGGTCAGCCCTGAATGTTATGCCGAAGTCCACTTTGATGCAATTATCATTTAAGGGCCCTCCGATGAGAGTCAGCGAGGTCGTCCTCAAAGCATTCGACGGATCCAGAAAAACAGTTATCGGCGAATTTGATCTTCACATAACTATTGGTCCTCACACTTTCCAAATCACTTTCCAGGTCATGGACATCCGGGCAACATACAGTTGTTTATTAGGAAGACCTTAGATACATCAGGCTGGAGCGGTTACTTCAACCCTCCACCAAAAGCTAAAGTTCGTCAAGAACGATCAACTTATCACGGTTTGTGGGAAACAAGCCTTGCTTGTGAGCAACTTATCATCATCTACTTGTGTGGAACCCGAGGAGGTTATTGGAACTCAGTTCCAAGCACTATCGGTGAGCAAGGACAATCAGTTCAAAGAAGGAACTTCAATTTCTTCATACAAAAATGCTATCAAAGCGGTCGAGAGTACCGATACGATAGGATGGGGACGGTTTGTCATTCCTATTGACAATAAAACAAAGAAGGGTCTTGGTTTTTCTGCAACCTGTACCCAGACAGTTGCCAACGATGAAAGTCTTCATCCCCTTCAGAACTTCTTCCACAGTGGAGGTTTTCTTCACCCAGTGTCTCAAACAGTTCATGCTATCAATGAGGAAGATCCCTCTGACACAGATGAAGAATGGAAGTCCTATCTTAACAAGGACGGCTATATGTCTCAGGAAGAGGTGCCTATGCCTTTTTGCTTTCCTACAGAAAGTCTGAGATTTATACTAAGATCAGATGTTGAAATGATCTACGGAGATTGTGATCCGGAAGGATGTTGTACTCCGCCAAATTCATTAGAGGAGGACACTCTGATGAAAGACAACTTTGATCACAATTACTATGGCCCGATGGATGGCCTGCCAATGTGGCAGCCTTACCAAGGAAACTTGGGGCAAGAGAGTCAGCTGAACAATGAAAATCAGCTGACCATCATTGAACAGAATACCTGTGTCCCCACCATGTCATGGGATCAACACTCAGGTCATTCGTAAATTACTCGACATGACGATGAATTCGCAATGTTTGCAGGACTAGAATTTATCAACTATACTTTTCCCGAGGTCAACGTTATCGAGAGGGATGACTTCTCCAGTTCCAAAGAAGTTTGGGACACTCTGGGACAACCAAGTGGAAAATACGACTTTATGGTCAAGTACACTGCTCCCGAAAGCTCTCGTATCAGGCTCGAAGATATCCAGTCAACTGGATGGGGAGATACAGCTGAGGGCACCAATGCTATGCAAAGTGCAACAGAGGAATCCTCCTACGACAATTCTGCTTGGGAGACAGATTCCAATGATCCTGCTCCACCAGAAATCAGCGTCATTTCTGAAGACAAATCAAGGAAGGTACCAGACTTTGTGATCCACCGAGGAGTTCGCCGCCAATGGGTTGCTGTCGAGGTTCCAAAGGTCGTTCGCCAGTCAAAGTAATTGCCATCTTTAACCTTTCACCCTGCCCAGGTGAAACAGATGTTTTGATAGGGCTCGCTTTCTGTAAATTTTCCTCTTCGCTTTGCCCAAAGCGACAGAGTTTTGTTTTATAGGGCCGTAGTTTCAAGAGTCGACTTGTTCATTAATAAAATAACGTCGTTCTGTAATTTCCGCATTAATTGCTGTTTTCTCTTTTTGCTTTTTCAGAAAATGGTAATCCTAAAAAACATGTACAAATAAAAACAAGCAGTAAAACAAATACACTGCACACACTTGCATTTTCCTCTATCTCTTCTAAACACGAATCATAACGTCATGCAGATTGCTTGTTTTAAACCCAGTTGAAACACATGATCCGATGCCTTCTCCCAACTTTGAGTTCCCGGTATTCGAGACTGAAGAAGAAGATGACAACGAAATTCCAGAAGAGATCTCTCAATTACTTAGACAAGAGGAAAGGTCCATTGAACCTCACAAAGAGCCGTTGGAAACGGTAAACTTGGGTTCAGAGCAAGAGAGAAAAGAAATCAGGATCAGAGCATTGCTCAGTCCAAATGCCAGAAAAGATCTGATAAAGCTTCTCAAAGAATTCCCCGATGTGTTCGCTTGGTCCTATCAGGATATGCCATGGTTGGATACCAGCATCGTGGAACATCACTTACTGTTAAGATCGGAATGTCCGCCAGTAAAGCAAAGGTTGAGACGGACTCACCCGGACATGGCCATCAAAATCAAGGAGGAGGTACAGAAACAGATCGACGCGGGTTTCCTCGCTACATCTGAATATCCTCAATGGTTAGCCAACATCGTACCCGTTCCCAAAAAGGACGGAAAGGTCAGAATGTGTGTTGATTACAAAGATCTGAACAAGGCAAGTCCAAAGGACGACTTTCCTTTACCACACATTGACATGCTGGTTGACAGCACAGCAAAGTTCAAAGTTTTCTCCTTCATGGATGGATTCTCGAGCTATAACCAGATCAAAATGGCGCCGAAAGACAAGGAGAAAACTTCGTTCATTACCCCATGGGGTACCTTGTGTTACAAGGTAATGCCGTTCGGTTTGAAGAATGTCGGGGCAACCTATCAAAGGGCCATGACTACTCTGTTTCATGACATGATACACAAGGAAATCGAGGTATATGTCGATGATTTGATTGCAAAATCAAGAACAGAGGATGAGCACATTGAACATCTGTCCAAATTGTTCGAATGTCTAAGAAAATTCAAGCTCCGCTTGAATCCCAACAAGTGCACCTTCGGTGTCCGTTCAGGGAAACTACTAGGGTTCATCGTCAGCCAGAAAGGAATTGAAGTTGATCCTGACAAAGTCAAGGCCATTCAAGAAATGCCTTCTCCGAAAACTGAAAAATAAGTCAGAGGATTCCTGGGACGTTTGAACTACATCTCCAGATTCATATTCCTCATGACCGCCACTTGTGCGCCGATCTTCAAATTACTCAAAAAGAACCAGGATTGCGTTTGGACAGAGGACTGCCAAACTGCCTTCGACAGTATCAAGGGATATTTGTTGAATCCTCCGATTCTATCACCTCCAATGGAAGGAAGACCACTGATCATTTACCTCACAGTACTAGAGGACTCAATGGGATGTGTGCTTGGCCAACAAGATGAAACTAAAAGGAAATAGTCTGCCATCTACTATCTAAGCAAGAAATTCACCGACTGCGAGACTCGGTACACAATGCTTGAGAAAACTTGTTGCGCTTTGGCTTGGGCAGCCAAACGTCTTCGCCAGTACATGATTCGTCATACTACTTGGTTGGTCTCCGAAATGGATCCAATCAAGTACGTTTTCGAAAAACCTGCTCTCACGGGAAGGATTGCCCGTTGGCAGATGTTACTATCAGGATATGACATAGAGTGCCATGCTCAGAAAGCCGTTAAAGGAAGTATTTTAGCCGATCATTTGGCTCATCAACCGATTGACGATCAAGAATCAATCGGGTTTGACTTCCCAGACGAAGATGTCATGTATCTAAAAATGAAAGATTGTGATGAACCGTTACCCGGTGAAGGGCCAGAACCAGGTTCCCAGTGGGGACTTATCTTTGACGGAGCAGTCAATCATTATGGAAACGGACAACGAGGCCGAATACGAAGCATGTGTCATGGGTCTCGAGGAAGCAATTGATTTAAGGATCAAAAACTTGGATGTATACGGCGATTCAGCCTTAGTTATCAATCAGATAAAAGGAGATTGGAACACATACCAATCAGGATTGATTCCTTACAAAGATTACGCTAGAAGGTTGCTACCTTTCTTCGACAGAGTTGAGTTTCATCATGTCCCTCGTGATGAGAATCACATGGCTGATGCTTTAGCCACTCTCTCTTCCATGATTAGCGTAGGTCGATGGAATGACATACCTAAGATCGACATCGTGCGCCTTGAACGGCCCTCTTACATCTTCGTGATTGAAGCAGTCATAGACGACAGACCTTGGTATCACGATATCAAATGCTTCCTTCAGAAACAAGAGTACCCATCTGGGGCACTCCGAAAAGACAGGAAAACCCTCAGAAGATTGGCTGGAAACTTCTTCCTGAGTGGTGACACTCTTTATAAGAGAAATTTTGACATGGTCTTGCTCCGATGCATCGACAGACCAGAAGCAGACATGCTCATGAAAGAAATTCATGAAGGATCCTTTGGCACTCATGCCAACGGACACACAATGGCGAGAAAAATCCTCAGGGCCGGGTACTATTGGTTGACCATGGAATCCGACTGCTACAAGTACATGAGGAGGTGTCACAAGTGTCAGATATACTCCGACAAAATTCATGTACCGCCATCACATCTCAAAGTTCTTTCTTCCCCGTGGCCTTTTCCCATATGGGGAATCGACATGATTGGTATGATTGAGCCCAAGGCTTCAAACGGACATCGGTTCATCCTGGTAGCCATTGACTATTTCACCAAGTGGGCCGGAGCAGCGTCATTCACCAATGTAACCCAACAAGTGGTGGTCCGATTTATCAAAAATAATATCATCTGCCGTTATGGTGTTCCAAGCGAGATCATTACTGATAATGGATCTAACTTGAACAATAAGATGATGAAAGAGTTGTGTGCAGAGTTCAAGATCGAACACCATAACTCATCTCCCTACCGACCTAAGATGAACGGAGCGGTAGAAGCGGCTAACAAGAACATCAAGAAGACCGTTCAAAAGATGGTTGTAACCTATAAAGATTGGCACGAAATGCTACCCTTTGCTCTTCATGGTTATCGCACATCTGTCCGTACTTCAACAGGGGCAACCCCTTTCTCTCTAGTATATGGCATGGAAGCAGTGCTCCCCATAGAAGTAGAAATCCCATCAATCCGGGTATTGATGGAAGCTAAGCTCACCGAAGCTGAACGGTGCCAAAGTCGACATGACGAATTGAATCTGATCGAAGGAAAAATGAATCACGGCACTATGCCATGGTCAGTTGTATCAGCAAAGAATGAAGAGGGCGTTTGACAAAAAGGTCCGACCACGTATCTTCAGGAAAGGAGACCTTGTGCTCAAGAAGATACAATCATTTCTCACTGATTCTCGGGGCAAATGGACCCCAAATTATGATGGCCCATATGTGGTCACGAAAGCTTTCTCAGCCGGCGCCTTGAGACTTGCAACCATGGACGGAGAGGAATTTGCCTACCCCACGAATGTTGATGTAGTCAAGAAATACTTCGCCTAAACTAAAAAAAAAAAAAAAAAAAAAACATCTCGGTGGATTGAAAACCCGAAAGGGCGGTCCAGGCAAAAGTTAGAGACATAGAAAAAAAATCATCCCGATGGATTGGAAATCTCATAGTACAATCCAGGCAAAAGTTAGGGATAATGGCAAGTAACTATGTTCAACAGAGGCAAGTCCCTCAACAGCAGTTGCACCATCTATCGGAGGAAATCTCCAGTCAAAGGTCATCTTCGACGGAAGCTCAGGATATCCCGAATTCAAAGTTGGTAGAAGGATAGTGGTCGTTATGTTTCAACGTAGCCCTTTTCCCTGTAAATTACCATTTTCTAACTTTGTATATACTCTTTGGAATCACGCGTTTGGCTGATCTCCATCTTATCAATAAAATTTGAGCCCTTGTGCTTGTGTTTGTAATTCTTTACTTGTTTTAGCTTTACAGAACAACGTTGTTTAAACTTAATCAGCGATTCTTGAAATAAAACAAAAATGAATTTACTTCTTAAACTTTTTCTGCTTTTAAATTAAAGATGGCATTTCTTTTGACTGTTGAGCATCAGAAGAACATCGATCGCTTCTCCCGAAGTAAGTGAACTTCAAAGTGCAGAATCAAAGTACTCCTTCTAGACCAGTACTCTTGAGTGAAGGATCAATAATGTCAGAGACCATGTTTCGTCTGACATCCTCGGCCGAGTTCTCATCTCCTAAGCCCGATCAACATAGCTCCCAACGGGACTATCTCTCCTAAGCAAGGTGGAATTGCTATTTTGAATCAACGGTACTTCTTCGCCCCGCGACGGCCAAGTATCCAATTGTGTTCATCCATTAGTCTGTATGTCGCGTCTGTTTTGTCAGCATATACATACATACATCATGCATTTTTTATTTGCATTCACATTTCATATTGCATCACTATCACTCTAGTCGGTCTTGTCCCCTAGTGATAAACAGTTTTTTCAATCGAGTTTGTCAGTTCTTTCCTCGTCAGGAAGTGTTGCGTCTGCACAATCTCGCTTCTAGTGTATCTTTAGATCAGAGTCGGTACTTGGCCACTTTGATAATTTGAACCTCTGAAAGATCAGAGAACCTTCAACAGATGTCACTCTTCGCCATCAAAGATGATATCCTTGCTTTCCCGGATTAAGGAAAATCCACAGAGAAAGCCTCGTGATCAGAGATTCGGCAGCACGCCAGTTTTGCTCCGAAAAAACCACTGATGAAAAGGTCATTGGCACCTCAAAATTGGATCCCATCATATGGCATTTCTCCGGGAAGATCCCGAGAAAAGTATGATGTAACCCCAAACGAAAACAGTCTCTCAAGAGACTCGCTTTCCCCAGTAGAATCGACAAATGGCGTCTCCAAAACAGAGAAGTTTGTGTACCTCTACAATTCAGACGAATGGGTTCCCCAGCAAGTCTGACATCAAAACTTTTTTCACTCAAATGGCATCTCCCCAAGAAAATTCAGCGAGAAGTTTGAAGGAAAACCGCTACTAATAGCGTCCCTTGTCAGTAAAGTTTATTGACAAAAGAAACCAAGACCAGTTCCTTGGTAGGAAACCAGGATCGAGGGGAAGTTTAAATCAGAAACTAAGACCAGTTCCTTGGTAGGAAACCAGGATCGAGGGGAAGTTTAAATCAGAAACTAAGACCAGTTCCTTGGTAGGAAACCAAGAACGAGGGGAAGTTGACAAAAGAAAACTGAGACCAGTTCCTTGGCTAAAAACCAGGATCGAGGGGAAGTTTACCTTTTCTAAGCATCATTGCTTAGCTAAAGAAGATGAATGCGTAAGCTACCATTCATAACCACCATCAAAATTTCGGGTATTCCGATATTTAATCCTCTTGCACCCCGAATGCCCGAACACCTTCGTCATTCACACCTTCGGGTCCAAGAAGATTAAATAGGGGAATCTGTAATACCCCAAATTTTGACCACTAAAGTTTCCCATCATTGTGCAAATCATCACCACAATATGGATGTGCCTTTATGCTTCATCAGTCTCCCCAAAGATGGGTGAGCATTGACTGCAATCAAAATTAGGGTTTCAAGCCCTCTCTGAGCTTTAGACAAAGGCTCAATCAAGAAATGACTTGATTTTCAACTTGTCTAATCTCTCAAACATCCTCAAAGGATTAAAAGGACTCCCACTTCAAGGATTAAGCACAAGGTTGCTCCCTTCTAGGTGGATCAAGCCTCAAGATCGCCAGTGTCACCAAATTAGGGTTTTGATCACGCAGGGCCTCCAGATGAAAAGTTTCATCTGGGCACAAGCCATTGATCCAAAACATAACCTAATATACTTCATGGAACCTCATGAACCCATGCATCAAGTCAATTTTGCCTCAAGGGATGCATTCATCAAAAATCAGGAATTAGGGTTTCTTGACCTAATTCACCCCTAAGTTGACTTTTGGGACAAGTCATGAGCCAAGACCTCAAGAGATGATTTGAGGGTCTCTAATATACCATATTGACCCATTTGGGACAATGGATTGATCCAAGAAGATTGAGCAACAAGTCTCAATTCCATCTGCACCACAATTAGGGTTTTAAGGGAAAAGTCAACTGTAACTTTGACTTTTGACCAAGACATGCTCCCAAACCCTAATACATGATTGAATATACCCTATGACACCCATGGAACATGTCCATCAAGTTTGATTTAGGTCAAGGACATGATTTCCTGAAGAATTGCACAGTTTGGAATTCATCTGATAAAAAGTCAACTGTGCACAAAAGTCAACTTTGACTTTTTGAGATTTTTCACCAAAATGGATTTTTAACCCTAAAATGATGTTAATGTATGATTTGAATCATCATTCATCAAGAAAAATCAAGAAAAGTGAGATAACTTGTAAAAGGGGTAACCATAAAACTTAGAAATTTTTCTAAGTTAAAAATAAAGTGGCAAGGGTACCAACTTTGAAGGACCATAACTCCTAAACCACAAGGCCATTTTTTCTCATCCAAAGATGGATTTGTAGCCCTCATTATCACCTACAAAAACTTCAGCTACAAGTCATTCCAATTCATTAAGGATTTTGAGTTATGGAGTGATCAAAGTGGCTGAAAAGTGAAAATGTCACTTTTTCCAACACTTAGTGAAATTTTCACTAAGTCAGATTCTGCCTCACTTTTTGCCAAATGTAGGGGGATTTTTCACTTGGAATCAAGAGGGATCAAAACCAAACTTGTTCAAACAGTTGTTGTATCATGTAAGAGCTTTCCAAAATGGCCAAGAACATTGCCAAATTCAACTTACACCATGAGATATGACATTGGCAAGTTGCCTTGCTGAAATCTGTCAAGGCAAGGCAGAATTTGCAACTTTGGTCAATTTGCCAAAATCAGCCAAATTCAATTGCTCCTATCCACTTGGACACCTCAGAGGATTGAATCTAAAGGGGACAATCACTGAGCCAAGCCTCCAAAGTCCATGGAACAAGAAATAGCATGTTGAACCTAGAATGGCCAAAATAGGGACAAGACTTCAAATTTGGAATGAGGCATTCAATGGAACCATCAAGGTGGCATGGACTGAGCCATTCTCATCTGAAATCGGTCAAGACTTATCCAAGACCAAGGGAACCAAAGCTCTGTGCCCTAACCTCTAGTCAATGGCTAGAGGAGACTTGGATTTTCATTTGCCAACATTGGCCAAACCTACTTACCAGCTGCCATGCACTATTCCTTGCAAAACAAACTTGCTCTACTATAAATAGAGCTCAATTGTGGTCAGTTTGAGTACACCAAAGCCATCTAACAGATGCTTTCCTCAAAATCTCTTCTTTCACTCCAATTTTGCCTTCTAAGGCAAGTCACTATCGGGTTTTGAGTTTGAGAGCAATTCCAATCAAACCAATCACTCACACACCTCACATACATCACATATGAGCTGATCAAACACTTAGATTACTTCTGAAACATCAATTTCACAAAATCACCAGCTGGTTGCTCAAGGTTTTAACCAAAGTGCAGCTGAGGTACCACAAAATGATCCAACCAATTTCAATCAAGTCCAACCATCCAAACACAATCCATAGGGTGTAGGGAAGCTGTTCAGATCATCACCACTCATCTGTAACACCTCCAAATCAAAAATCACTTTGAACTTGCTGTCACGACTTGGAGGTAAGCATATGCTTGGTCATCTCTCAATCTAGGCATATTTCCTCGCACAATAATTTGGCCATATGTTCATAATCATGCATGGAATGTTTTCCCTCAATTAATTGCATTTTTTGAATCGTGTATCAAAAATCCTAGCCTTCATGCAGAAATTAGGGTTCTTGAGGTCTCTTCGTGATTTCTTGTTGTATGTTTAATTTAAATGAAATTAAAGTACATAGACATGATCGTGAGGTTGAGACGAGCATAATGATATGTGGATTGCATGATATGATTACGTATTCATGGAGATTGGATAGAAAATGCAAATCTGAGAAACCAAGAACACGCGCGTGTTCTTCAGCTGTTCTTGGCGCCATTTTTAGAAATTCAAATATTTGAATTTTGTGATTTTGTTTAATTGATTCAAAAATTAATTTCTCTCTAAGTTTTAATGATTTTGAGTTGATTCTTTTTTTAATAATTCACAAAAATGTTAAAATATTTTATTTTCCCAAAAAATCCCAAAAATATTATTTATTTCATATAATTGATATTTTTGTAAAGAATTAATATTTTGATTATTTTTGGCATTTTAAATATTTTTTCTACATTGATTTTGCAACTTTTAATGCTTTCTAATTATTTTGTAGGCCAATACTTAATTTTTGAAGCATTAATCCAAGATCACAATTTGTTTTCCATGTGTTAAACAATTTTTGATCATTTTAATTGAATTTTTATTCAATTAAATACATTTTGAAAACAAATTAGGGTTTTGGATTAATTCAACCCTCATAAATCATTTTCAAAACTCTTTGGGCCTCTTGAGAGAGTGTAAGACCCATCCCCCCTTGTACAAAAACTTTTTGGGCCTCACTCATTGTATAAGTCCCTCTGTACAAGTAAACGGCGCGATCGTCGCTCGTTTTAAAATAAAAAATCATCTGGGCCTCTCCTTGAGCTATAAGACCCATTCAAAACACTTTGGGCCTCTATTAGAGTGTAAGACCCAACCCCCTTTTAACCAAACATCTTGGGCCTCACTTATTGTATAAGTCCCTCCGCATTAAAAGAAAACCTCGGCGCGATCGCCGTTTTTAAACGAAAAATCATTTGGGCCTACCCTCGTGTTATAAGCGCCACTCTTTTCTTTAAACCTTTTTGGGCCTCTTGAGAGAGTGTAAGACCCATCCCTTTGTACATAAAACCTTTTTGGGCCCCAGTCACTTGTATAAGTCCCGCTGTACAAAGTTAAACAGTGCGCTCACTGATAAAACCCTGGGCCTCTCCTTGAGCTGTAAGCCCCAAATCTTTCTTTTTCAAAGCACTTTCTCCTTTGATTATGAATATACTGTTGTTTTCAATCTTTCTTTGTTGAACAACTAACCAAACAGCATGGAAGCACGACAACCGAGTAAGTGTTTATCGCTTTCGTTTACTGCTTTCATATTATAAACTGTATTGTGGGGCTGCTCACTGTAAGTCTCCTTTCATAAACTCATATCTACTGTGTAATAATAGTATAGATATTTCGAGTTTCCCCGGCAACTACGTCTAGCACTAGGTAAAGCCGTTTCGTTTATTCGTAGAAATAGACGCCTAGATCCCCAATAGGAGCACCAGATACAGTCTTCTCTTCGGCTGTCCTCCTTAGGAATCGTCAAGAAGCTCTACTCCCCAAGATGAATGTATTCTCCGTGAATGGCATCTTTGAGTTTCTTCCAAATTCTCGAACTTTCCTAACTTGATCTATTCCTTGTGGATAGCTTGCCTTGAATGTCTCGGGGTTTGGGTACCCACTACGGTCATAATCTTGGACCTTAACTAAGGAACCCTCTTTAAAAGCTAAAAGTCGCTGGATAGTAAACCTTGCACGTTTACCAGTAGTTTTTATCTTTAAAAGAGTTATCTCTCCTAATGGAAAGGAGATGATAGACCCACGGGCTTCTTAAAAGCATCGGCCTCCTCTTGGGCATTGTTCAAGGACCCACAGGCTTCCTAAAAGCAACCCCGCCTCCTCTTGGGCATTATTCAAGGATCCTACGGCTTCTTAGAAGTATTCACAGCCTCCTCTTAGGCTTCGTATAATGATCTCTTCCTCCGGGAATGATAGCCTCCTCTTGGGCTTCGTACAAGGACCCGTCGGCTTCCTAAAAGTTTCCAGCCGCCTCTTGGGCTTCGTACAAATTGTCCCGACGACCTCCTAGAGGTATAGGAACAGAACTTAGTCATCTGCATATAACAGTCCTTTCATAGAGTCTACTACTGTTTCTCAAAGCATAGTACAAAAGATGAAACTCTAGACATGGACAGTCTAACTTCCTTGAGTCTGAAAGATATTCTCAAGCACTCTTCTAAAATAGGAAGGAAACCCACAGACTCGGACAGTCTCAATACCCTTTGGATTTCCCGTTTCCTCAAAGAGAAGGAGATATCCCTGATCCTCAAATCAAATCCCTGAGTACAGTTTTGCTCATATAAGAACTGATTTTCTCTTTTAAAATCAGTATATTGGATCTGTCACTCAACTAAAACAGTTACAATAGCCTCCTATTGGGCTTTGTTCAATGATTCTTCCCAGCGAAGCAAACGTTTAGCCTCCATCTCGGGCTTTGTACGAGATACCAAAATTCTCCCCAGGGGAGTCAAACAACGTTTAGCCTCTCTCTCGGGCTTTATACGAGACACATAAGAGACTCCCTCGTTGAAGCAATTACCCATTTCGCCTCCATCTCGGGCTTCGTACGAGATACAAAAACACTCTCTTCTTGAGTATAAAAGATTCCACCGTTGAGTCAAAACCTTTTTAGCCTCTCTCTCGGGCTTTGTATGGGACACAAAATAGCCTCCTCTTAGGCTTTGTATAATGATTTTCCTAGCGGAAATTAGCCTCCTCTTAGGCTTTGTATAAGAAAACCACTGGTTGATCCGATCAACCTTTTAGCATCAAAGTTGTGCCTCGTTCACAGTACACAAACATCGACAACTCCTTTCCCTTCATCTAATCGCTGTAAGCGGCAAGCCTCTGGATCATCTATATCCACGCCACTGTCCCTCTTTTAGCATGAGAAATTCCTAAGGAAAGATGGCATTGCTCTACACTGAGTTAAAGTCTTCTCCTTCAGGTTAAAACCCTTTCTTCGGAAATTATGGCATTGCTCGGATCCGCGTATCCCAGTTAAAGTAATTCTCCTTCTCCCCTCTTTAGAGATGACAAATTCTCTCTAAAGCCGAGACCTTTCAGCTTCACATCTTGGGCTTTAAACAAGATACAAACCACCTTTTGCTTCACGTCTTGGGTTTGAACAAGACACCAAAACACCCATTTCCTCCCATAGAATAGGAGGAACTACGAACGCTCTGATTTTCCTGTTTCGGTAAACGGGAATACGTAGGCATAAGATCGAAAGAAAAGATCTTAGCGAGCGCAATCAACAAAAAACCCAAATCCCATATCTCCATCAATCAAAAGCAGTAATTCAAAAGCATCAGTCCTAACATCCTAATCCTTGTTCCACGCTAGAAGATCCTAGAAAGAAAGAAGAACCGTATTGGCAAAAATACAAATAACCAGTACAAGGCCCCCCCACATTGATAGCATTCGTAACCTAATAGACCGCTGTTTAAACTCAGTATGCAAGCAGGGTTAATTGGAGACATCTATTTCCCTTCCTTATTCAGCTCACAATAGGATAAAAAATGAATCGACCTGTAGTTTTAAGCTCAAACTGCAGAGAGCGACCATCGCTTAAGAACCGCGTCCAAAATCGCTCGCTACAGCGGGTAAGCACTTACTCGGTTGTAGAGCTTCCATGCTGTATTGTTAGTTGTTTAACAAAGAAAATTTGGAAACAACAGTATATTACATAATCAAAGGAGACAGTGCTTTGAAAGGAAAATTAGGGCTTATAGCTCAAAGAGAGGCCCAGGGTTTTATTTTTCCATTGGCGATCGTGCCGAGGTTTTCTTTTAACACAGAGGGACTTATACAATATCTGAGGCCCAAAAAGGTTTTGGTTAAAAGGGGATTGGGTTTTACACTCTATTAGAGGCCCATGAAGTTTTGAATGGGTCTTATAGCTCGAGGAGAGACCCAGATGGTTTGTTTTAAATGGGCGATGATCGCGCCGAAGTTTTGAAAACACTGTGGGTCTTATACAATGACTGAGGCCCAAAAGTTTTTGATTTCAAAAAGGGGTTGGGTCTTACACTCTATTAGAGGCCCATGAGTGTTTGAAAAAGTTTGTGAGGGTGAAAATCAATAAAACCCAAATTTCATCATTTTTTATGTAATTATTCAAAGAAAATTAATAAAAATGATGAAAATGCCAAATAAGTTTGAATAAACAACTTGTGATTTTGGTTTTAAGTTTGAAAAAAATGAGTTTTAATCACAAGATGAATTAAAACTCACTTGGTTTTGATTTTCAAAGTAAATATTCACTTTTAAACATTTAAAAACAATTAAAAGGAATTTATTCACAAAAATACTAATTATATTAAATAAATAATATAAACTTAATTTTTTTGTGGAATAAAATATTTCAACATTTTTGTGATTTTTTTTCAAAAAGAACCAATCAAAAATAATTAAAATTGAAGGAGTTATTAATTTTCCAATTAATTAATAAAACATGAAAATATGAGGAAAATAACAAAAATGTGAGAAAACACAAAATGGCATGGGTGGGGTTTGAACCCACGACCTCAAGGTTATAGGGCGCGCGCCTTACCACTGGGGCGCTGATACATCCGTTGATTGAAACAAACCAACAAATATACAAGGCATGCCTTGTTTTTGGCCTAGCCCAAGGCAAGTTTTGGCAAGTTTTGGAAAGAAACGGGAAGGTCCATAACTTTCTCATTTCTCCATGTTTGGGGACAAAATTTAAATGCATCTGACCTAGAATTTCACAAGGAATCCAATGGTGGTGGTATTTTTCTCAAATCATGATCCCTCCTCAAAATCCGATAGGGGTTTTGAAATAGGCCTATAATTGCATTTTCTATGCTAAACTTTGGTACAAGCATGAATGACATGATGAATTGGTTCAAACACAACACATATGACATGTATAAGAGATGCATGATCAGTGAACCTCAAAACAATGCATATTTTGGAAAGTTCAAGTCATGAGGCTTACCTCCTTTTGAGTTTTTGGAGTTTTGGTGCAATCTGTCAAGCCTCTTGTTCAAGAAAGGGTTTGATGCTTTGGACGCTCCTAAATGATCCCTTAGAAGCTTTTAGGGTGAGTGGAAT